>CM038794.1:160261849-160685436 GCA_021764765.1 Vicia sativa
TTACATGATTAGGGAGTGGGGTACATATTTAATCGGGGAAGTGCGGAATTTTAAACTAACCTAGGTCTAAGTTATTACAAGAATTCGATTTACATCCTATACAATTTTTCTATGAATTTTAAATATGCGAATATAAAATAAATTACATATTTTTACAAACCTATACAATTATTTCTAATAATATAAATATATATTCTTATTTTTGAATTAATAAAATGAGATAAATAAAACAAGAAAAATATTTTAATGATTTTTTTGAATTTATATGAAGAAAAGAAATTAAATAAGCATATTTTTTATGATTTTTTATGACTAAAATAAATAAATAAATATGACAACTATATTTTAATTCTTAAAAAAGAAGTTAAATAAAATAAAATTTTTGTGATTTTTTATATGAAAAATGTAAATTTGAATTAATCTAGAATAATAATAAATATTTTTTAGTTATAGAATTAAGAAAAATAAATTAAGTTTAAAAAATTAATAAACTAACATATTTTTGTATTTTTGTATTTATTGAGAAAATATATTAAAAATGGATTAATGAAATAACTTAAAAATTAAATGTTAATTTACTAAGAAAATATTTATTTTTGTTTTGTAATTTTTTTAAATTAAATGAAAAAAAACAAGTTTAAATTTGTTAAAAAAAAGGAAAACAAAATGAGAAAATAAGGAATTGGTCCCGGGGGGTGTTGAACCCGGGACCTTGTGGTTATGCTGAAAATACCTGCAAAACAAAAATAAACGTTAGTTAAAAAATTTGGCACGGTTCAGGATCGAACCCGCGACCATACACACCAAAGCCCTTGCACACACACACTCAACCGTTGGGACGGCAGTACATCCGTTGATTTATTTATAAACATGAATATATAATGTAAAACGCGAATCTGGAAATTCAAAAATCAAATTTTCTGCGCAGTTTGACTGGATGTGGACTTTGACTGGCCAATAGGGAGCCCTCGCCGGAGTCAATAAAACCAGCAATGTCGGAGCCCTAGCTCCGGTCGTCCTCTCCGACGGCATGCTTCATACATCTGCAAAAAATAAGCCAAATAAATTTGTAAGGATATCCTACCCCCCCCTAAATCGACTCCCCTGAGTTCAAAAAAATGGTCCTTTTCCCTTGAATCTTCACGGATTTGGAGATTCGAGTCTCCCTTAAAAAACAAACTCAACAATGGCAATTGTTGCTTTGGTTCCTAAAACTTTCGAGTAATGGTCAGAAATGATCCTTGGGCATCATACAAACATGAAGCAATTGTTAGTTTGCATTAAAACACAACAAAAAATAGAAAACGAAAATAAATAAAAAAACGTGAAAATGAAGTGCTTGGATCCATCATTTTGTGATGCATGGACTGTGTTCTTTGGTTCAGTCACACCATATGTTACCTGTATAAGATGATGGTGGTGGTGAAATACTTTGGAAATGGCTTGAACCAAGATTTAGAAAATGCAAAAATTATGTGATTTTTGAGTTTTGGTGTAGCTGTCTCAGGCCTCTAGCTCGTGTGTTCTGATGCTGGGAGTAATCTCATGTATTTATAGTATAAGAGTGAGGATTTGTAACTGAACAAACATAGCTTGATTGCAAAAGAGAAACTCATGGATCATGTTTTGAAATTTTGAAAAAATCATGAAGTCTTGGTCTCCTCTCATGAATGGCACGGTTTTGATAGATGAAAGACAACTCATGAGCTTCAAATGAAACAACCAAGCCACCATTATTCCAAATATTTGAATTAATATTGATTTATTTGATTTAATTTTGATTAAATTAAATAAAATCTTTAATAATTCAAATAAAATAGGAAAATAATGTGGAAGTATGACTTTGGGTTGTGCATGATATTAGGATTGGGCTTAGCATGTGAGAAAATGGGCCTATGTGGAGAAAAATGCTTTTTGAACAAAGTTGACTTTTGAGAAACCCTAAATATTTCCCAACTTCTTCACCATGCAATTCTCTCATTTTTTTGTCATATGGGAGTGTTCTTGGACTTTTTGGAAAGCTTAAGGAATTGTCTAACCAATGTATTTGGTCCCATGTCATTTGTATTTTTGAAACTCAAGTTATGTCCATTTGATTGCAAGGTGCTTTTGTTGACTTTCAAAAGTGACCTATAATGTATTTGGCCATAACTTCCAAATGGTTCATGATAAAAATTCCCATGAGCTATGCAATTGTAGAGGAGTGAATTCTCTTTAAAATGAGCCTTGGAGGGAATTTTTCTGATGAAGCATGAAAAAGTTATGCCTTGGTCAAAGTACAGTTGACTTTTGACTGTCTAAATTTGGAAACTCTTGCATCTTGAATATTTTTGAGATTTTCTTGATGAATCATGATCAAGTCTTGATCAAATGATGAATGTAGTCCCAAAATGTGGATGTTGACCAAAATTCTTGACTTTCACTTGCAAAATGACCATTTTGCCTCTAGGGTTGATTGTTGACCAATTAGGGTTTTTGGTTGATCAATTTGACTTTGTGAGCTTTGAAACTTGGTATGTAAGTGCTTGAGGACTTGTATGAGATCATAGGACTAGCTTGAGCCTTTGAGAGCACCAATTTCCTTGTGAAAATGCAAACCCTAATTTCAGAGAACTCTTGCCTTAGGAGATTGCTTGATTGGAAAGCTTTGAGATGTTCTTGAGTGAATGAATGTCTTGTGAGCCTAAGCATGTCTTGTCTTGGAGGCATGTGACCAAATAAAGGCCACTTGAAGTCTTGAAGTTTTCATTTACTTGTAGAGAATCAAAACCCTACTTCAACCACTTGTGTAGGAGTTGAGACTATGCCTTTGATTTCTTCTTGATTTTTACCTACTCCTTGAAATTGTCAAAGATTTCTTGAGTGAAGGTATGCCCATGAGGTGAGGGCAAATTTTGGGGTATGACAGGTTCACCATACTAACCATCCAAACAAAGAAACTTTTAGACTCAAGAATAACCTCTCGAAGTCTCCCATAATTGCAAGAATCAATCTTCACGGGGTTATCCAAAACGTCACCGTCTAAACCATATACTCAAGGAACTCACGTCCAATAGTCCAAATCTCTTTCTTTATAATACTCAACATGCACTGCTCTAACTTCAACACTGACAACACAGAACCCAGATGCTTACCACAATTTCTTTAACTTCGATGTAAACCAATTATCATCCATGAACACAAAAGTAACCCTTACCGCTACTCATGAGAGTACTGTCCGAACATCTTAAAATTATACCTGAAGTGTTAGTCACACTAACGACATCCTTGAATACTCGCCACGACCGTACATTGTCTTAAAACATCGTCTGAACATCTTCAGCCTTCACACTAACCCGTTGATAGTCCGACTTCAAATCAATCCCACCAACCACGCAATTTCCAATTAACTGATTAATACAAATGTCAGTCCTCGGAAGTGGATACTCTTCCTCAATATTCACTTCATTCCTTTATCTGGAAACGACACCCAAACTCGAGCAACTTCTATTCTTCTCGAACAACACAACAGGCGCGCTCTACAGCGACCCACTCGTACAACCAAATTTTTCAAACCACTCTTCAGATTGACTCTTCAATCCTAACTCAAAAGCAGACATCCCCTAAGGATACTTCGAAGCATGACTAGTTCTAGAAACTAAATCCATAAAACTTCACTTTGCACTACGGCGACAATCCACTTACATCTTCACAAAACACTTCAGAAGAAACATAACAAGAAGTCCACTTGCCAACATTTTGTCTCTTACCAAAAATCCAAATTATCCACAACTCAAACAACCATGCACCACCTCATGCCAACTCATCTGCTTCACACACTGTTAAGCTAGAAAGACAAGTCTATCCCATCCAACACAAATCTCGACTGCTATCAACAATAGATTAAGGTTGATCAGTTCCTCAATTTGTCAATAGGTAGTCAATAATCATGATGGTGACATAAACCATCTTTACCAACCATAACAGCGTCTCCTATCTTACGCCCTAAGTTACAAAAGTGTAACACCGCTTGAAGCTCCAACTTCTTGCAACAAGCACCACAGAGAAGCAAGGCTCCTCCCCCACTTGTTTCACATCCACCTCTGCAGATAAACAGGTAGAAACAAGCAAGTACCGACAGTGTTTTACACACATGTCGCGTACAAAAAGGTTAAACACATTAATAACCTGGCCGACAGACCGACCGGTTCTGATACCACTATTGTAACACCCTTCTATTGACCCGAATACATTAAATTTTAAAACAACCAAAGTAAATAAAATGCACCAAAGGGTGTCACAAGTCACTTCATATTAAACAATGTAAAGCCAAAACATTTCAAAATAGACTCGTGGTCATAGACCTTTCGTTCATGCATAACGCAAAGGAGTAATAAATACTCATTTACAACAATATGATCTATAGCCCATACTATAATCATAATCAACCACATCTTTATTTATAAATTTGAATATCAAAATACGGTACATTAGGCACTACGGCCAAACCATTTCATACAACCTCGTTATTATCCAAATTAACCATTAAACAACATTTATAAAGTCAAATATAGAACATAAGTTTGGCAATATAAATAACCCTCCCAAGTGTTACACTACCAGAGCATTACTCAAACTAATAAATGGAAAGACTAAACTAAGTCATTCGCCATCTTCGTGCAAAGCACCACTATCGCTATCTTCGGTACCTGAGCGATGCCGTTATAAAGCATCATTCCAACAGAAGGGTGAGAATTCATACCATCATAAATATATGTAATAGTAAACAATGCATAACATATATACAAGAAGTCATCACACCTTTCTCATGGCATTCTCTACCACATATCGCACAATCCATATAACAGGTATATATGCATCTCTAATTTTCATCTTTATCCATCTCATGCTCGTTTAAATCTCATTCCTTAATTCTCACTCACATATATTAACTCATCCTAAATAATGACATCTTTAATCATAAACACACGCATATTCGTATATTCTCTTCATTTAGCTTATAATCATACAAATAGTATTCTCACATCTATTTCACATACTCAATTACGCAATAAAGCTCCACAAAATTTATCATGACGATTCCAAAACACAATTAGCACAAATAATACAATTGGCATAGTTCACATCAACACATAAACTCAACAAAGTGTGTAAGTGCGACTCGATGCAATGATACGAACAATATGCATGTGGTACCAATCTCTACTATCCTTCGGACCTGCCGATGTCTATCTCTCAGACGGATAATCATAAAGCCCGTTCTCTAAGCTTTCAAGCCCCTCTCTGGACTTGGGACGAGCCACTAGCCTCCACGAGACTAACGAACATCGCCTCTTGACTCGACATATGATGCGGTGTACAAATCAACAACAACAACAACAACAACTATGCAAATTAAGACCACCTCAATCTTAATTAATGCATAACTCTCAATAATCCAACTCTATGAATTATTCCACAACATTGCACAACGATGCATCAATCATCATCTCAATACATCTCATCTAAACATGATTACATTCAAACATAAACACAATGGATATCTCAAAACATCTCAACACAACAAAATATAACATACAAGCCAATCAATGTTATTCATATTGCACAAATACATAAATTTACATATATCTCATCATAGCATACCTCAAGTAATATCAATACACATTACTTTTACTTTCTCATGCATTTAACAATATATAAACACACTATCATCAAAAGGTTTATAGAAAGCTCATCATCAATCAATACATACTCATTTAACCATGCATCATTCATGTCTACTTCATATATCTAACCAAATATAAGTATCATACATTCAACAAATAATCTTTGTGTATAATAAGCACGTAAACTAAGAGCTTCTCAAAATAAGTTCTTAAAGTCACTCAAAACTATATAATGTTGTAGACAATCTCACTAGCTTTCCAACGCAACAAACGACGCCTAAATCGGAGCTACGAGTCAAAAGTTACGCGCTCGCGAAGGGGTGTCTGACGTGCACATCGCCTAAGGAAGAAGGCTGGAAAATGCAGGTTTCACTTTGCGAGGGCCCGACTCGCTTCGCGAAGTCTGTTTAGTGGGCGTTTTCTGCAGGAAATGCAGGCTCGCTTTGCTAAGTCTGCAGGGCAGACCTGCAACCTCTTGTGGCAACATCAATTCTCCCCAACATTCTTGAACCCATGGCCTCTTATCTTCACACCATTCATTTTAGACATCATAAACATGTTATATTCTACTTATAAGCATCATCTAAACATCTATCCAACATTAATTTCTCAAATCCCTAATTTATACCAAAAACCTAAACTATCTCTTTCTCTCCAAATCAACACACCCACTCTCTAATACACATCCTATACATTGTATACACATAGATAGAATCATGACAACACGAATTAACACCCTTACCTTGGATCTCTTCTTCCAATCCTAGCTTTTGCTTCTTTCTCTTCTCTTCCTCTTTTCCTTCTCTTTTCTTTCTTTCCTCTTCCTTTCCTTTTCCTTCCTTTCTATTCTTTCTCTCTTCTTATATCTCTATTTATCTTAATTACCAAATAAACCCTTCTTATTCTCTATTTCCATTTTGGCCCCAAAAGCATAATATACCTCATAAACCCAATTAACCCAATTAATATCAAAACACACATAATTAAGTTAATTAAATAATTATTATACCATATAATAATTAAATAATTAATGAAACACCCAATTATTATTTAAATAAAACGGTTAATCCAAAATTGGGCTGTTACACTAGTCATCTCTCAAAAAAGGATCGTAGTAAAGAACAAAAGACTTAGGAGTAGGTAAATAGCCTTAAGTACTTGCTCACCATTTCAAAAATTATTTATGCACCATACACTTGTTTTCAATACGATTTTTCAAAACTATTAAGGTAACACTTTGTAAAACGTTTCGACGAAAACTATTACAAAGTTAAACCCTTCTTAAAAAGAATTTCAAAACACACTCTTTACACAAAAGCAAATAAAATTTTCTAAAAACTTAAAGTGAGCTAGTATCTAAGAGCCTGTGGAAAACCATGGATGCGAAGGGTGCCTAACACCTTCCCTTCGCATAATCTACCTCCCGAACCCAAATCTTTCAAAAAGGTTTTTCCTGTTCTTTTCTACCGATCCAATTAGGATAAAAGAAAAGTCGGTGGCGACTCTTGCTAACCGCGACATTGCTTTTCATTGAAAGCTTAAAACTTAAAACTAAAAAGTCGGTTCTCCCACCGTAAAATAGAACTGGTGACTCTGCTGGGGAGAATTCTTAAGAGAGGTTTACCATAGGGAATAGTTCACTTATGTTTTTAACTGTTATGCTTTGTTTGCTTTATTTTAAAGGGTTGCTTGGGTTTATTACTTGTGTGAAAGATCCTATACCCGGTCTAAGGTACCTTTTAGGTAAGTGGAAATAGACCAAGGAGAGCTTACAGCATGTTCCGTTATGGTTAAGATGGTGGCCACAGTTAGTGCGACATTTTGGATTATTCTGATGTTCTTCGAATTGGATCGGGGAATACATTAGGCTTCCATATGGTGTCATTAAGCACTAACGAACTTTTAGAACCTTAATTTGACCCATCTTAAGCCATTAGGTAGCGAGATACCGTCTTTGACTTGACCCAAGGTCGGGGATACTCGATGCTACACTCACTGAAATTCGACTCAAAGGGAGTTTTGATCGGTCACTCGAGGTCGCACCAAAACAATCTGCGAGAAAGGTCTGAGATATGAGATCCTTTAGAACCCGGTTACTCATTAGGACAGGTTGAAAACAACTAAACCGAGTGGGGAGGGTACTTACCTTACAACTTCATGCAAGCCTTAAACCTTAGGACTCTTGTGTGACTTTCCTGTGTGTGTTACCTACTTGAGCATACATCATAAGCATTGCATCTTATGAACTAACCATTTCAAGGTCTTTGAGATTTCACTTTCGTCTTTGTTTTGTAGGACCATAGCTTTTGCTTCTAAGGATTACATCCGGCAAAAAGAAAATATTTGAGCTCATCAAAGAATTTCACGAGGAACAAAGCGTCAAAAGAGAAAGCAACTGTGGGGGGAACAAGACCCGTATTCTTTGGCTCTCACTTTAGCTTGTTTCCTTTCCTTTGTAAGCCCTAAGCGGCATTGAGCTAATATTTCTATTGAAGTTTGTTTCTATTTTTGAATTAAACGAATTTGATCTTCTCAAAGTCCTTGAAACATAACATACACATATCATGCATCATACCATTGCATAACAGGTTTTCTTTCAGTGGTGGATTTTTTCTTATCTCTTTGTTGTTTATTTCAGCGATGACTTCCGAACAGACTATGCAAGAACTCAAAAATGCTCAGTTCCAGCAAGCAATCATGGACCTGGCTAAAGGGAAAGCAGAAATTAGAGACCTCCTGAAAAAGAAGCAAAAGAAAACTAGAAAATCCATCGGCATCCTCAACATGGGCCGAAGATTCAAAACTCCGGTCAAGCAAGTGATACAGGAAGAAGAAATAGGGAACTCTGAGAATGGGGATGCATCTAACCAGAGGAACACTGTGATTGCATCTGATGAAGAAGATGAAGAGTACATATGACACCAATATCCCGAGGGGGATGAGAAATTTAAGATGCTGGAAGACCGTTTAGCTGCTATGGAGGTCCAGAAGACTCATGGCTTAGATTTCAGTGACTTGAGTTTGATTACCGGCATAATAATTCCCAACAAGTTTAAGGCGCCGAAATTTGCTAAATATGATTGTGTATCATGCCCAAAGATGCACCTGAAGGCTTATGTGCGGAAGATTGCACCCCATACTGCAGACCAGAGGCTGTGGATGCACTACTTTCAGGAAAGCCTGACAGGAACACAACTAGAATGGTACTATCAATTGGAGAGTACCAAGGTACGCACGTGGACAGATCTGGCCAAGGCTTTTTATGAGCATTACTAGTACAATACGGAGTTAGCCCCTACCAGGTTATAGTTGCAAAGCATGACCATGAGTTCAAAGGATAACTTCAAGGAATATTCCCAAAAGTGGAGGGATTTAGTAGGAAGAGTTCAACCTCCTCTGACGGAGAGAGAGCTGGTAGACATGTTTATGGGTACTCTGACAGGCCCATTTTATAGTCATCTGGTGGGAAGTTCGTCTGTAGGTTTCACAGGACTTATTCTGATTGGTGAGCGGGTGGAAAATGGTTTGAAAAACGGGAAGATTCAAGCTTCTATGTCTTCCAATTCCAAGAAATCTTATGACGGGAAGAATGAAGTGAATGCTATGTATAAAAGTCACCGCAATCAAGCTGTTAAGGCAGTTCATCAGCAGCGTAACCAGAACGTGCCTAAAAGACAATTCACCCGAATCAACATGACGCTTGCTTAAGCACTACAACATTTGCTGAAAGTGGAGATGATTACACTGAAAGATCCTCCTCAGAATGTCAACACTTTACATCCTCGCTACAATCAGAATGCAAGATGTGCCTATCACTCCAACAGCCCTGGTCACGACACCGAAAATTGTTGACCCTTGAAGAATAAAATTCAAGACATGATCGATGCCGGTGACATTGTCTTTGATCCTCCGGGGACTCCAAAGTGATCACTGCTCCTACGCCCAATCATGACAAGGCTGTCAACGCCACAAACGGCTAGACGGATGATTTCCAGTTTCTTTAGTCTTTGAATTGCATTTTATATTTTTGTTTGTTTAAACATTCGACTTTGTATCAGACACTTTTGTTATTTTTATTAATCATTAATAATGCATTTTCTTATATTCGTTTTGAATCAATGTTTTCATTTTTTCACTATTTGAATTGTGTTTCCACTTTGTTTTATTTCTGTGATACTCAACTCTTGATTGAAGCTATGAACCTTTATAGGGAGGATGCTGACAACTATACCGACTCCCTTACAAGTATGCTTTTGAACAGACTGTGCTGACGATGTACATGCATTTTTTTTCAAACCCCAAACAATGGAGACATAAGGAAGATAATCCCTAGTCAACCCCTTTGAGCTTTTGAAGTAGGAGTTTTTTCTTTTTCATACAAATTCAAACCCTTATTCATAGCCTGGGGGCATGGGTAGTTCTTCAGCTAACGCAATAATGCCAAGCGTTCTCTGATACACGAGTAGTGATGTTCCTTGAAATCACGTAATCAAGCAGTCGATACTTACAAAAAGAGAAAGAGATAAAGTTTCTAAGTCAAAACCTACGAAGGAGACTTAGTAATAAATCAAGACATCCCGCTGACTGTAAACATAAAAAATAAACAGTTCAGGCAAAAATTAGGGATAGAAAATTCAAAAACAGAGGTAATCACAAATCCTCAATCAGGAAAAGAGGTAACAAAAAATCCTCAAACCGAAAAGAAGGTACCGACTGCCTAGTCAAACAAGTTCAAACAAAAAATGGAACCATCACAAGATTCGACTCCGAACCTTGGGGCACTAAAACGCATAGTTAGCTGAATATAGAATCGGAGAACATCACAAAGAATGGGGTGGGTGAAAAATAACTTTGAGCCTTTTTATCCTTTGTTTCTTAACCCGTGAACCAAGCCACGTTACAACCCTCAAAAGTCCTAACTGAAGCATGGTTAGTTCGAAAGCATATTGTTACAAAAAGGTATCCTGACCCTTTGAAGGTTCATACATCAAATCTCGAGTTGATCATTCTTTTTTCAGAATTTCTGTTTACAAAATGTCGTTTACAAAACTCTATTTACATAGAAAAATGGTTTTTTTCACCCCAATACAAGTGGTGTTCTCAAAAAATATATCTTTCAAACTTCAAGACGAATATATGCATTGCATTGTAGATGTGTCATCATAAAACATTTGCGTCTGATTATTTTGTTCAGGTGTTTGACATCAAGAGAGAACTTGCATAAGGAAATGACTAACGACTGAAAGTCCTCCTAACAAGCTTGTGGTTGCTGCAAAATTGTCTCGGATAACAGAGGTATTTCTCATACATGACCCAATACTTGCAAGGGGCATGACCACTGTTTTCCAGGCTAGGGGCATGACACGTTGTTGTCCAAATAACTTAGGGCAATCAAGCCAAAGCTTCAGAAACTCTCCCAAAATAATAATAATAATAATAATCAGTAGCCAAGGGCAGGTTTCATCGTTTGAATAACCAGGAAACACCTCTAAAGGGTTCACCAGTCTATGCCAGTAGTATCGGATGGTGTCAGCATCATGTCTTTGGAACCTGAGTTGTTCCCCCATAGAGCTGGTTTTCCCAACAGAGAATTCACCAACATGAATCCTCACAATCAGCCCAGCAGTATTTGAATTATCATCATTCCCCGGCAGAGTTTCAAATCATCAGCCTCATGGAACCGAATCCCCACAGAGGTCACATCTTCAGCAAGCTCCTATTCGTTCAGATAGAATTCCTCTACTGCCCCAGAAGAGTATTTGCTGGCGTTTGTGTCCATCTTTTTTATCCCCAGTCAGGTTGGGTCATTTCTATTATTATGAAGAGTGCGGATAACCGACCTTTGCTGTTCATTATATTCCCCAGGAGAGTTGTGTCTGTCTCTTTTATCCCCATTCAAGATTTGTCAACTTCATCATTACAGCGAACGGTCGACGCTTCCTAGACAGTCACATCCTCAAACATCTCCAAGTAGAGATTAGATATCCCCAGCTGAATATCCTTATTCAAAAGACAGAAATTCAGCACATTCATCTAGCATCAAATTGAAGATACAGTTACATCTGCTTTCACTACGGACTGGGATTTATTTTTCCATATTTCAAGCTACAACTTGGAGCTTTCTCTTTCTTAGCATACATTCATTTGCTCATACATACATTCATGCGTGTGTTCATAACATACATAGCGCATTCTCGTTTATTTCGAGAGCATCATTACATAATACACTTCATACATTTCTAACAATTTATTTTACTGTTTTTCTGTGAGACTCTCATTGTTTTTTCAGGAAATCAATCAGACTACAGGGATATCATCTACAGCTCCACTACGATGAAAATTTATTCCCCAGTACAATTAATAGGACGAAGACCACGTTCCCGCCGATTCTTTCTTTGTGACAGACACTTTATATCAACAAACTCTCAAGAAACGGTTCAAGATAAAAGAATCCAACGTATGGTGCCTTAACTCTAGAACCTGACATACAACTCAAAATGCCCAACAAACAGTTCAAGACAAAAGATTCCAACGTACAGTTCATTAACTCCAGAACCTGACATCCGGTTCAAACACCTGACGGAATAGTTCAGGACGAAGAAACTTGACATTCACTTCAAAAGCCTGACGAAACAGTTCAGGACGAAGAAACCAAACACCCGGTTCATACGCCTGACGAAATAGTTCAGGACGAAGAAACCAGACACTCAGTTCATACGCCTGACGAAACAGTTCAGGACGAAGAAACCAGTAACCCAGTTCATACGCCTGACGGAACAACTCAGGACGAAGAAACTTGACATTCGATTCAAATGCCTGACGAAATAGTTCAGGACGAAGAATCAACTTACAGATATCTTCAGTAAACAGAATCAACTTTTGTTACGTAAGTCTGCGAGCAGTAGCAAGCCTTTTCCGTCTCAAATCAGTCCTCTGGCAGTGAATCTACTCTATTACATAAGTCCCTGAGCAGTAACAAGCTTCATTCGTCTCACATCAGACCTCCGGCAGTGAGTCAACATTAGTTGCATAAGTCCACGAGTAGCAACGAGCCTTCACATCAGTCCTCTGGCAGTGAATCTACTACGTTACATAAGTCCCAAGCAGTAACAAGCTTCATTCGTATCACATCAGACCTCCAACAGTGAGTCAACATTAGTTGCATAAGTCCACGAGCAGCAAAGAGCCTTCACATCAGTCCTCTGGCAGTGAATATACTCTGTTACATAAGTCCACGAGCAGTAACAAGCTTCATTCGTCTCGCATCATACCTCCGGCAGTGAGTCAACATTAGTTGCATAAGTCCATGAGCAGCAACGAGCCTTCACATCAGTCCTCTGGCAGTGAATCTACTCTGTTACATAAGTCCCCGAGTAGTAACAAGCTTCATTCGCCTCACATCAGACCTCCGGCAGTGAGTCAACATTAGTTGCATAAGTCCACGAGCAGTAACGAGCCTTCACATCAGTCCTCTGGCAGTGAATTTATTCTGTTACATAAGTCCACGAGCAGCAACGATCCTTCACATCAGTCCTCTGGTAGTGAATTTATTCTGTTACATAAGTCCACGAGAAGTAACAAACTCCCGTTTCTTCACATTAGATGGCATCTTTAAGCCCATATCCTTAACAGGTCTCAGACTTTGAACGACATCTTTAAGCCCATTCTAGCATCTCAACCCAGCGATACGCACCGGCCAGTGCAAATTTCCAGTATTCTAGTATTCAATCTTCTTCCACCTTCAAGTCACGAATGGCACGCGTGCCATTCTAACTTCTCAGGTTCAAGAAAATTGAATATGGGCAGCTGTCATACCCCAAAATTTTCCCTCACCTATTGGGCGTGCTTCATCCAAGAAACTCCTGACAGCTATAAGGAGCAGGTACAAATCAAGAAGAAATCAAAGTCATGGTCTCAACTCCTACACAATGGACTACACTAGGGTTTTGATTCTCTACAAGTAAATGAAGCCTCCAAGACTTCAATTGGCCATTATTTGGTTACATGCCTTCAAGACAAGCCATTCTTAGGCTCACAAGGCATCCAACTATTCAAGAACACTCCAAATCTCTTCAATCAAGTCACCTCCTAAACAAAGGATCCTTGAAATTAGGGTTTGGTTTCTCTCAAAGAAATTGATGCTCTGAATGGATCAAGCTAGTCCTATGGCCTCATACAAGTCCTTAAGCATCTTCATGCCAAGTTTCAAGGCTCACAAAGTCAATTTGATCAACCAAAAACCCTAATTGGTCAACAATCAACCACAGGGGAAAAATAGTCATTTTGTAGATGAAAGTCAAGAATTTAGGTCAACTTCCTCATTTTGAGACTACATTCATCATTTGATCAAGCCTTGATCATGATTCATCAAGAATATCTCAAAAATACTCAAGATGCAAGAGTTTCCAAATTTGGACGGTCAAAAGTCAACTGTACTTTGACCAAGGCCTAACTTTCTCATACCTTATCAGAAAAATTTCCACCAATGCTCATTTTGAAGAGAATTCAGTCCTCTACAAGTTGATACTAAGTGGGAATTTTAACTATGAACCATTTGAAAGTTATGACCAAATACATTATAGGTCATTTTGGAAAGTCAACAAAAACACCTTGTGAGTCAAAGGCCATAACTTGAGTTTGGAAAATGAAAATGATGTGATTTGAACGAAATTGGTTAGAGGACATCTCAAGCTTTCTATAAAGTCCAAGAACACCCTCATAGGGTAAAAATTGAGAGAGAAGTTGGGAAATTTTGGTGAATTTGCAAAATTTCAAAATGATGAATTTTGTTATTTTGCTCAATATGGCCTAAAACTTCAATTGCAAGCATGTTTCTAAATTTGTAGTGGACCTCTAATCATACTCCATGCCATGGCATGCATTTTATTTGTTTTACTTAATTATTTATTCATTTAAATATATTAAATAAATAAAATCCAAATTAAATGAAAAATGCAAGGTGGAGGGAAATATTCAAATTTGTGGGCATCTAGAAGACTTCTTGGTCAATCCAAAACCGTGGCTTTTAAGTGAGGGAACATGCCTTCATGATTTTTCAAAATCAAAGGAAACATGCTCCTTGATCTTTGCTAGCCAATTCATCCATGTTTGTGACCATTTTTTTCACTCTTGCACTCTATAAATAGGTGATGTTGTAATTTTTATCATAATAAGTATTTTAATATCGTATCCACAGAGACTGGAGTGATATTACTAACACTGGTATTACCAATATCTTTTAAAGTAAAGCAAGATGTTTGAAAAGTCATGATAATAAGAAAACTAGCGTAAAACGATAATAATGTAATTGAAAGGTAATTAATGAGATAATCTTGCAGGGATTGGTTTTCTTCTACTGTCACCCATGTATCTTTAATGATTATCTATGTTTCTTGCTGTTTTCAACCATATTTCCAAGTACTATATTGAAACCATATGTATGTCTACATAGTAGTTTTACGGATTTCCTCGATTTGTTCAATTGATGATTTCTCGATCTCTTAAACAAATCAATAAATATCTTAAGTACGTAATGATCGTTGAACCTAATTCTATGTCTAGAAATTAGTATTCAAGTGATTGTTATCTTGCGATCTTGGTATTCAAATGCAATTCTCATTACTAATTGAATTCATGGAGATTAGTCAATATAGAAAAGATAAAATCAATAATCGTAAAAACATTCTTTATATTAAAAAGCATAATTGAAATGGATACACACGATTCAATAGAATATTCCAATCCCTAGCAAGAGAGAGTCTAGCTATCCATTCTTATGGTAGCTTGTACAAAAAGGAAGAAATGGAGATGAATAAGAATCAATGATTATTCCTCATCCGTTGATGCGTATCCAGCTATTTTCTTCGATTCCCTCTCCTTAAACCCCGATTACAATGCTACCGTATGCAAACTTACTCAACTGTAATTACTTAAAATCAAGATATCCTTCTGCAACTGATTTGAATTCCTTTTATAGAGTTTTTGGCCACCAAATTTCGCTTCGTGACGGTCTGATACTTCATCCTTAAGTTTTTGACTTTCGACTTGCATTTTGGCCGCCAAAGTTCGCTTCGCGAACTATGTTTCTTCAATTTGAAGTAACCAATCTTCACTGGTCCTTCGCTGTAGCGAAACATGGCTTTTCTTCTGACTTGGTTTCGCTTCGTGAAGTTGGGCTCGCGAAGCGACTCGGACTTTCGCTGCCTCTCGCTTCTTCTCGCTGTAGCGAACATATGTCTTCATTTTTCTATTTTTCAGTTCGCTTCGTGAAATAAGCTTCTCTTCGCTGCAGTGAACCAGGACACTGTTTTTCTTCGTGTTTTCCTGTTTTTATCATCTTATGGTCTTTGTTCCTGCACAATTTGAGCATAGTTAATAGGAATACCATATTTTTGATAAACAGGTCACTTTTTGTGTTTTAATGCGTTATAAATTCGATGAACACTTGGTTTTCGCATGAGTCTTTTTATTATATATGAGCATTCATCAAATTCTCCTCAACTTGAATTCTTGATTATCCTCAATCAATAACAAGAGACTTTTCTCTTTCCTTTAGAATTTGTGAAACGGTCTTTGGTTCAGATTTGGAAAATGTGTTCTCTTAAAGGTTGTGTGTCTCCTTTTTTGCTTTGGTAGAATTTTAAACATGATGAAGTAATGATATTCTATACAAGGATCATCCTATGTTCTCTTTAAATGCAGGCCATATATCTCTTTTCTTGAATCATCCTAACACTCATTCTTCACAAAATTGACAAAGATTTCCTTTTTAGTTTAAATTGGTGTGTTAAACTCTCTTGAAAAATCTTGTCAACATCTTGATCAATTCATAATTTTACCTTTGACGATTTTCTTTTTTTGAATTTTCTTAGGAGCATGAGTTTCAAGGATAGGTGGTGTTGTTTGTAGAATGAGGCTTTGGTTCATTTGTTGTTTGTAGATGATACTTCTTCTTTTGAATATGTTTACTTCTTTTTCTCTCTTTTCATCTTTTGGCTTTTCATGAATTTTTTTCTATTTCTTTTTATTTTTCTTTTTCTTTTCATGAATTCTCATGAGTTCTTTATTTGTTTTTCTCCTCAACTTGCATATTGCTTGGTTTAAGAGGTGAGTTTATATTTGATTGGTTGCCTCAACTGTTTTCTATCCTTGAACTCATGCTTCATAGAGAAAATTCGCCAAGTAACCGTCTAGATTCCTCATGAACCAATCGAGTTTCAGTCAAGATTTATTCATAGAACTTTTCTTTTTGGGCACAATGGAAAGTTTCTCACCTTTCTTGTTTGTTGGCTATGAGATTCAATGAAGATAATATGGCTTTGCAAAAATTTGAACATGAATTATTTTGTAAAGAGTATCATTACAACTTCATGCTAATATTTCTACAAAGCTTATGAAAACATGTACCTTTTTCCTTTGCACATTTGTCCAAAGTTTCTATCATTATCGTGCATGTTTCGTTGAATTGTGGTTGGAACATGAGAGTTTTGTAGTCTTTTCAACCTTTGATGTGAGGTTTAATCAATAATTTCCAGCCCATTATTCAAGGGTCAAAAACAGTTACCAAAATAAAATAATTGCATACTGAGCAAGTACCATACGGTATTAAAGACCGTCAAAAGTATTACAAAAGAAACTGAATTCAAAAACAAGTACTTTTGCTAGAAAAAAAACTGAACTGAAAGTAATTGAAAGCATAATAAAATTTCACTCATGTAGGCGAGCTTTTCATCCAAGGGATAGCATCCTTTTACTCTTCTTCAAACTCGGCCTCCATGCTGTCATCCGCATCCGCTTCGTTCTCCTCTTCAGTGGCAGCCACCTCTTCTTGGTAGAAAGGTCTGTCCCCAGGGCATTGAATGTGTGCCGCGAATTCGCCGGGCGTCATTAGTTGTTGGCCTTCATTGGAGTGCACCCCTGGCTGTAATTGCATCCTGTAAAAAGAGTCATGTAAGGCAATAAAAGCTCTATGGTTTGAATCATTTTGATCCCAAGTATAGGAGAAAGCTTGACGTAGTCGCGGATCCCATTCTCCAAAATTAAGATTAGCGGATGATTATTCTCCTGTCTCTTTTTTCTTCTTTTCTAAACAATGCTTGTCCACATATTTATCATCCACCTTTGTTTTGATCTTAAATATGGTCAGGTTTGGAATCCGTACGCGTGCTGTCATGAGGAGTCCCATGATTAAGCCTGGAAATACAAGAGGACATGAAGATTTTATTCCAGATCCGAATTCCCTTCCACTTTCGGCCATATTGCGCATTTTGTTAGAAATAATTCGCGCCACATCAATATGTCTTCCAGTGATTATTAGTTGGAGAAGCTTAGTTGTATCCACTGTGAGGGTGGGAGCATGGCTTCTTGGCCTCACATTGTGTAGAATGAAGAGTAGAAGTACTTGGATTGCTGGTTTTCAAGTCGTCCCTATGATAGCGGATAGCAACTCCCGATGAATTCTTTTCCACACTTCGTCCCTCTAATAAGATTTCCTTGGATATGGCATCCATATTTGGCTCGGCATTGATGGCAGCTTGATAGAAACATAATTGGCCTTCCTTCAACACAAGAGGATTCCCTAAAAACTCACTAATGGTGTCTCTGTCGAAATTGATTATTCTGCCTGGAACTTTGGTTGAGAAGGAGAATTATGTGCCTTCTGAAGGAAAGGCATTTGCATAAAATTCCCAGAGAATGTCGGTGTTGACATTGCAATGGGGTTTCAATAATTTGGTCCATTTGCGTTCCTTCCAAAGTGCACAAAGGGATCTGTAGTCTCCTTCTGGATGGAGGTCAAAGATGCGTTCGGCTAACACTCGTCTTTCCATCAACTCCTCAAACCACTGTTGTTGTTCTGGGCCAATGAAGCGATCTGTGTCATATGATTCTTGTACCCTAGACGAACCAGCCCCTGTGGTCTTTTGTTTCTTGGATGCACTGTCTCTTTTTGGAGCCATACCTGATGCTTGTGGAATTAGTGTCGGGTTGCCTCCCGAAAAAGCGCTCTTTTAACGTCATTAGCTTGACGCTTGTGCTTCGTCTATGGTTCACGTAATGGAATGGTCATGGTGATTCTATCAATTTCACCACCTAAGTATAGATTTAACCTCTGACCATTGACAGTCCATGTGGCATTGCTGGTTGGATCTTCTAGTATAACAGCTCCATATGGTTTAACGTCCTTAATTTGGAATGGTCCAGACCACTTTGATTTGAGTTTTCCTGGAAACAATCTTAATCTTGAATTTAAAACTAAGACCATTTGACCAACTTTGAAGTTCTTTGGCAAAATTTTACTGTCATGATATCGCTTTATCCACTCTTTGTATAATTTGGAGGACTCATACGCTTGCAATCGAATTTCATCAAGTTCTTGTATTTGTAATTTCCTTTTCGCACCGGCTTGTTGAGGGTCAAAATTAAGAGCTTTTAAGGCCCAAAAGGCTTTGTGCTCAAGTTCTACCGGTAAATGAAAAGCCTTACCGTATACCATTTGAAAGGGAGTGAGGCCTATTGGTGCTTTGTAAGTTGTGCGATAAGCCCAAAGAGCTTCATCAAGTTTCAATGACCAATCCTTTCGTGAGGTTGAAACGGTTTTTTCTAAGATTCGCTTAATCTCCCGGTTAGACACCTCAGCCTATCCGTTGGTTTGTGGATGATATATTGAGGCTACTTTGTGTTTAACATCGTAATGTTTAAGAGCCTTTGCAAGTTGTGTGTTACAGAAGTGTAAACCTCAATCACTAATCAGAACTCTCGGTGTGCCGAACCTGGTGAATATGTTTCTTTTTAAAAACTTTATAACAGTTTTGATGTCCGCTTTTGGAGATGCTATTGCCTCAACCCACTTGGAAACGTAATCCACAGCCACTAAGATGTACTCATTGTTGAAAGATGTGGGAAAGGGTCCAACAAAGTCGATTCCCCAACAATTAAACACTTCTACTTCCAACATACTTTCCATTGGAATTTCGTTTCTTTTTGCAATTCTGCCAGCCCTTTGATAGCTATCACAGTTCTTGGCATGTTCATATGTATCCTTGAATAATGATGGCCAATAAAATCCTGCTTGCAGTACTTTTGCAGCTGTTCGCTCACCACTATAATGACCGGCATATGGGGAATTATGGCAGTGCCATGTGATGCTTCTTGACTCTTCTTTTGTGACACATCGTCTCAATAGTCCATCAGCCCTAATTTTAAACAAATATGGATCGTCCCATACGTAGTGCGTTGAATCGCGTAAGAACTTTTTCTTTTGTTTCCAGTTAAGATCTTCAGGTATAAGTCCAGATGCTTTGTAATTTGCAAGATCGGTGAACCATGGTCTTTCCTTAATCATGAGTAATTTTTCATCAGGAAATTCTTCGAGGACTTCCCGTTCTTCTTTGGTAATTTCAGGATTCACCAGTCTTGATAGATGATCAGCCACTAAGTTTTTTGTTCCTTTCTTGTCACGGATCTCCAGGTCGAATTCTTGTAAGAGGAGCATCTAACGGATTATTCTTGGTTTTAAATCCGCTTTGTTGATCAAGTATTTGATTGTTGCATGGTCAGTATAACAAATAATCTTGGAACCTACAAGATAAGACCGGAATTTTTCTAATGCGTAAACTATAGCAAGAAGTTCTTTTTCTGTAGTTGCATAATTAACTTGTGCATCGTTTAAGACCTTGCTCGCATAGTGTATAGCATGAAAAACATTGGTTTTTCTTTGTCCTAAAACAGCCCCGATCGCGTAATCACTTGCATCGCACATGAGCTCAAAACTATTTTTCCAATCGGGTGCAGTGATCACGGGTGCAATGCTTAATTTTTCTTTTAGATTTTCAAAAGAAATTAAACAATATGTATCAAAATTAAATGACCTGTCTTTGTTGAGAAGATTACTTAGAGGCTTGGCAATCTTTGAAAAATCTTTGATGAAGCATCGATAAAACCTGGCATGGCCAAGGAAAATGTGAATGCCTTTGACGTTGACTGGTGGTGGTAATTTTTTTATGACATCGACTTTAGCTCTTTCCACTTCAATTCCTTTGGCTGAAATTTTATGTCCAAGGACGATGCCTTCCGTCACCATAAAATTACATTTTTCCCAATTCAGGACCAGATTTGTTTCCACACACCATTTCAGCACAATGTCCAAATTGTTCAGACATAGACCGAAGGGAATTCTTCGGTATGCGAATCTGCCAAATGGGCAAGTAAAGGTTGTCTTTTCATGGTCTTCGGGATTTACTGTGATTTGATTGTATCCGAAAATCCATCCAAAAAGCAATAAAATTGTTGTCCAGACAATTTTTCCAACATTTAGTCCATGAATGGAAGTGGAAAGTGATCTTTTCTGGTTGCTTGATTAAGTCTTCGGTAATCAATACACATACGCCATCCAGTAACAGTCCTTGTTGGTATTAGCTCATTTTTTTTCATTTGTGATTACCGTCGTTCCTCCTTTTTTTGGCATAACCTGTACAGGACTAACCCAAGCACTATCAGCAATTGGATAAATCATACCTGCTTCTAGGAGCTTGACAACTTCTTTGCGAACAAATTCTTTCATTGTTGGATTTAAGCATCGTTGTGGTTGAGCAATTGGTTTATAGTTGTCCTCCATCATAATACTGTGCATACAATACGATGGACTGATCCCTTTTAGGTCTGAGAGCACCCACCTGATAGCTTTTTGATTTCTTTTCAGGATTTGAATAAGCTTGGCTTCTTCATTGCTATTCAGGAATTTGCTGATTATGATTGGTTTTGTGTGGTCTTCATCCAAGAAAACATACTTTAGATGGTCTTGTTATAATTTCAGCTCTGGCTTGAGTTTCTTTTCCAAGGAATTTTCTTGCAAATCTTCAACTTTTGCCTCTTTTGTTGGAATTTCTTTGGCTGAGTTTAGATTTGTGAGGCATTTGTCTAGCTCTTTTTCCTCTCATGGATCGAGAATATCAACGGTATCCATGAGTTCCCTTTCTAGAGGAGTTGTCAAGTGAATTTGTTTTTGAATTTTTATAATTTCTTCATCAATTGCATCCACTCTAAAGTAGGATCCTTTATCTTTAGGATGTTTCATGGCATCAAAGAGGTTGAAGCTGACTTCCTCGTCTTGGACACACACTTTCATTAAACCGTCGTTAATATCAATCATCATGCGGGCGGTTTTCATGAAAGGACGTCCCAGAATCAGGGGTACGTCATCATCTTCTTCTATATCCATGACAAGAAAATCAATAGGAAATAAAAATTTATCTACCTTGACCAGTACGTCCTCTGCGATACCATATAGCTTTGTAACTGATTTGTCGGTGAGTTGCAGAGTCATTCTGGTGTTTTTTATATCCAAGTCACCAATCCTTCTTATTACTGAAAGTGGAATGAGGTTGATACTGGAACCCAAATCAATTAACGCTTTTCCTACGTTCATGTTTCCAATGGTTACTGGTAACATGACCCTGCCTGGATCCTTCTCTTTTTGAGGAAGAGTTCGTTGAATGATAGCACTGCAGCTTGCATTGAGGTGTATGGTTTCTTCATCAGTGATTCTTCGTTTCTTTGTGAGAACTTCTTTCATGAAATGTGCATACGTTGGCATCTGCTCAAGTGCTTCTGCAAAAGGAATATTAATTTGTAATCGTTTGAAAATGTCAAGAAATCGAGCGTATTGCCTCTCTTTATCCTTCTTTGTCGGAGCATGTGGATACGGGAGATTTTGAATGGGCGGAGTGATTTTTTTCTGCTTCTCCTTTGTTCGTTGCTCTTTTTCGACTGGTTCCTTGCTACTTTCTTTTTCTTCCTCTTCTACCTCTTTCTCGTTTTCAGCCATGTTTTGTTTGTGCTGATTGTTGCTGACTACTTCTAATATTTTTCCACTTCTTGTTGCAATTTCTTTATAGTGTTCCTTTGGATTTGGTTGAGGTGTAGCGGTGAAAGTACCTCCTTGTTGCTCGGCCAATTGCTTGGCTATTTGTGCGACTCGTGTTTCAAGATTTTTAATTGATGCATCCGTGTTTTTCTGGTTTGCCATGGACATTTGCATGAACTGCTGCAAGGTATCTTCGAGTTTTGATGTTCGATCCTGTGGTTGTTGGCTGTTCTGATATATATTCTATCTAGTTGCTGTTCCAACTTCTTGTCTCCATCCTTGGTTGAAATTTTGATTGTATGGTGTTGATCTTTGCTGATTTCCCATGTAATTGACTTCTTCTATTACTGGAGGGTAAAAACCAGTTTGGTGATCCCCTGCGCATAATTTGCAAACAGCTACTTGGTGTGGTGTGCTTGTTGAACCATGCATTTCCTTGAGTTGTTGTGGCAGCCTTGAAAGTTATTTGGTTAGTTCTTCGATAGTTTGGGTGAGTAACTAATTTTGGGCCAAGATTGCGTCATTTGTACCTAATTCAAGAATTCTTGATTTCTTTTGTGCATGTCCTCGGTTATACTGACTTTGGTGATCTATGAGTGCCATACGGTTGATGATTGCAGTTGCTTCCTCAGCGCTTTTTACTAACAGTGATCCACCGGCTGTTGCATCAAGAATGAGTTTCGTTTGTGGCTGCAATCCTTTTCGAAAAATGTGAATTCGAGTGAGGTTATCGAATCTGTGGTTTGGGAACTTCCACAACATTGATTTGTAACGTTCCCAGGCTTCACATAATGTTTCATTTGCGGATTGGGTGAATGAGAAGATATCTGTCTTTGCATCCATGAACTGGCTGTGAGAGAAGAATCTGTTGAGAAAAAGTCTTTCCAATGCATTCCAATTTGTCATGGTTTCGGTTGGTTGATCGAGATACTAATATTTTGCCTTGCCAATCAAGGAATGAGGGAAAAGTCTCATAAATATGGCTTCTTCTTCGGCTGCTGGTGGATCCAACGTGCCAGCGAGTTCATAGAATTTTATGAGGTATGTATATGGGTCCTCATGGTCCAAACCTGCAAAAGGGTTAGCATAAATTAGCTATAACAAACCTGTCTTCATTTCAGCCCGTCGTGCAGTTGGATTAGTGTTGAGACGGGCGAATCGCCTTGGGCTTCTCTCACAGGGTCCTTCAACAGTTTCTTCTTCAGTCATGATTGTAGTATTTGAAGCTATCGATAACTCAGGTGAAATTTCTCTCTTTTTATTCCTTGCTGATTGCTTTAGCTTCTTAATGCATCGTTTGTTCTGTCGGGATGTTCTTTCGATTTTGGGGTCAAAAGGTACTATCTCCCTTGAATTCGTACCTCGCATACATAAAACCTTTTGCAATTCTAACCAAGAAATGTTAGGATAAAGTAAGAGAAGTGATAAATATATGTCTATATAATTTAAATATAAATATACAAACTTTTAAATATGGAAGTAATCGCTAGGTTCGTAATATCTAAATGCCAGTCCCCGACAACGGTGCTATTTTGATGTTGTAATTTTTATCAAAAGAAGTATTTTAATATCATATCCACAGAGACTGGAGTGATATTACTAACACTGGTATTACCAATATCTTTTAAAGTAAAGCAAGATGTTTGAAAACTCATGATAATAAGAAAACTAGCGTAAAACGATAATAATGTAATTGAAAGGTAATTAATGAGATAATCTTACAGGGATTGGTTTTCTTCTACTGTCACGTATGTATCTTTAATGATTATCTATGTTTCTTGCTATTTTCAACCAAATTTCCAAGTACTATATTGAAACCATATGTATGTCTACATAGTAGTTTTACAGATTTCCTCGATTTGTTCAATTGATTATTTCTCGATCTCTTAAACAAATCGATAAATATCTTAAGTACGTAATGGTCGTTGAACCTAATTCTATGTCTAGAAATTAGTATTCAAGTGATTGTTATCTTGTGATCTTGGAATTCAAATGCAATTCTCATTACTACTTGAATTCATGGAGATTAGTCAATATAGAGAAGATAAAATCAATAATCGTGAAAACATTCTTTATATTAAAAAGCATAATTGAAATGGATACATACGATTCAGTAGAATATTCCAATCCCTAGCAAGAGAGAGTCTATCTATCCATTCTCATGTTAGCTTATACAAAAAGGAAGAAATGGAGATGAATGAGCATCAATGATGATTCCTCGTTCGTTGATGCGTATCCAGCTCTTTTCTTCGATTCCATCTCCTTAAACCTCCGTTACAATGCTATTGTATGCAAACTTACTCAACTGTAATTACTTAAAATCAAGATATCCTTCTGCAACTGATTTGAATTCCTTTTATAGAGTTTTTGGCCGCCAAAGTTTGCTTCGCGAACCTTTCTTCGCTTTGCGACGGTCTGATACTTCATCCTTAAGTTTTTGACTTTCAACTTGCATTTTGGCCGCCAAAGTTTGCTTCGCGAACTTATTCTCGCTTCGCGAACTATGTTTCTTCAGTTTGAAGTAACCAATCTTCACTGGTCATTCGCTGTACCGAAACAAGGCTTTTCTTCTGACTTGGCTTCGCTTCGCGAAGTTGGGCTCGCAAAGCGACTCGGGCTTTCGCTGGCTCTCGCTTCTTCTCTCTGTAGCAAACATATGTCTTCATTTTTATGTTTTTTAGTTCGCTTCGCGAAGGTGGCTTCGCTTCTCTTCGCTGCAGCGAACCAGGACACTGTTTTTCTTCGTGTTTTCCTGTTTTTATCGTCTTATGGTCTTAGTTCCTGCACAACTTGAGCATAGTTAATAGGAATACCTATTTTTGATAAACAGGTCACTTTTTGTGTTTTAATGCGTTATAAATTCGATGAACGCTTGGTTTTTGCATGAGTCTTTTTAATATATATGAGCGTTCATCAATAGGACACTACAAGCCTATCACAAGGAGGAGGAAAATTGGTGAGAGAAGAGAGCATACCAACTTTGGAAAATCAAGTTTATGCAAAAAACACAAAACCTTTGGTGAGTTATTTTTTGAGTCAAATCAAGCATCCATTCGTGTTTAGGAGAATCATAGCAACTTGTTCCACATCCTTACACTATTCAAAAACCATCAGAAGCCATCCTCACTGTAATACGGTGAACTGACTTATTTTTATTTTCCTTATTAAGAAATGTGCGGATAGCAAGAGTCGCCACCGACTTTTATTTTATCCTACGGAAAGGCAAAAAGAACAGGAAAAGACCTTTTGAAAGATTTTGGATTCGGGAGATCATTTATACAAAGGGAAGGTGTTAGGCACCCTTTGTATCCATGGTTATCCATGGGCTCTTAGGTACTTAGCTCTTTCAATATGTTTTCAAAAATTGTTTGATTTGTGTGTGCTTTGTGTGTTTTGAAAATTATCGATCTTTTAACTTTGTATTAACCCTGTCGAGGCGGGTGGTGTTACAAAGTATCTAGTTGATTTGTTTCGTTTGAAAAGAAGTGTTTGAAATGTTTTGTTTGTTTTGAAAATTTGTTTTGAAAAAAGAATATAGAGCAAGTACCTATGAGTTGTGATCTACCCTAATGTCTTTTCCGTTTCTATTTGTTTTTCCTAATTGGGAGACGACTGGCCCTACCATCGAAGGGTAGGTAGTCGGGACCCTAGGATTTGAGAGGGACAGGCGTGGGTCATCGTACGACCACCCTAAACATTGTAGGACTCCCTTAGCGCTTGGATTCGTAAGGGACTAGTCAATCACTTTTATCGAAGGGACTAGGGTACAACCCGTGGGGTTGTATCCTTTTAATCGGAGGGACTAGGCCACAACCCGCGGGGTTGTGTCCTTTTAATCGGAGGGACATGTGATTTTGACTTTCATCGTTTCGGGACTTGCGCTTAGGGTTTCCTACGTTTAGGATAACCGTTTTTCGTATAGGCAACCGAGAGAGATCCGCTTAGGGATGTGATTGAAGTGTGTGAAGTGATCAAGTTTCAAAATATTTTATCTTTTGATTAAGTGACTTGAGTTCAATTTCTTTTTCATGCTTGCACTCCCTAATTTACTAACCACGCATTAATAACATTTGAGAAAATAAAAAACAGAAAATAAACTAAACTATTACAAGGCGTCGGGTATTTACATCGCCAGAAACAACCCTTTAAAATAAAGTGCGGAAAATAAATAAATAACTTTAAAGTTCAGTCCATAAACAATTAAAAATAAATCAGAAAAATAATCAAGAATAAAAACATAAAGAAAAGAGAGCTTGAAATTTAAAGAAAGAATTAAGAAAGAAAAAGAAAATTAATTTTAAGTTTTTTAAGTTTTAAGTTTTAATATTTTAACCTAATTTCTAATTGAATTAATTAACCTAATTAAACTATTTAATTTTATTTACAATTTTAATTAAATTTTAAAATTAACCTAATTACCTAATTAATTATACTTATGGTTAATTATTTAAAATAATAAAGTAGAAAGGAATTTGATAGTTGGCTTGTAAAAAAAAATGAAATACCTTGGCCAGGGTTTGAACCACGCCCTTGAGTCCCACGTGCGGACCACGGCATGCGCGCCACGTTGCCATTGACGGAAGGAAGCTTTGTTAAGCTGTCTAAAGAAACATGAAAAGATAAACGAAAAAAATACTTTTTGCACGGGAAGGGATCGAACCCTCTACCCTTTGTTCACACGACCAACAACTTACCACCAAGCCACGCGTCACTTTTTGTGAGCCAATTGAAATCAATTACCAAAATAACACGCCCAGACGTTTGACTTGTCAACATAATTCCATGCGGGCCCAAGTCATGATGTGAGAACGAATCATAGTGTGCCAAGTCTAGGTCAAGCCAATGGCGATTTCCCACCGAGCACCTTCTTCTTCGTCACCCTCACATGGGAACTCGGCCGAAACTTCATGAAAAACACCGACAAAAGACCCTATCCTGCCTGGAATTTTTCCACGAGTCCGAATATGGTGTCCATTCGACCTGCAACCTGCTATAAATAAGAAAACAAAAACACCAAGCTTACAAGCCCTAATCATGGTGTCTTCTCCTCCGGCCGTTGAAACTCAACCGTGACCATTCTATTCTTCGCTAATACATCTCAAGAGCATGTTAGTGGCACCGGTTTGCACAAAAATTCAAAGAAAATAAAATATGAGAACCATGAGTGCATAGAGGTCGGCCTCTATGTTTACCGTGTTCTAGGGTGCATGGCTTTATGAAAAGGACGTGTTTACCTCTAAAAATTCCTGCTGAACACAATATTGTGAAGATATACCCTTGAAACTATCTGCAATGGCCAATCCGAGCCTTCTCCACCTTGTATCAAAAGAAGTGACTTTTTTTTGAATCCTAGTTGCAGCTTTCTTCGTCCCCTTGTTCTGTAATCACACCAGCCATATATTGAGACCAAATTTAGGTCAATTCATGGGCTTTTATCCATATGATTTACATTAAAAATTTCTCTTAAAGAACAAGAATAAATCTTTCTAAAAATAACTCTCTCTTGCTCATAGGCCTCACTCCTACGAATTTCCTTGTATTTTTATGGGTATTGGGCTTCAATCTTGATCCATAATCATACCATAGGCTATTCATCCATTATTTTCATATTTTACCTTGTTAAAATACCTTTAAAATAAGTAAAAATAATGAAAAATAATGAAAAATGGCAAGAGGATGTGTGAAATTGTTTGGAGACTCTTGATGAACTTGTAACCATGTTTGGATGAAGAAAAGATGAGTTCATTTGAAGAAATTCCATTTTTAGACAAAGTTGACTTTTGCATATTCCTGAAAATCGCCCAACTTCACCAATGCATAACTTGCTCAATTTTGATGATATGGAGGTGTTCTTGGACTTGTTAGAAAGCTCTTGAAATCTTCTAACCAATGCCTTTGGTCCCATGTCAATTTGATTTACCAATCTCAAGTTATGATTTTTGACATTTGGTGCACTTTTATTGACTTTAAGAATTGACCTCTAATGTAAAAATTCATAACTCTCAAATGGTTTTGAACCAAAATTCCCATGAGCTATGGAATTGTAGATAATCTCATCCTCTTCAATTTGAGCATTGGATGGAATTTTCTTGATGAACCAATAAAAAGTTATGCCCTGGTCAATGCACAGTTGACTTTCAATGCTGTCCAAAAATAGTAAGTATTGCATCCTGTGGATTCTTGAGCTATTCTTGTGAGATCATGATCAAGACTTGATCAAATGATGATATTGAACTCAAGCATAAGATTTTGACCCAAAACTTTTACTTTTGGAGGTGAATTGAACATTTTACCCTTGCAGTTGATTGTGAATCAATTAGGGTTTCTGACTGAGCATTTGAGCATAGTTTGACTTGAAACTTGGTGTGAGGATTCCTTGGAGCTTGATTGACCAAATGCAACCCTTTGGAGTGCTTGAATCAAACATTTTCCTTGAGTGACACAAAACCCTAATTTGAGGCCCTTGTGAAGGAGAGGTTTGACTGTTGGTTCTTGTTGATTTGCACCTGTCCCTTGAAACTCCTATACACTTGAGAAACTTCTTGAGACAAGCATGCCCTAGAGGTGTGGGCAAATTTTGGGGTATGACAGCTGCCCCTATTCAATCTTCTTAAATTGGAGGAGGTAGAATGGCGCGCTTGCCATTCGTGATCCGAGGATAGAAGAGGATTGAATACTAAAATACAGGAAATTTGCACACGCCGGTGCGCCTTCTGGTGTTGAATACGGGAACGGGCTTAGAGATGCCGCTCGGAAATGGGCTTAGAGATTCCATCCGAAGTTTGAGAAAATTGTCCAATACCATGCGCCAGGCACTAGAGCTGACAGAATGCCAATGTTAAGCACTCTGCGGGGAATTTGTTGAATGAGCTGTAGCTGGACATGATGTGCTCCTGCAGCGTGAACCTTCGTCGGGTTGTACCTGCAAGGAAAACGTCAGATAAATGTATGGACTGAGTGTTAGAGTCGAACCTTCGCACGGATCGTCTCTAGCTGTTTCTGGAATTTTGGGAAGCACATCCAGAACTTAAGTATCAGTCTTCAAGTCTTTCGCACAGAATATTTGCTGAACCATTTCCGGAGTTGCTGAGATGATGATTTGGAATGTGGACATCAGATTTTAAGCCTTTCGCACAGACTATCTGCTGAACTGTCCTTGATATGGAAGTAGCTGAACTTTAGATATCAGGCTTTAAGTCTTCGCCGACTATCTGCTAACTCTTCTTCAGTGTTGTTGATGTATTGATTGCATTTGCTGTTTTTTTGAAGAAATTTTGAGAACATATGTCCGACAGTGCACCTGTAAGACAGAGAATTTTGCAGAGGAAAAGATAGATAGAGCAATAACATATAGTACAGGATGCGATGAATGTATGCATGTATGCATGAGAGAAAACACAGCAGCCAGGGAAAATAAATCCCGGCTCGCTCTCGAGACGCTAGAGATAAACTTTCTGTCCTGGAGACTTCACTGGGGAGATTAGTGCTGAACGTTCCTGTACTTTGGAGATATCCCGCTTGGCGCTGGGAATTCCCACTTGGGGAACACTATGCTGCTGGGAGAAATAAACTCCGCTGGGGAATACCGCTGCTCAGAGAATGCTGCACTTTAGTGGGGTAAGCAGACTCCGTTGGGGATATTGTTGCTTGGAGATGAACTCTGTTGGGGGATGTTGAGAGTTGTCCTTCTGTCTGATTGAGGACGTCTGACCCCTGAGATTACTGTCTTCTGTCGGAAGGAACCCAACTAGGAAATGATGTCGATTGTAAGGATTTCCCAACTTGTGTCGGGGATTTCCGGAGCGAAGCATCAGGAGTAAACCGTCTCTGTAGTTGAGTCCTGGAATTAGCCTGCAAAAGAGAATAACAGATTGTCTTGGAAAAGACTACGCCTTAGAAAAGACTATGTCTTAGAAAAGACTACGCCTTCGAAAAGACTCACGACTTTGAAAAGCCTTACGCCCTAGAAAAGACTTATGCCTTCGAAAAGACTCACGACTTTGAAAAGCCTCACGCCTTGGAAAAGACTTATGCCTTCGAAAAGACTGCCTTGGAAAAGACTGCCTTGGAAAAGACTGCCTTGGAAAAGACTACCTTTGAAAAGACTGCCTTAGAAAAGACTGCCTTGGAAAAGACTGCCTAGAAAGGACACCTCGCCCGTGAACAGACTACGTCTTAGAAAAGACTCATGCGGTGGCTAGGCTTGTACCTGTGTAGATAATATCTCTCGTCTGATGCTGGGAACTCCTGTTTTCGGTACGGGATTACTCAGTTGGAGATAGGCGTCTCTGTTCGTTGTCGAGACTTTGTTGGAGATGTTATGTCTTTGTTGGGAAAACTCTACTAGGGATGATCCTGCTGGAGAGCTTCTGTTGGGGAAGATTTGTCGGGGAGATCGTCGACCGGTAGACTCGGTGGGGGAACCTTTGTTATAAAGCTTTGTAGAGATACATTGCTCATAGCAGGATCCGAAGACATGATAAAACAAGGCCACCGTGGGGATGGTGCCCCAAATGGTTTGGACGACGGCGCGTCATGCCCCTAGCCTGGAAAGCACTGTCCCTGCCCCTTGCGAGCATTGGGTCATGTAGGTTATCCGAGACGATTCTGCCGTAACCACAAACTTGTCGGGATGACTTTCAGTCTTTAGTCGTTTCTGCCTACAAATTCTATTTTGATGTTTAAACATTTGAACAGAGTAATCAGCAAAAAATGTTATTCAATGAGATAGTCATAATGCAATGCACATACTCGTCTTGAATTTGAGAAAACATTTTGAAACACTTTTTGAATCGAGGTGTAAAAACCATTTTTCTGTGTAAACAGAGTTTTTTTTGAAAACAGAATTTCGTAAACAAATATTTTTGCAAGTAAGAATTCTGAAAAAAGAAGTGATACCAACTCAGGATTTTCGGTGTTGTGAACCTTCAAGGAGTCAGGATACCTTTGGCAACTCACACGCTTTCGAATTAACCATGCTTCAGTTAGGACTTTTGAGGGTTGTAACGTGGCTTGGTTCACAGTTTTAAGAAACAAAGGATAATAGGCTCAAAGTCTGTTTTAACCCACCCTATTCTTCGTGATGTACTTCGATCCTATGCTCAGCTAACTATATATTTCAGTGCCTGAACTCTTGGAACTTGTTGTTTGCGATGGTTCAGAAGTTTACATTTACTTTGACCAAGCAGTCGAGGGTTTGCAGCAACCTCTGTTTTGACTTGAGGATTCACCTATCTTGATTGTCCCTAACTTTTGCCTGACCTGTTTATTATTATTTTTTCGCAGTCAGCGGGATCTTTTCTTTTTATACTATTTGCTAAGCCTCTTTTGAAGCTTTCTGATTTAGTGACTTCTTCCTTCTTTGATGCGCCTCGACTGCCCCTTGGAATGGTCTTCAGGGAACCATCGTCTCTTGCGTATAGTTGAACGCTTTGCGCCATCGAGTTAGCTGAATGACTACCCATGCCCCAGGTTCTGAATTAGGGTTTGACTTTGTGAACCAAAAAAGAAACTCCTACTTCAAAGGCTCAAAGGGGTTGACTAGGGATTAACTTCCTTATATCTCCACTGTTTGGGAACTGAAAGAAGGCATGTACATCGTCAGCATAGTCTGTTCGAAAGCATGCTTGTAAGGGGTTCAGGTATAGTTTCGTCATCCTCCCTATAAAGGCTCACCGCTTCGATCGAGAGTTGAGTATCACATAAAAACACAGCAAAAGACACAGTTTAAATAGTGAAGACGAAAAGTTGATTCAAGACGAATATGAAACAAATGCATTATGAATAAATAATCGAATTAACAAAAGTGTCTGACGTAAATTCGAATGTTTAAACAATAACAAGAATAGAAAATGCAATTGAAACGATCAAAGAAACTGAAAGACGTCCGTCTAGTCGTCTGTGGCAACAACATATTTACCGAGGCTGCCCAAAATCAACAATTTTGTTATCGATCAAATCCTGGATCCTGTGCTTCAATGGCCCACAATCTTTTGTGTCATGACCTGGGCTATTTGAATGGTACGTGCACCTGGCATTATGCTTATATCCAGGAATAGGATTAGCTGGAGCCGAGTACGGTGGTAGCAGGGTTATCAAATTCTGATTGAGTAACTGTTGTAGAGCTTGAGACAACGACATGTGTAGCGGTGTGAATTGCCGTTTAGGTTTGGTCTTCCACACACGTCGACCACCTTGCTGTTCGTGTTGACGCTTCCTAGATGCGGAGTTAGAGATTAAGACTGCCCCTACAGAATGATCAGGCTTTTTGGCATCAGGGGCTAAAGTAACTTGAATCTTGCCACTTCGAATACCGCTCTCAACACGTTCACCAGTCAGTACCAATTCAGTGAATCCGGCTGAAGCATTCCCAACCAGATAGGTGTAGTAAGGGCCTGTCAGGGTGCTCATGAAAATGTCAACCAATTCTCTGTCAGCTAAAGGAGGTTGGACTCTAGCGGCGAGGTCTCTCCACTTCTGCGCGTATGCTTTAAAACTTTCAGTGGGCTGCATGGACATGCTTTGGAGTTGCATGCGGGTTGGCGCGATCTCGGAGTTGTACCGATAGTGCTCATAGAACGCCTCCGCTAGGTCGGACCAGGTGCGAATAGTGGAGATTTCCAAATGATACTACCATTCCAACTGAGTACCGGTCAAGCTTTCTGGGAAGAAGTGCATCCATAATCTTCTGTCAGCGGTGTGCGGTTGAATCTTCCGCACATATGATCTCAGGTGCATCTCTGGACATGAAACACCATCGTACTTGCTGAATTCCGGAATTTTAAACTTGCGAGGGATGGCTATCCCAGGAACAAGACCTAGATCCTCAAAGTATCTGCCAGGAATTTTCTGGACATCCATAGCGGCCAGACGTTCTTCTAAAACCCTGTACCTTTCATTTTCAGGTGGATACTGCTGGCTCATGTGATCGTCCTCTTCGCCAGATGTATTTCCATGCTTACTTCCCCATTCAGATTGATCATCAGAAACCCCATCTCCTCTGATCCTTCGACTCTTGTTAAAAATACCGGTAGGCCTCTGTTCCTTGGTCAGAAGATCCTTGATTTCAGCCTGCCCCTTGGTCAGACTCAGAATGGCTTGCTGAAACTGGGCATTTTGCGCCTGAAGGTCCTTGATTGCTTGCTCAGGAGTCATTACTGTAATAAACAGCATGAGAATGAGATGGCGTCTGCGACTGAAAAGTACCTGTTATGTAATGCTTATGATGCATGGGATGCGTATGCAATGTTTTCAAGGAGTTCGAGAATTCGACTTTGCTAAAACCACAAAAAGAAACAATTGTTAGTTATAAAGTAGGCTCAGGTCCTTGGCGTCGTTCGACGGTCTTCGGGAAATTTCTGAGACTTAACACTTTGCGCTTGGCGGGAGTGTATTCAAAGTCTTCTCGGAAGTGGCCTTGAGCGGCGGATGACCTACAAAACAGAACAAAGCAGAATTCTCTTGTTCCTTGAAATGGTTAGTTAGGATGCTATGCGGAATGATGCATGCTCAAGTAGGTAACACACACAAACAAGTCACACAAGAGTCCTAGGGTTTAAGGCTTGCATGAGTCTTAGGTCAAGTACCCTCCCCACTGAAAGTTGGTTCAAACCTGTCCTATGAAGTAACCGAGTTCTATAGGGTTCCCATATCTCACACCTTTCTCGCGGTCCACTTCGGTCCGCTTTCAAAGTAGCGGCCAAAATCTTCCTTGAGTCGAGTCTCAATGGGTGTAGCATCGAGTGTCATCCAACCTTGGGTCATTCCAAAGTTGGCACCTCGCTACCTAATGGCCAATAACAGGTTTCAGTTCAACTAGGGTTCTACAGACTGTGACCATCGCTTCTTCCACATTAGTACACTCTAATGCAGCGCCCACGATCTATTGTCACTTACCTAAGCACTCAGTCCGGGTTAGGACTTTCACACATCCGTCTCGCCCAAACATTCCCTTAAAATTAAAGCAAGCAAGACAAACAATTGAAAACATGTGGTTTTAATCTAATCCCTAAGATGGATCTCTCTTTTTAGTTCTCCCCAGCAGAGTCGCCAGTTCTGTAATACGGTGAACTGACTTATTTTTATTTTCCTTATTAAGAAATGTGCGGATAGCAAGAGTCGCCATCGACTTTTATTTTATCCTACGGAAAGGCAAAAAGAACAGGAAAAGACCTTTTGAAAGATTTTGGATTCGGGAGATCATTTATACAAAGGGAAGGTGTTAGGCACCCTTTGTATCCATGGTTATCCATGGGCTCTTAGGTACTTAGCTCTTTCAATATGTTTTCAAAAATTGTTTGATTTGTGTGTGCTTTGTGTGTTTTGAAAATTATCGATCTTTTAACTTTGTATTAACCCTGTCGAGGCGGGTGGTGTTACAAAGTATCTAGTTGATTTGTTTCGTTTGAAAAGAAGTGTTTGAAATGTTTTGTTTGTTTTGAAAATTTGTTTTGAAAAAAGAATATAGAGCAAGTACCTATGAGTTGTGATCTACCCTAATGTCTTTTCCGTTTCTATTTGTTTTTCCTAATTGGGAGACGACTGGCCCTACCATTGAAGGGTAGGTAGTCGGGACCCTAGGATTTGAGAAGGACAGGCGTGGTTCATCGTACGACCACCCTAAACATTGTAGGACTCCCTTAGCGCTTGGATTCGTAAAGGACTAGTCAATCACTTTTATCGAAGGGACTAGGGTACAACCCGTGGGGTTGTATCCTTTTAATCAGAGGGACTAGGCCACAACCCGCGGGGTTGTGTCCTTTTAATCGAAGGGACATGTGATTTTGACTTTCATCGTTTCGGGAGTTATGCTTAGGGTTTCCTACGTTTAGGATAACCGTTTTTCGTATAGGCAACCGAGAGAGATCCGCTTAGGGATGTGATTGAAGTGTGTGAAGTGATCAAGTTTCAAAATATTTTATCTTTTGATTAAGTGACTTGAGTTCAATTTCTTTTTCATGCTTGCACTCCCTAATTTACTAACCACGCATTAATAACATTTGAGAAAATAAAAAACAGAAAATAAACTAAACTATTACAAGGCGTCGGGTATTTACATCGCCAAAAACAACCCTTTAAAATAAAGTGCGGAAAATAAATAAATAACTTTAAAGTTCAGTCCATAAACAATTAAAAATAAATCAGAAAAATAATCAAGAATAAAAACATAAAGAAAAGAGAGCTTGAAATTTAAAGAAAGAATTAAGAAAGAAAAAGAAAATTAATTTTAAGTTTTTTAAGTTTTAAGTTTTAATATTTTAACCTAATTTCTAATTGAATTAATTAACCTAATTAAACTATTTAATTTTATTTACAATTTTAATTAAATTTTAAAATTAACCTAATTACCTAATTAATTATACTTATGGTTAATTATTTAAAATAATAAAGTAGAAAGGAATTTGATAGTTGGCTTGTAAAAAAAAAATGAAATACTTTGGCCAGGGTTTGAACCCTGGCCCTTTGAGTCCCCACGTGCTAGCTGGACCACCAGGGCATGCGCGCCACGTTGCCATTGGACGGAAGGAAGCAGTTTTGTTAAGCCTGTCTAAAGAAACATGAAAAGATAAACGAAAAAAATACTTTTTGCACGGGGAGGGATCGAACCCTCTACCCTTTGTTCACACGACCAACAACTTACCACCAAGCCACGCGTCACTTTTTGTGAGCCAATTGAAATCAATTACCAAAATAACACGCCCAGACGTTTGACTTGTCAACATAATTCCATGCGGGCCCCAGTCATGATGTGAGAACGAATCATAGTGTGCCAAGTCTAGGTCAAGCCAATGGCAGATTTCCGGCCACCGGAACAGGGCCGCGCGGCCTTCTTCTTCGTCACCCTCACATGGGAACTCGGCCGAAACTTCATGAAAAACACCGACAAAAGACCCTATCCTGCCTGGAATTTTGCCACGAGTCCGAATATGGTGTCCATTCGACCTGCAACCTGCTATAAATAAGAAAACGAAAACACCAAGCTTACAAGCCCTAATCATGGTGTCTTCTCCTCCGGCCGTTGAAACTCAACCGTGACCATTCTATTCTTCGCTAATACATCTCAAGAGCATGTTAGTGGCACCGGTTTGCACAAAAATTCAAAGAAAATAAAATATGAGAACCATGAGTGCATAGAGGTCGGCCTCTATGTTTACCGTGTTCTAGGGTGCATGGCTTTATGAAAAGGACGTGTTTACCTCTAAAAATACCTGCTGAACACAATAGTGTGAAGATATACCCTTGAAACTATCTGCAATGGCCAATCCGAGCCTTCTCCACCTTGTATCAAAAGAAGTGACTTTTTTTTTAATCCTAGTTGCAGCTTTCTTCGTCCCCTTGTTCTGTAATCACACCAGCCATATATTGAGACCAAATTTAGGTCAATTCATGGGCTTTTATCCATATGATTTACATTAAAAATTTCTCTTAAAGAACAAGAATAAATCTTTCTAAAAATAACTCTCTCTTGCTCATAGGCCTCACTCCTACGAATTTCCTTGTATTTTTATGGGTATTGGGCTTCAATCTTGATCCATAATCATACCATAGGCTATTCATCCATTATTTTCATATTTTACCTTGTTAAAATACCTTTAAAATAAGTAAAAATAATGGAAAAATGGCAAGAGGATGTGTGAACATGTTTGGAGACTCTTGATGAACTTGTAACCATGTTTGGATGAAGAAAAGATGAGTTCATTTGAAGAAATTCCATTTTTAGACAAAGTTGACTTTTGCATATTCCTGAAAATCGCCCAACTTCACCAATGCATAACTTGATCAATTTTGATGATATGGAGGTGTTCTTGGACTTGTTAGAAAGATCTTTAAATCTTCTAACCAATGCCTTTGGTCCCATGTCAATTTGATTTACCAATATCAAGTTATGATTTTTGACATTTGGTGCACTTTTATTGACTTTAAGAATTGACCTCTAATGTAAAAATTCATAACTCTCAAATGGTTTTGAACCAAAATTCCCATAAGCTATGGAATTGTAGATAATCTCATCCTCTTCAATTTGAGCATTGGATGGAATTTTCTTGATGAACCAATAAAAAGTTATGCCCTGGTCAATGCACAGTTGACTTTCACTACTGTCCAAAAATAGAAAGTATTGCATCCTGTGGATTCTTGAGCTATTCTTGTGAGATCATGATCAAGACTTGATCAAATGATGATATTGAACTCAAGCATAAGATTTTGACCCAAAACTTTGACTTTTGGAGGTGAATTGATCATTTTACCCTTGCAGTTGATTGTGAATCAATTAGGGTTTCTGACTGAGCATTTGAGCATAGTTTGACTTGAAACTTGGTGTGAGGATTCCTTGGAGCTTGATTGACCAAATGCAACCCTTTGGAGTGCTTGAATCAACCATTTTCCTTGAGTGACACAAAACCCTAATTTGAGGCCCTTGTGAAGGAGAGGTTTGACTGTTGGTTCTTGTTGATTTGCACCTGTCCCTTGAAACTCCTATACACTTGAGAAACTTCTTGAGACAAGCATGCCCTAGAGGTGTGGGAAAATTTTGGGGTATGACACTCACATCAAGCCATTTTAGTAAAAAAATCATTTTTTATATTTCAATTTCTTGAATGTTTTAATGCTTTTTTGGGTTTGATTCTTATTCAGGAGGTTGCATATGATGTTTTGCATATGATACATGTTTGGATGGGGGTCGAAACAAGCATACACCCCGAGACCATTTTTTTAACAACTCATTTCTTTTTCTCTTTTTCATCTTTTTCTTTAACAAAAATATATTTATTTTTCTATAAACTATCAAAAAACCATTTTCTCAATAAAATTTAATTAAATAAGTTTTTTTTGTACATAATTAATTTCAATTATATTTTTTCAAATAAATGTAACCATTAACTATTTTTCGTAATAAATTCACAAAAAAAATACAAAAAATATCTTAATTAATTTAATTTGATTTAATTTTAGTTTTTATTAATGTTTTATAATAAAAATCCCAAAAAATAATTTAATTCAAGTTTAATTTTTATTTTAACATTTAGAATAAATAACATTTCTTTTTTAAACAAAAAAATCCAAAAATATTTAATTTAAGTTTAATATTTTATTTTAATATTTAGATTAATGATATTTATTTTTAAACATAAAAATCTAAAAAAAAATCCTTTTAATTTTGTCTTATTTATTTTTCTCTTAATCAAAAATCGATAAAAACATGCTTTACATTTCGTAGAACTTATTGTATAGGATGTATAAGAAATGTAATTTAAATTTCGCACTTTTAAATTCCTAGAGAAATATGTATAGGTTTCCTAGTAATTTTTGTAATAGCTTAGACTTAGGATAGTTTACAATTCCGCAACTCCCGATCAAAATGTCCCCCATCCCCATAATATTGTAATAACGTAGGAATATTTATATTTTCGCACTTATAACTGTTAACTTAGACATAGGACAAATGCATGATAATTGAACACTAGATCACTAATAACCAAGAAAATATAATCGAAAACAAAGCATTCACACACACACACACTCTTTAGGGTACACCTCTCTTGGTTGCCTAATAAAATGGTCATCCCTGCGTGTAGAGAAATCTTAAGACAAGTTGCCTATGAAATATCATCGCCAAGTCCCTCCGATTTAAAGGTTGTAACCCTACGGGTTATAACCTAGTCCCTTCGAAAATGAGACGATGATAAGTCCCAAAAAAGATAAAGGCTTAAGATATCTCCGCACCATGCCTTGGGTGGCCATACGATGACCCTCGTTTGTCCCTTTTTAACATCCTAAGAGACTTGACTACCTACTCTTCATTAGTAGGGCTAGTCATCTCTCAAAAAAGGATCGTAGTAAAGAAAGAAAGACTTAGGAGTAGGTAAATAGCCTTAAGTACTTGCTCACCATTTCAAAAATTATTTTTGCACCATACACTTGTTTTCAAAATGATTTTTCAAAACTATTAAGGTAACACTTTGTAAAACATTTTGACGAAAACTATTACAAAGTTAAACCCTTCTTAAAAAGAATTTCAAAACACACTCTTTACACAAAAGCAAACAAAATTTTCTGAAAACTTAAAGTGAGCTAGTATCTAAGAGCCCGTGGAAAACCATGGATGCGAAGGGTGCCTAACACCTTCCCTTCGCATAATCTACCTCCCGAACCCAAATCTTCCAAAAAGGTTTTTCCTGTTCTTTTCTATCGATCCAATTAGGATAAAAGAAAAGTCGGTGATGACTCTTGCTAACCGCGACATTGCTTTCATTGAAAGCTTAAAACTTAAAACTAAAAAGTCGGTTCTCCCACCATAAAACAGCAGGGAGTGTGAAGGGGGGTGTCGAGCGACACACCCCCTGTGTGTTGTCTGTTTGCATTTTCTGCTTCATTCTTCTGCGTTTCTGGTTTTCTGTATTTCTGTTTCTGTTTCATATTTCCAAGTTCTTGTTTCTCTGAATCAGTGACAGAAAATATTGCCCTGCTATAATTTAGTATAAATTGGAAATGGTTTCGATAGTGGTACTGGAGTTAATAATTAACGATTAAGCCGATAACTATAAATTGGTGGTGAGTCGATTATATTAGAAATAAGTGGAAAGAGTTATGTTTGGTCGAATTAGCCGAATTAGGTGGTATAATTAGTTGTCCGAAATTTAATGAAAATTGACGTGGTAACTAAGTTTAATTAGTAGATGATCGTGATTGCGTTATTTTGTCAAAATCGCAACGTTTCGCGAATCGACCGAAATTGTGTTCGATTAGGAATAGATTAGAATTGGAGAGGGAATTTAATATATATGTGATATTAATTGGTTAATTGATAGTTGTATTAATTGACAATGTGTCAGTTTGGCTTGATTATGTTTTGGAACCGAACCAGTTATTCGGTATGTTAGTAAATGGCATTTTGGGCTTGTAATGCTATGTGTTATGCGAGTGTTAGCATAGTTATGCATTAGGCTAAAATTGTGTGATAGTCTTAATAGCATACATGCATTGGCCTTGATCCTAGGTGGAAACATAGGCGGTGAAACAGTGGGTTTACATGTGTCGTTTGGACGTTGATCCTAGAGTGGAAATAGGCGTCGTAGCTTTGATCCGTATAGGAAATAGAAGCGGTTGGCCTTGATCCGGAAGGGAAACATGGGCGGTGAAACTTAGGGTTCATAAATGAGTTGGCCTTGATCCGGAAGGGAAACATGGGCGGTGAAACTTTGGGTTCACAATGATTAATAACGATGATCTTTTATTGGAAAGAGACATTGGTAAACTTTGATCTTGTCCGGATCGGAAGCGTGGCTTGGATTCTATCTTGAATCGAAAAGCGGTGAAACTTTGGGTTCACAACGATTACTAACGGTGATCCTTTATTGGAAAGAGACATTGGTAAGCTTTGATCTTGTCCGGATCGGAAGCGTGGCTTGGATTCTATCTTGAATCGGAAAGCGATGAAACTTTGGGTTCACATGGTGACGGTGATCCTAGAGAGGAAAAATACGTCGGGGCCTTGATCCTATGTGGAGACATGGGCGGTGAAACTGTGGGTTCACAAGCGGTACCATGTCGTGTCGTGTCGTTTCGTGTCGGGTCGGGTTGGGTCGTGTCGTGTCTAGTCGAGTCGAGCATCGTTGAGTTTGGTAGGTCGTGGTTGAGTCGTATACGTCGCATTTATGATTGATTGTAAGACGACGTGGTTTGCATGATGGTGTTGAGTGGAACATGCTTGCTTAGTATTGTGAGCATTATATATTGTAGAGTATTAAGCTTTTATGCTAATGATATCAGGAATAGTTTTTGATAATAATTCTTGAGCATGGGTTGAGTATGTAAATTGTATTAATTATGTGGTTTGTGTGTTGGAATTATTTTAGAGATGGTTCTTGAATTTTACGGAGCATGGTAATATGTGAAAAAATTATGTTAATACTATTTATATATAATTTTGAAAGGTGAAGAATTTCTCATATTTATATGCTATGCATTGCTTATTTTTACATACTATTATGATTATTGGAATTCTCACTCTTCTGTTGAAATGATGCTTAATAATGGCATCGCTCAGGAACTGGTGGCAGTTGTGCCTCGCACAAGGATAGCGGAGATGTCTAGTCATTTACTTATGTTATTTATTTTATCGAGTCAATTCCCTGGTTTGTAACACATGGGGGGGGGGGGATCGCTTAATGTATTTAACTCATATTCTGAGAATTGATTATTTGTATATAATCCTTTTATGTTTTGAATATGCCTATACTCGATATGTTGATACAAGAATGTTGTACAACATGGATGGCCTTAATGCCTAATGTATCATATTTTGGTTACTCCTTTTGCAGGATATGATTATGTTTTATTTCCGTTGCGTTTTGCATGAAGAAAACAAATAATGTCATGTATGTGTAACATGAATATGAGATCAATTGAATTGTTTCTTTTATGTCGGCTTTTCATGTTTGATGGAAAGTAACTTGTGACACTCCTTGCATGTAAAATTTATTCTCTTATTTAAATTATATCGATTTATTCCGGGTTATTAAAAGGGGTGTTACATACACAAATTCTTAGAGAGGACTGGAAAACAAGACAAGTTTGAAGATAAGGTAAAACCAAAGTTTGAAGAGAGACACTGAAAGATATATATATATATATATATATATATATATATATATATATATATATATATATATATATATATATATATATATATATATATATATATATATATATATATATATATATAGTCAAAATGAAAGTTAAACAAGCGAGACGATTGAGTTACTGCAGATCAATCAACCATAAAGACGCCTAAGACAATAAATGTCAGATAAGAAGGAATCACATAGTTTCCCAGACTGTGAAAGAAATGAGTAATAGACGAGTAGGGCGTGACATAAGGTAGAGTAGATAGTGTTCAGTAAATCTTCTTGAAAAGAGATAAAATATTTGAAAAATTACTTGAAACGAAAATGATTGGGGAGTAATAAAGAGATTAATAATGATAAATTAATTCCAAGAAAGTATTTACTGCTCGAGGCCTAGATTGAGTAGAGTCATTGTTTTAGAATAACCAAAGGTTACATGTAACAATCATTACACTAAATCAAGTGACACTTTGATTTTCTCAAGTTCTGGAAAGGCAAAGGGTTTTCCTCTAATCATAGACATTTATTACCAAAACATCTTCTAATAATTGACGTTTTGAATAAAAAATAATTACTTTTATTTAAGTCAGAGTCTCACTTCTTCAGACTATGACTAAACACATCAGATTCTGATGAAATCTTACTCTGGACAAAAGTCTATTTTTAGATGTTTCAGAATAAAAAGAAATATATCTTCAACTAAGAGTTTTGTAAAGATATCAACCTATTAATGGTCTATATATGTAGATATGAATTTTAAGGTTAAAATTCCTTTCTAAACATAGTCTCTGATAAAATGATGTTTAATTTCTATATGTTTAGCCCTAGAATGTAAAATAGGATTTTTACTTAAATAAATTCCAGCAGTATTATCACAAAAGATATGAATGTTACTCTTACAAATATGGTAATCTTCCAATTGATTATTCATCTAGAGCATTTGAGTGCTACACAGGGATGCTGAGATGTACTTCGCTTCTGCAGTTGAAAGTGCTATTGTTGATTGCCTCTTACTTGACCACGAGATCAGATTCCTTCCCAGAAATTGAGAATTCCCAGAAGTAGTCTTCCTCTCAACTTTATCTCCAGCATAATCTGCATCACATAAACCAGAAAGAGTATACTATAATGTTTTCTCATACATCAAGCCAAGGTTAGTTGTTCCTTTCAGATATCTTAGAGTTCTTTTAATAGCTGTTAATGAGATTCCCTATAATCTGATTGGAATCTTGCACATAACTGAACATTGAATAGAATATTAGGTCTAGAAGCAATTAAGTACATAAGAGAGCCTATCTTACCACGATATATCTTCCGACATACCTTTCCACTTACCTCTTCCCTTTTCAGAATGCATGTTGGATGCATTGGAGTCTTTGCTGGTGTGCAGTCCATCATGTTATATTTCTTCAAAAGTTCTTTGGTATACTTACTTTGATGAATATAAGTAACTTCTGACTGTTGATTAATTTGGATTTGCAGAAAGAACTTTAGTTCTCCCATCAGACTCATCTTAAACTCATCCTGCATTAACTTAGAAAATTCCTCACAGAGGGAGGAATTAGCAGAACCAAAAATAATATCCTCAGCATAAATTTGTACGATCAAAATATCATTTTTGTATGTTTTGCAGATGAGTGTAGTGTCAACCTTTCCTCTAGTGAATTTGATTTCTAAAAGAAAACTATTTAGTTTGTCTGTCATACCCCAAAATTTTCCCTCACCTATTGGGCATATTTCAATCAAGAACTTCCCTACACTGATGGGTATATCAAGAATCAGGCTTCAGTCTTCATCTCCTGAGCAACTGCTCAAAATTAGGGTTTTGGTTTGCACAAGGAAGATGGATGTTTTAACCTCTCCAATGGGTTTCATTTGGTCATATAAGCTCCAAAAATCCTCACACCAAGTTTTAAGTCAAGACATGCTCATTTGCCCAGTCAGAAACCCTAATTGGTCCACAGTCAGCCAAAGGGGTAAAATGGTAATTTTACAGTCAAATGTCAGAATGTTTGGTCAATATCCTCAGTTTGAAACTTCATACATTATTTTATCAAGTTTAGATCATAATTCATCAAGATTTTCTCAGAAATACTCAAGATACAAAAGTTTCTAAATTTGGATGACTAAAAAGTCAACTGTACATTGACCAAACCATAAATTTCTCATACTTCATCAGAAAAATTTTCACCAATGCTCATTTTGAAGGAAATTCAATTTCCTACAACTTTATTCACAAATGGAAGTCAAAAGATGCACCATTGAGAAGTTATGAGCAAATACATTATAGGTCACCTTGAAAAGTCAACAAAAATACTTTCTAGGTCAATGGCCATAACTTGAGCATGAAAAATTCAAATGATGTGAAACCAAAGGCATTGGTTAGAGGACATTCAAAGATTTCCAAAGAGTCCAAGAACACCCTCATAGGGTTAAAATTGGAGGCGTTATGCATTTCTAAAGTTGGCTAAATTTGGTGAAAATGCACAAAACCAATATTGGTCAAACTTGAAAATTTTGCAAATGAGCCTTAGATTTCTCAATCCAATCTTATTCCCAAGCCCATCCACGGCCTCTAAGTCTAATCTTGACTTATTCTCCTATTTATCTTAATTAATTGGATTTTTAAATCATTTAAAATTTATTTTAATTATATAAATGGTGAAAAATATAAAAGATTGATTTTTGGTTTATTCTTAGACCAAATATTGAATCTATTTTCAGCCTAAATCAATCCAAATTCGTGCAGCTCAAAAAAAGGTCCAAAAACTCCAAATTTGGCAAGTGTTCACTCATGGAAAAATCAAATATTTTTGTGATTGCCAATCACATTTAATGGCTGATTTTTCAACCCTAAACCATTCAGCAGGTATAAAACGACAACCCTAACCCTTATGCAAGGGACCAGACCTTTTTTGCAGCCATAGGGATCGTGCAATTTCATAAGAAAAAAAAAGAAGAATTCAAAAGTGAAATCGCATATCCAGGCTGTTTCAAGGTGTGGTATTGATCCCAACACATTCCGAAGGTTCCAATGATTGATTCTCAGTCCAATTCGCAAGCCACGGTGCCTTGAAACATAAGAACACAGTTTATACTCACATCTCTTTTTTCAAATTCGGTTTGGCTTTTATAGGTGTTTTTGATTGATTTTGAATGTGTGTTTGTGTTTTACATGTTATTTACTAACTATCTGTTGCATTTAATTGGAGTTTCCACCCTTATTTCGTGAGATGCCATGGACAGACACCTTTGGGTTTTTTTAGGGTTTTAATATTCAGGAGGAATTCCCTGGTCATACAAGCTCCAGGGAATCCTCACACCAAGTTTCAAGTCAAGACATGCTCATTTACTCAGCCAGAAACCCTAATTGGTCAACAGTCAACCACAAGGGCAAAATGGTCATTTTACAGTTGAAATTCTAGATTTTTGGTCAACATCCTCATTTTGAGATTATATTCATCATTTGGTCAAATATTGATCATGATTCATCAAGAATATCTCAGAAATCATCAAGATGCAAGAGTTTTCAAATTTGGACAGTTGAAAAGTCAACTGTACATTGACCAAATCATAACTTCTTCATACTTCATCAGAAAAATTTCCACCACAACTCATTTTGAAGAAAATTCAATTTCCTAAAACTTGGGTTCACAAATGGAAGTAAAAAATGCACCATTTAAAAGTTCTGGTCAAATACATTATAGGTCATTTTGGAAAGTCAACGAAAACACCTTTTGGGTCAAAGCCCATAACTTGAGCATGGAAGATCAAATTGATGTGAGACCAAAAGGATTAGTTAGAGGACATCCTAAGCTTTCTAAAGAGTCCACGAACACCCTCATAGGGTTAAAATTGGAAGAGTTATGCATTGCAGAAGTTGGAATTTTTTTGGAAAATGCATGAAATTCATATCGACTAAAAATGAATTTTTTCCAAATGGGCCAAATATTTCATGATCCTAACATGTGTTCAAGCCTATCCACGACCCATATACCATACATGCCTTTATTTTCATATTTTTATTTTATTTATTTTATTTTATTCATTAAAAAAACTTTTTAATAGAATAAAATCATTGAATAAATGAGATGAAAATATGTTGGGCTTGTCTAACTTCTAGAAAGGGTCATTAACCCATGGTCAAACCCCATGCACAAGGAGGAGACAAGATCTCCTCCATTTTTGCTCAATTTTGAAAATGGTGGAAGTTTATGTTTTCTTGTTGGAAGACTTTTATTGTCTTGTCCATGGCCATTCAATGGGATCAATTTCATTCTCCTATATAAAGAGAGGAAGTGCAGCCCAAAGAACACACAAAAAAAGGGAGAGGAGAGGGTACGATAATTCCAAAAATTTCAAAGAGTGAAGCAAATTGCAAAAATCAAACTTTGTGTTATAGCCTTTTTCGAGCATTTCCAACATTTCCATCATCTTCCTGAGATAAGAGATGGTAGATGCAAATCATTTACCATACTTAGAACACCTTGAAAATCACCACATATGAACCTAAAGTTTACTTTTTCTTTTCTTCTCTTTGTTTTTTTTTCTTGTTTTAATAGTTTTTTTTCTAAGACCATTAATTTTATTTAATTAATTTTCTCATCAATTTTAATTTTAATTATTTTCTTTTAGGATATTAATAATTTTAATTGTTTTCTTTTATAATGAATAAACCATAATTTTTTTCATTATAATTTCATTTTTATTAAAAATTCCAAAAATGTTTAATTAAAATTAGTTTTAATTTAGGATATTTTAATATAATCATAACTTAGAATAAAATATTAGGACATAATAATATTTTCATTTTTTGTAATAGTTTAGAACAAAAATTCAAAAAAAGATAATAACTTAGAATTTATTTTAGATCTTAGTTTGAAATGTTTTATCTTATAACCTCCTTTCTCGATTTCCTTTTTCCCGATTTAACTCTTATTCTTGCAAAATCCTTGTAATATATAATAATAGTGCAATTTATATTTTCGCATCTTTAAATTTTTAGAGAAAATGTATAGGATGCACAAATATATTTTAGGGTTAAATAAGTTTTTGGTCCCTCTACAATATCCAAAATTTGATTTTAGTCCCTCTAATAATTTCCTTCTAAGATTGGTCCCTTGAAAATTTTTCGTCTGTCAAATTGGTCCCTAAAGTCAAAATCCGCAGGTAAATCCGAAAGAAAATTCGCAGGAACCTGCGGATTTACCTGCGGATTTTGACTTTAGGGACCAATTTGACAGACGAAAAATTTTCAAGGGACCAATCTTAGAAGGAAATTATTAGAGGGACTAAAATCAAATTTTGGATTTTTAGAGGGACCAAAAACTTATTTAACCCTTAATTATATTACTGGAAAGATACAACTAAAAACAAAAACAAAAAATCATGTGAGATTAGTAATTAGTGTAAAAAGTATTGCTTGAACAAAAATTTAGTAACATATTTCTATCTGTTTGTTTTGACTTTTAAAAAAAATGATTTTTATAGTGTAACATAAATTTGTGTAAAAAAAATTTATAAAGAAATTTTTCATAAAAGCTTCAAATAAAATATGGTTTGAATAGTTATTTTTAAAAATGTGATGTTAAATATTTCATTATTTTATCGAAATTTTTTTGAATATCAAAATTTCAAAAAATCACTTGATTTTAAAGCCATTTCAAATAGATTTTCATTAAAACTATTTTTGAAATACAATTTTTTTGAAAAAATTAAGATTTTGATTATACTTTGATCTTCAATAATGTATGTTTATGTTATAGGATGTCAAAATTAATATTTCATTTAAAAAAATGGATATAAAAAAACTTATAATATTTTGAATAACAGTTTTATAAAATCTATTTTTTAAAATACAAAGAAAAAATCAATTTTTTTAAAGTTGAAATAAACTGGCCCAAATACTAATCGTAATAATTTCTCAAATGAAGAGAAGTTTAAATAATTCTTTAAAAGAGAATTAAATAATAGTCATTTGACCATTCAAAATAATTTCCCAAATAAAAAGAAATTTAAATAATTCTCCAAAGAGAATCCAAAGTAATATTTATAACTAGATTTAAACTCGCACGACGCGCGGTTGTTCTTTATTTATTTTGTATAAGATTTCAAATATATTAAAAATATTGATTTAGTAAATATGGACAACAAATTTATATTATAATAATTTTTTATGAATTATAATTGAGACAATTATATGAATTAATCACAAATAAGAATGTACATTTTACTTTAAAGAAAAGAAAATATATGTTTCTAAGTTGAAAGTGACATACAAGATTTTATTTTGTAAATTTAAATAATTTTAAAAGATATCACTAAGTACTAACTGTTTATATTTTAGGGTTAAATAAGTTTTTGGTCCCTCTAAAAATCCAAAATTTGATTTTAGTCCCTCTAATAATTTCCTTCTAAGATTGGTCCCTTGAAAATTTTTCGTCTGTCAAATTGGTCCCTAAAGTCAAAATCCGCAGGTAAATCCGCAGGTTCCTGCGAATTTTCTTTCGGATTTACCTGCGGATTTTGACTTTAGGGACCAATTTGACAGACGAAAAATTTTCAAGGGACCAATCTTAGAAGAAAATTATTAGAGGGACTAAAATCAAATTTTGGATATTGTAGAGGGACCAAAAACTTATTTAACCCTATAATTAATCATGTTCAAAATACATTCACCAATATCGAGTTTGACATTCTTTGTGGTATCTTGAACGAGAGTTTTTGAACTAAAGGTTAATGCGAACACACAATTAAATTACTCAAGAAATAGAATAATCATAATAAAATAAATATGATTTGAATGATGGAAAAAAATTTAACTCAACTTATTAGGCTGAATCAAGTGCCACATTGAGAGGACCAACTCGAGTCACTGCATCATTTTCAGAGATGTCGTGAACCTTTTTACTTATTTTTGAAGTGTCTTATTCTAGATTCTATTTGAGGCCTTCTTTTCAAACAAATCTTAAGAGGGGTCATTGACATGTTAAGACAAGATTCGGGAAAAAAGAAAGATATTAAATTGATGACAATAAGTGAAAATTCAAGGCGTGTAAGATGTTCCTTTTCAAAGCAATCTTGGATTTCTTTGGTGAAGCTGCAAGTTTCTTCTTCTTCCTTTTAATAAGAATTTTGGCAGACTTATTATATGTTTAAAAGTTCAATCAACTTTATAAAACAAGGGTTCGAAGGAATGAAACAGATATAACTTGAACCATGAATATATGAGTACCTTTGGAGAAAATGACCTTGGATGTTAAGCTTATTGTTAGATACTTCTTTTTCACCATCATATGATTCGTTGACATCCAAAAGAGGTTGTGTGATTTTTCTGTTTTGCTTTTTGTTGAAGTAGGGATGATAAGCATGGCCTCTATGAAAATATCAAAGGTTAGATCGAACTCAAATTATTCTAAGTCATAAAGGAAATAACAAATACCTTTGATTTTGAGAAATAGTTTACTCGAAAAAAATCAACATCAAATTTAGGAGAAAAGCTTGAAAATGACAAGCACTAGCTATTCCTTGTTGGGATATGGGTTATTGTGTTAGAATTCGTGTTGGAGGTATACTATAAAATTTGAACAAAAAGATGATGAAAACGGTACGATGAAAGTTGCACAAAATAAATTCAAAAGCATGCCTTTACACTAAGCTTTAGGTTCGATTCAGCCCCACCAATTTAGAAAAATTGGATGCAAATGGGTTAACCGACGAATCCCCTTCAGGATACTTTGAAAACCTTAACATGAATCGCACATTCATACTAAGCATATCGATCAACGATATTTTACATAATAAAGTTCTCTCATTTATTCTCGTACACTAGAAAAATAAAAGAATGATGTAGATATGATTTTTGGCACTTGAAATATACTATTTTTGTGTGTCTTTAATGCCTAACAAATGTCCCTATTTATAAAGAAATTTATGTCCTTTGGTGAAGGGAAACAACTCTTTGAAATATTTTGTTTATGAATGGTTACATTGCTTCAATCTTATATCTAATGAAAAGTTTTGTGATACTTATTCTGTAAAACTTTAATAAACTTTGAATATTCAATCTTTCAAATAGTCATGTCTATGATTACTTTATGTATTCTTGATAGCATTTAGCAACTATCATCAAACCATGACACATTTGTCATATTAGTACGATTATCAGATACAAAATATATTATATATTCTTGACAGTTTTAACAAACTATCACCATGACATTTTTCTCATTTATTTTATCATATACACGAATTGTATGTCATTTTTCATTTGCTAATCTTTTAAGTTTGAAGTTTTACTTCTACATAAATATATCCAAAATATATTTAATACACATCAACAACTATGATCATACAAATCTTTCATAACTAACATTTATTTCATGAAGTGAGTTCACATGTAATTCATAAACTCCATATAAATGTAACATCATAGAATTTATTTCTACTATATTAAAATAAACAATTTTTTAGCATAAATAAAATATACAATTGAAACATGTCATAGATATTTTTAACATTTTATTTACACAATATTATGTTACCAATACATGCATCATATATTCAAATTCATGATTTTGTTTTTCACCAAATTATAACATCTAGAAATAATGCAATAATTAGAATATATTACTTGCACTAAAGAATAATATTTAACATGTATTTTACATTCAAGTATACACCATAAACCAAATATATTTTTAATTATCCAAATTCACATACTTAAATAATTCATAAACCATGCATATATATTAAACTTAGCATAAATAAATATTATTATCAACATATTTTACATGGATTTAAAACATCATATAAATGACATATTTATTTAATATAATTATGTACCTTTCACCATGATAATGAATAAGGAAGCATGAGTGTTTATTTTTCCATGAAAGTTATAGTCACAAATAAACCACAAAATGAACCATAAATCAAAATGACATAAATCATAAAAATTATATGAATTAATTGTGTATCTTTCACCGTCGTTGAAAGTTGTTATCTTCTTCTTTAAAGTTGTATACTTTAATATTAATAAAATATGAATCAAAATCGAAAATCGAACCTAAAGATTGTTAGGACCCGTGTTGGGGGTCTACTGCAAAATTTGAACGAGAAGATGACAAAAACTGTACGATGAAAGCTACACAAAATAAATTCCAAAACGTGTGTTTACACTAAGCTTTAGGTTCGATTCGCCTCCACCAATTTAGGCAAATTGGATGCAAATAGGTTAATCGATCAATCTCCTTCAGGATACTTTGAAAACCTTAACATGAATCGCACATTCATATTCAGCATATCGATCAGCGATATTTTACAGAATAAAGTTCTCTAATTTATTCTAGTGCACTAGAAAAATAAAAAGAATGATGTAGATATGATTTTTGGCACTTGAAATATACTATTTTCGTGTGTCTTTATTGCCTAACAAATGTCTCTATTTATAGAGAAACTTATGTTCTTTGGTGAAGGGAAAAAACTCTTTAAAATATTTTGTTTATGAGTAATTACACTGCTTTAATTGGAAAATATTACACCTTTTCTCCAAAAGGTCTTTTTTAACCATTGCAGCTTTTCAAATATATTTTGAAAATTTCACCAACATATTTTTGTGAATTTTTCCTAGTTAAAAGATAGAAATCAATCAAAATCATATATAAGTTAGCTAATCTAAAAGAGCATTAGGAAAAAGATAAAACTTAGGGCAACAAAATTTGTTTTTATTTGAGGTATCTTGTGCAAATTCTTGCATAAATTTAAGTAAACATCACCCTAACATTTTTCCATTGATGTCCACCTTATTCCCACTCTCTGGAACAACTACCTCCACTTGTTCAAATTGTTCTTCTTCTACGTCGATTACTCTTTCCTCTTCACTGCCATCGAAACATTGCCTTGCATCAACATCATCACCACTATTATCATCTCCACTAGAGGTGCTAAAGTCATCAACATTAGATAATAGTACCTTGGTCATCATGTCTTCTACACCATGCTCTACCCAAAGATGGCCATCAACCTTACAAGACATACAATGCTTAGCAATTTCTGCAGCACCTGCATCATCAATAACATTTGTAAAGCCTTCATCCGTTTGCGGAATCTTTCTCCATAGCCTAAAACCTTCATAGCCCCAATCTTTAACCAGACTAACAGCTTCAAAAAAGCTCCATTTATCTTCGTCTTGACCTTCAACAATAGTCTCACTACCTCCTCTATAATACATATTACCATCTTGCACAAAATATCCCCCATGATGAAACACTAAAGAAACACACCCATTTCCTTGAGAAGAAGTTGTGTTGTTGTGCCCACGTTGCAAGGATAAAGATGAAGATAGTGAACCCTAAACGTAGGGTGTGAATTGAAACACTGATTTGGAAAATAATATTGGATTTTAGGCTGAATATGCATAATGACATTATGGTCATTTTAATGGGGCTTATCTGACCTGAAAAAAGAAACAATTAAAAATTAAAAAAAAGAAGAAGCCACATCAGCCTTTTTGGTGATGTGGCCTTCTAAAGGTAAAAATTGAAACTTTTAAAATTTGTTAAGACAATTATTGGAATTTTTTTTTGGCAGGGGGTTTTTCAAATACATCCCATATGGCAGGGGTGAAAATAGGTATTAACCCTATATTATATATTCTTGACAATTTTAACAAACTATCATCATGACACTTTTCTCATTTATTTTATCATATACACGAATTGTATGTCATTTTTCATTTGCTAACCTTTTAAGTTTGAAGTTTTACTTCTACATAAATATATCTAAAATATATTTAATACACATCAACAACTATGATCATACAAATCTTCCATAACTAACCTTTATTTCATGAAGTGAGTTCCAACATGTAATTCATAAACTCCATATAAACACTATGCCAAACAAGGAATTAGACAACGCTTTTTTAGGCCTTTAACAGCGCTTAAAAGTGCTGCTAAAATCTCCACTGCTAAAGGTATAGACATCGCTTATATAATTTCAAAAGCGCTGCTATAAGTACCCCCTTTAGCAGCGCTTACACTTTAGACAGCGCTTTTAAGATGGAACTTTAGACAGCGCTTGGTAAAAGCGCTGTCTATTCCCCCCCTTTAGCAGCGCTTTTCCTTATTATTTTTTAATTTTTTATATATCATTTTAGACAACGCTTGTCATTAAAAGCGCTGTCTATTCCCCCCCCCCTTTAGCAGCGCTTTTCTTTATTATTTTTTAATTTTTTTTATATCACTTTAGACAGCGCTTGTCAATAAAAGCACTGTCTATTCCCCTTTAGCAGCGCTTTTCCTTATTATTTTTTAATTTTTTTTATATCACTTTAGACAACGCTTATCATTAAAAGCGTTGTCTATTCCCCCCCTTTAGCAGCGCTTTTCCTTATTATTTTTTTAAATATTATTTTTTTTCATTTAAAACAAAATGCTACCTATCAAATTTAATTTCACCATTTTTGCACCAGAATTTATAGCTTCATTATACCATTTTAAACAACAACAACAACATCAATATACCACAATGAAACAATATTATAACAACATCAATATTCATCTCTTCAATCCTTTTTGCACAATATACACAACAACTAGTATATACAACAATTAATGAACCAAAATCAACAATGAATTGAATTACAAAATAACTTTATCTTCTACATCGAGCTGCACCTATATAACCTAAAACAAAATCAAAAAATAAAAATTCATACAAGTTACCAAATAACAACAACAAAAACAATAATATTGTAACACAACTATAACGACATATATTATATTCTCAAAACTCAAAGTTATACCTTATAATAAAACTCTCAACTCCATAACAAATTGACACCAATCCTCCATAAGTTCATCCAATTGATCTTTTGAGCATGAAACACACTTGAATTCATCAAAGTACTACATAATAATATAACATAGTATGATTTAATTAAAATACTAAGTCATTTTATGAGAAATATTAAAATAATTCCTAAGTTAGAAATTCTTACCGTGGATGGAATCTCTAATCGGTCCAAAATAATAGTTTCTTTCATAAACCTCAACATAAAATAACCGCAATCTACACCATTGCGCTGACGAGGACACTACACATAGAAAGAAAATACGGATATGCATCAAGATATACACCTTAACTTGTTTTATCAAGTATCATCGCTATATAATCAAAATTGTGAAAATCTATATATACCTCCACTTTGATCCAAGAAATATTGTTGACTCTACTCCTTGGTACTTGAATACCTCTTTGTGCTCGAAAACTTTGTAGAATGCTATAATAAAATAATAACGAATATTTAGAACTATCGCACATAAATAATTAAATATACACAGGAATATTTTAGAACAGTCTCACTTACGTGTCAATCGTCTTCTTCATATCTGGGTATGTTGTCCAATCATTGCCCAATGAATCCAGATAATATACAATTTCTCTCACAAGATTAATTGCAACCAATAACCAGTGTCCACTGGAATATTAAACAAAGGTTAGATGGAAATTTTCTACACAACGTTAAAAAACGAAAAATTATAATAGAGGAAATTTAGAATGAAAATCTTACTTAGGGCCAGTATTATATGGTAAAAAGAACAATTTTTTTGTATCTTTGTTGGTCATAAATAAACTGAGTACAAATGCTATTACTTCATCTGGTTTTGAGTTGATTGACCCTGCGTAAACAACGTTGGGATTTATGAAAGCGAATCTGGACTCCAATCCACGCGGGCGAATCAACTTGTCATACATAAACCTTAAATAAAAACATCATTAACATTAATTATTCATTGAAATGAGTAAATAAATTCTGCAATTAATTAAACAAAGTTGATTTGAGTATACCTGATGTATGTATTGATAACAGCGATGCCTAATGTCAAGTGTCCAAAAACTTCTTCCAAATCCTCCTTACCAATTGTTGTCATGCCTTCAAAACCATAAATCCCTTCATCCAGGGGTATAAGAGAAGTACCACCTTGCGAAATAGTTGTGAAACTTATATATGTCTGAAGGCACGACCTATATTGTGAAGTAGTTTTCTTTCTAGCCTCGGTCCTCTTAGCAACACTCTTTATTTCAGTTGGAATGTTGCTAATTACAGGCTCCTTACCCCTACTTACAGCTTCAATCTCCTTAACATGAATAATCTAAATATCATAAAATTAGAGTGGTCAAGTATAGGACGACAAATTAACATTATCTAAGTATAAATATCATATAATTATGTTGTACCTATTTTTTTGATGCCACTGACTCCTTTGGCCGCGTAATCTCTTTATCTTTTGGTTTGGGTTTTGTAGGAGTCTAACATAACCATGCAAAAAAATGTAAGTAAAACGAACGTAAAAAATTTGAGTACTAAAAGGTTCATAACGATTTTAATTATACCTCATCGTCTATGCGAACGAGTTTTGACGGCCATGCAACAAACGCTCCTATTGCCTCTCCCACCAATGTTGCATCCGGAACTTCATCCGGGACTGGTAATAATGCACCCTCCTCTAAAGCAACATCAATAGACACTTTCAAGTATCCAGAAGGGAGCGGTTTATGATGAAGTACTTCTCCTAGAGTGTTATGGACTTTTCCCTTGCCAACCATGCGATAAGTTGGTGTCTCTAAAAAGAGTTGACAAGGTGAAATGCCTTAAAATTAATAATAAATATGACATCGTTAATGTGTATATATGTCAGTTAAATAAATTACACTAATTTAATTTCATAATTATATATGTAATTACCTCGGGAATACTCGGTTGAGCTGCACAATTGACACTAGCTATGTCACTAGTTTCTTTAGCACCCGAAGCTTCCCTTTCTGATTGGTACTGTCTTGCTTTTTCCTTCCTCAATTCAAGAACTTCAGCTTCTAATGCATCCAACCTTGCCTGCAGTTCTTTATTGGTAGCAGATTTTGTCTTTGGGTTGTTCTTTTTCAAGGAGCTTGGAGTAACCCCATGTCATTTACCCCTCACCCGACCTGAGTACTCACGAACATCTAATGCTCGACTGAGTATACTCCTGCAATCATCTGGTGGAGATGTAGACTGAGACAGACTCTCCTGAAATTCATATGAATATTGGAAAAACATGAATACTATATGTTAATAAAATTTTGATTTAATTAGAATTAATGTTATACTTACGCATTTTTCAAAAATTTGTTGTACTTCTTCTTTAAGAACTCCATCCTTACCCACACGGGCAACCTTCCACAAAACATGCTCTGGAAGCGATGTTTCAGAACTACTCTCCTCTTTTAACTACACATTAACACAAAAAACAAGCTCAGTTATAACTCTTGATGAACAAGTATATCATTGCAATTAATGTAAATACTTACTATTTTTTGTTCTAATCGTGCATATCCCAAACGCCCTTTTTTGTATGGATATGCGGGAGATGATGCTCTTTGACGATTTACGTCACTTACACTCTGAAATTTTGTGGTTTTCCGTTTGGCTTTAAAAACATCCCATTCTTTTTCTAAAATCACATCTGCATATTCTGTTGGACGCTCTACATCAACAAATTTTTTTTCCGGCATCTCTAAGATATTTTCTGTTTAAATACGTTCTAAACCCTCTTAGTATTTTGCCGGCCAATCCAAGACAATAATCTTTTCTTGTGTCATCAATGTTGAAAGATCTCTACAAAAAACATACACAAAGTGCGTTAGTATAAGTAATTTAAAGACATAATTTAAAGTACATAATCGTAATTTAAAGACATAATTTAAAGTACCTGTATCTCACTCCAGATTTTGTTTTTAGCATCATACAGCTTATCATCTCTCCACTCATCACAAGTTATTGGTATTTCTCTCCTTACAATTGTACCAATGTAACTTTTCAATTTAGAACCATTAGGCTCAATTAATTGGTTACTTGGACTCCAATGGACATCGTATTTTATACCTCTATCTCTATCACGAATGATATCTTTCATAATAGTTTTTCCTCTTTTAATTTCTTTTTCCACTCCCTTACTGGATTTTCCTCCATCATTGTCTCCATCATTAATAGGATCATCGTGTGGGTGCTCCTCGTTTCTATCCATCTAACCTGTAATAAAGAAAAACATTAGTATCTAATGACAAAATATCAATTGAGTATATAAAATGACAAATATATAATTCCAAATATCTATTGAGTATATAAAATGACAAATATATAATTCCAAATATCTATTGAGTATATAAAATGAAAAATATCAATTGAGTATATAAAATGACAAATATATAATTTATTAGAAGTTTGCTAAGTGTTAGCAGGTATGGAGGAATATATATTACCTCTTTCACTAACATCTCTTTCTTTTCTTGGTTGGATTCCAAATTACTTGTCTCTTAAGAATGCGAACGGAGGGATTGATCCAAATTCCCTCATCATGATCTTTTCTGATATATGATTCATCTGCTGTAGTATTTTCATCTCGATCGTTTCTAATATACGACTCATTCTCAACATTAACATCACCTAGATCCACACTTTTATCATCAATCACTTTGTTAGATAAAAGCACTATAGACCATTTCATACTCTTCGGGTTTGTGACATAGAACACTTGTTTAGCTTGAGAGGCTAGAATAAAAGGTTTATCTTTGTATCCCACCCTATTAAGATCCATTTGCAAAAACCCTGACTTATCCATTCGTATGCCACTAGTATGTACCCACTTGCAACCAAAGATAGGAATCTGAAACTTCTCATAATCAAACACCCAAATGTGATTGATAACCCCAAAATATGACAAATTTTCATATTTGGGGTTTAAGTCCTTCATACTAGAAACGTGCATTGCTTCACATACCACCGTGACACCACTGTTTTGCATAGTACTTTTCTCATCTTGTTCTTTGGTATAAAATGTGTATCCATTAATTCCGTATCCTCTATAAGAGAACACAATCAAACTTGGACCATATGCCAAACATCTCAACCTGTCTGATATTGAAGCGGGATCTGAATGAAACTTTGAATATATATGATACTTAAACCACTGTATAAATCTTTGATTGTGCTCTCGTACTATCCAATTTTCATTTCTACTTTGATTCTCACCTCGGAGTATAGCCTTGTGCATTTCAACAAACGGCTCAACCTCAGTGTCATTGTGCAGAACATACAAATGCACTTGATCCCGTTCATCCCTTGACATCACAATTTCATTTCAATTAATTTTTACCTTCTTTTTTTCTCGAAAAAATGAGATTTGGGGAGTCCAATGGATTGCACATTGGACAAAAAATCAGTACAAAATTCAACCGCTTCTTCAACAACGTGTCGCTCAACGATACAACCCTCTGGACGACTTCGGTTTTTCACGTACCCTTTTAATATTTTCATATAACGTTCAACAGGGTACATCCATCTCATATAAGCTGGTCCACACAATTGTGTCTCTTTCACAAGATGAACAACAAGATGTACCATAATGTCAAAAAATGATGGAGGAAAATACATTTCAAGGTCACACAAAGTAATAACTATTTCTTTTTGTAATACTGGTAAGATCTCAGGATCGATCACCTTACTACAAATTGACCTGAAGAAAAAACACAATTTAGTTATAGCGCTTCTTACTTTTTCTGGAAAAATAGAACGTATACCTATTGGTAGAAAATGTTCCATTATGACATGGTAATCATGTGTCTTCAGACTCTTTAACTTGAGGTCTTTCATGGACACGAGTCTTCTAATGTCTGAGGAGTAACCTTCTGGAACTTTAACTTCACTCAGAAACTTACACAATATTTTCTTTTCCTTTCTAGATAGAGTATAAGCAGCAGGTGGTAGATATGTTCGTCTTCCTTTCTTCACGGGTCCTAATTCAGTTCTTATTCCCATCTCTACCATGTCCTCTCTTGCTTTACGACCATCCTTAGAATTTCCTTTTATATTGAGTAACGTACCAATAACACTTTCAAATACATTTTTTTCAATATGCATAACATCAAGAAAATGTCTTACGTACAAAGATTTCCAATATGGCAATTCAAAGAAAATTGACCTCTTCTCCACCCACCTGTGACAACTTTATGTGCAAAAGGCTTGCCAAACTGAATACTCACATCCTTCACCTTTTCACAAATTTGATCACCTGTCAATCCAGGTGGAGCTCTACGTTGTTCGGTATTTCCATTGAACGCTTTTCTCCATCCACGATATTGATGTTTTTAATTTAAGAATCTATGATGACTGAGAAAGACATTCTTCTGACAAACTTTCAATCGCGTCGTATCAGTTCCATCTTCACAGACAGGACACGCTTTTTCACCTTTAATGCTATACCTGGATAGATTTCCATATGCTGGAAAATCGTTAATTATGCCAAACAACATCGCCCTTAAATTGAAACTTTCTTTCCTATATCCATCATAAACCTCCACACCGTTCTCGCACAAAATCTTCAAATCTTCGATTAAAGGTTTCAAGTATACATCTATGTCATTCCCTAGTTGTTTAGGCCCAGAAATTAACATAGATAACATCATGTACTTACGCTTCATACATAGCCATGGAGGTAGGTTATAAATCATAAGAATCACAGGCCATGTGGAATGTGAGATACTATGAAGACCATGCGGGTTCATTCCATCCGTAGATAATGCCAAGCGAAGGTTTCTTGTTTCTCCTCCAAAATCAGGATAATCATTATCAATTTTCTTCCACTATGGTGCATCTGCCGGATGTCGAAACTTTCCATCGATAATTCTTTCATCTGCATGCCAAGTCAAATGTCTAGCATCGGTTTCACTACGAAACATGCGTCTAAATCTCTGAATAATAGGAAAATACCATAAGACTTTTGCTGGAGATGATTTTTTCTTATATCGAGATAAACTGCACTTTGGGCACTCATTCAACGATGCATATTCGTTTCGAAACAAAATACAATCATTTGGACATGCATGTATCTTATCATAGCTCATGCCAATAGAGCACAACATTTTTTTGGCCTCGTAGGTTCGATTAGGAAGAACATTATCCTCAGGAAGCATATCTCTCAAAAGGGCTAATAACTGTGTGAAACTTTTATCCGACCATCCATTGCGCGCCTTTAAGTTGTACAATTTTAATACCGCAGACAATCTTGTGAATTTGGGGCAATCTTTATACAACGGTTTCTCCGCATCGCTTACCAACCTCTCAAACATTTTGGGACAATCTTGAAGATCTTCTTCAAGTGCTGCAATCTCTTCGACTCGATCACAATCATATGTATCCGTGGCATTGTCGTACGAAACATAGGTCGCATTACTTTTCACCCCCGGTTCAACATTCTCGATGCTTTTCTCACCATGAAATATCCAACACGTATAACTTTGATCAATTCCATGCAATAGTAAATGCGATTTCAATCCATCTGTGTCAACCCGACCCACATAACAACAACCCAAGCAAGGATATTTCATTCTATTCGGGTCTTCAGCATGTTCAATAGCAAACTTAACAAACTCTAATACCCCATTCTCGTACTCTTTTGACAATCGATCGACACACATCCATTTTTTATCCATGGTTTTAACTATTATCTAAGTTAAACAAAAACACTAATTAGGGCACAAAACGGTATAATGCGTTTCTGTCAAAACACAAAGTATACACGGGATGGATCCGGAGCAAGAAAACACAATTGTTTGTTTATAATAATATGTATTAGCAAATAAATTAAAACTTATTCTTTCATACAAGTTAATACTAGATCAATCAACATAATAAAAAAGTGTAAGAACCAAACCGAACCGTTTTGATTTGTCTAGAACCGAACTGAATCAATTAATTTGGTTCGGTATACTAGTTTTTAAAAAAGAAAGCAACTAAACGCACTAAGCAGCTAAACTCAATCTCTTAAAATTCAAGTTAGAGCTCTTACTGCGAAAACCACATAGGGGTGACAAACAGACACACTCTCCCTGTTAAGGCTTATCTCACAAAATCCCACAAAAAAATAGGCGGGGCAGGGTGGTGCAGACAATACAAAAATTCATGTAAATACATGTGTCTACAAAATTCCTCAACAAAACAGGGTGGGACAAGGCAGACACATTAGAGGGTGCGAGCCTAAACCTTGTGCCCCACACTAAATTTTTGTCACCCTTAAAACCACAATCAATAGATAAGGATCAACCAAGAGAACAACAAAAATCACAATCCATAACCTACCTCAGAACCAAGGTTAACACTCGATACACTATTAGTTAATGAAGAACATAATCTTCTAAAGCTAGTCATATAACATGCATGAGTTCACCCATGGTTTACCTAGAAATATTTTCCAGAACAAAAATATATTTGTCTCTTCTAACTCTTTCACATCTTTTATAAAACAAATAAAGATAACATTATAACGAGTTCTCCCAATGTTCCAAACTACAACATGCTAGATTATGACAAAATCACCCATAGACTTGACATTACTACCTAGAGAAAGAAAAGACTAAGAATAAGCATTGCTAACTCAAGTGATAAAAAGATGGCAAATTGACTCAACTCAATCCCTGCAAAAAAGACAAGATATCCCACTAGAAACAATAATCACTCTATTTTAGTCAAGTTTCCTATAGAAATAAGAGACAACAAGGAACCAGTAAGTGGCATTGATCCAAACACTCATAAACCACTCTCTGAGATTGAAAATGACAATGAAAAACCAAACAAAAGCAATCAAAAAGCTTCGGTGAACTGAGTAATGTAAAAGTGCATAAATGGTGAACTGACCTGTTGTTTTATCGGAACACCGGCTTCTGCGCGGAGGAGAGGAGTTGGACGGGGAGGAAACGAGTTGGAGAAGAGTTGGAGGAGATGATTTGGAGAAGAAGATGAACATGAGCGATTTTCTGGGTGTGGGTTTCGTTTGGCCGTTTTGGGATTTCTGGAAATCTGATAACCAATTTAGGGATTAAGACACTATTTAATTACCTTAGACAGCGCTTTTAATAAGCGTTGCTAAAGGTACACCTTTAGCAGCGCTTTAGGCTTTAGACAGCGCTTTTAGAGTAATGCCTTTAGCAACGCTTTTGGAAAGCGCTGTCTAAGGTATACCCTTTAGGAGCGCTTTTAGTAAGCGTTGTCTAAAGTATAACCTTTAGCAGCGCTTATTTTAATTTTTTAATTTTTTTTTCTTAAAACCTTTTAGCAGCGCTTAGGTAAAGGAAGTGTTGTCTATTGTAAGGCCTATAGCAGCGCTTATAGTAAGCGCTGTCTATAGTATACCTTTAGCAGCGCTTCTCCTCTAATTTTTAATTATTAATTTTTCTAAAAACCTATAGCAGCGCTTTTGGCATAAGCGCTGTCTAAAGTCAATTTTGACATAGTAAAATGTAACATCATAGAATTTATTTCTATTATATTAAAATAAACAATTTTCTTGCATAAATAAAATATACAATTGAAACATGTCATAGATGTTTTTAACATTTTATTTACACAATTTTATGTTACCAATACATGTATCATATATTCAAATTCATGATTTTGTTTTTCACCAAATTATTACATCCAAAAATAATGCAATAATTAGAATAAATTACTTGCACTAAAGAATAATATTTAACATGTATTTTACTTTCAAGTATACACCATAAACCAAATATATTTTTAATTATCCAAATTCACATATTTAAATAATTCATAAACCATGCATATATAAATTTATTGCACATGTTAAACTTATCATAAATAAGTATTATTATCAACATATCTTACATGGATTTAAAACATCATATAAATGACATATTTATTATATATAATTATGTACCTTTCACCATGATAATGAATAAGGAAGCATGAGTGTTTATTTCTCCATGAAAGTTATAGTCACAAATAAACAACAAAATGAACCATAAATCAAAATGACATAAATCATAAAAATTATATGAATTAATTGTGTATCTTTCACCGTCGTTGAAAGTTGTTATCTTCTTCTTTAAAGTTGTATACTTTAATATTAATAAAATATGAATCAAAATTGAAAATCGAACCTAAAGATTGTTAGAACCCGTGTTGGGGGTCTATGCAAAATTTGAACTAGAAGATGACGAAAGCGGTACGATGAAAGTTACACAAAATAAATTCCAAAACGTGTGTTTACACTAAGCTTTAGGTTCGATTCGCCTCCACCAATTTAGACAAATTGGATGCAAATGGGTTAACTGACGAATCCCCTTCAGGATACCTTGAAAACCTTAACATGAATCGTACATTCATATTAAGCATATCAATCAACGATATTTTACAAAATAAATTTCTCTCATTTATTCTCGTGCACCAGAAAAATAAAAAGAATGATGTAGATATAATTTTTGGCACTGTAAATATACTATTTTCGTGTGTCTTTAATGCCTAATAAATATCTCTATTTATAGAGAAACTTATGTCCTTTGATGAAGGGAAACAACTATTTTGTTTATGAATAGTTACACCTTTTCTCTAAAAGGTCTTTTTTAACCATTACAACTTTTCAGATATATTTTGGAAATTTCACCAACATATTTTTGTGAATTTTTCCTAGTTAAAAGATAGAAATCAATCAAAAGCATATATAAGTTAGCTAATCCAAAAGAGCATTAGGAAAAGGAAAAAAACTTAGGGCAACAAAATAGGTCATGTTGAGTATAATGGATGTGAGAAGTGTTAATATTTTTTTTGTAGTATAAACAATTCACGAATTCGCTCTTGGTTGCGACGATCATTTTTTCTCGTAAATTTTATCAATATATTTTTACTTTTCTTTTAGAATAAATAAAATTCGATGTCAATTATATTGTATTTTGTACGTGCGATATGCTCGGTTATTTTTTGGACTGCGACACATTTATATTAATTTCTAGTTGAATAAAATCAAGTTTAAAAATTGATATTACAACTTCATTGTGAATATTGGCAAAAATGTTAAGATTCCAAATTTTTAGTTCACTTTTGAGTAATTTAAGTTTTTGAGTTAACAGAGAGAGAAAAAAACTTGGGTAGTCCAAACACTTTTATGGTGTGTTTAAAATACTGGTGGGCCACCCGCCACCATGCGTTTTAATTCTGTTCACTGCAATTTTGAGAAGCTACTATTGATAGCTTTTAACTATGGCGTGGCAGTATCGTGAATTTCTCTAATTTCCAAACATAGACTTGATAAAATTGGAGCAGTCATTATATGGTAAGATCATATTTTAAAATTTTGAAGTTAGAAACAAACCTGATATTAATTGTCTAAAAATAGTGTGATTTATGATTTTAAAACTAACGCTCACTAATATTTCGATATAAAATAATGATTTTAAGTTTAAAAAAAAAATGATAAGACATTGTGAAAAATTAAGATTTAATAAAATAAAAAATTGTGTGGGAGGGGGAGGTCAATGTGTAGGGAGGGTCCTTACGTAATAAAGGCAAAGAGTGGTGAATACTAAGATTAAAAAGTCGAACATGTTGTTTCGTCATGTGATCTTTTTGAAGCTTAACAACACAACACAACACAATAGGTTGCACTGTAGCGCTATTGTTTTAATTTCCACACAATGTGAAAGGAATATTCATCAATTGAAATGTGTAACAAAGAGAAGGTGAAATTATAGATGAAAAACGCGTTATAGAAAAGTTAATATTTTATTTTGGCTGAGTGGTAATGGAATGTAGCGGAGGATACGGAAATTATACTTCTAGAAGCTTCTCTTAACTTATTCTCTTTCGTTGACCGGATTTCAACCAAACCCCCTCAATATTAGTCCTTAGATCACAATCTGACCATTCTCATTTAATTTTCATAATTTTTATATTATAAAATATAAAATTATATCTATTTTGTTCAACCGTTGGATCAAGATGGGACAATGACGTAACCTTATGATTCGACTTGAAAACGGCATAAAGTTCTGTTTTACACATTTCACTTCACTTGGATCATTAACCAACCAACCACACTCTTTTCTTCTCTGTCCTTTGTTCTTTTCAGAAAAAGACACATCACAACACAACACAACACAGACAAATTTGGTAAAGAGCATATTCTTGAGATCAACTGATGCAGGTATATTAATTGTTTATGAGTTTTGAATTATATCTTTTGTTAGAATCAATCAAGTAACTTATATGGATGTTTATGTTAATAATGCATCCAGACAGCATCAAGGGGGAAATTGGTGCCCCTCAATCAAATAGAGCTGAAGGAATTCCACCAGGTAACTCTTAACTTGCTTTTATATGCTTTTCTACTTCTATTCAGTATTCAAATCAAACTAACAACACAATTTTGTGCACATGGATCATAGCCAATTCTATCTGCTTCTCTCTTATCAGATGCTGCCATTACTTGTTATCCATGTCTCTTTTTTATCATTTTTTGTTACCAAATTTCCCCTCTTTTGTAACCTAACCCACCAAAAAAACTGAATCGTAATCATATCCCCTATATAGAAATCTCTTATTTCTCATGTAAGTGGATCCATTTAATGTGTGCTGCACATATTTTTGGGAAAATTCCTAACTAACAGCAGTTTCCTGTTTGTTTCCATTTATGTCTAATTTGCAAATATTTTTTACCTCAGACTTTGCTTTTCTCAGGGTCTTTATTTCTGCTACGTGTTAACAATCCTTGTATTGGATCGGTCCATACAAAGTATTTGTAATCTACAAATATTTTCGACCTGAGAGTGTGTTTCTTTCCGTGTCTCAGGTTCAAATCCTGTTAGGTGTTAATAATCTTTATGTTGGGTCCGTACATACAGAGTTTGCTCTGACTTTAAATGAACCCCTACCAGTGGATGGTGGAATTTGTCTCTTTAGATTAGTCGGTCTCATGGCTGGATTACACGTTTTTTTTTTTTTTATAAAAAATTAGCCCTTTAAAGTACTACTCATTGTTTTTGATGATTTTGCTTCTTAATGGACTGGCAGAGGCAGAGCATATCAGCTGGAAATGAGAGGTTCATGAGACGTGATCAGGTGCTGTTACTTCATAACTAATTATACTTTAAATAAAACATTTTTGTTGATTTGTTAATACACTAGAAAAAAGCAACATGATATCTAATACCACATTCATGCTTGCGTGCCTTACAAAGTCGGATATTAATTTGTAATATGGTTGTTATGCACAAGGTAAGCGAATTAGAACACGTGTTCAAGCTCTTTGATACAAATGGTGATGGGAAAGTATTGGCGGCTGAGTTACAACAATGCATGGAGGCTTTGGGTGAGATGTTTTCGCCAGAGGATGCAGCAGTTGCAGTGGCATTTCTTGACAGGGAAGGTGACGGGCTGTTGGATTTTGATGACTTTGTGTGGCTTGTGGAAGCTGGAAGGAACCAGGAAGATAATGTGAGTCATCTTTTACTCGATTCTAATATCTAATAGCATTTGCCATTTGAATGAACTAGTCATAAATACTAATTTCATGGTTCTTTGCAAATATAGTCCTCTTCGAATCCGCCTTTACATCGTCCATGGATAAGCTTAATAATTAATAAGCCTAAGCGTGTTGGGGATAATCCTAAGGTGAGTCATCTTTATCTTCCGGTATTTTCTCTGTTAAATAAAAAGCATTCCATCTGAAACATTATCGATGATTGTATTTCTTTCTCTTCTGCAGATAAGTCGAAGAACCAATGTACTACTTCCTTTATCCTCAAACGATTTGGTAAACACGACACTCCAACAAAATGATTTTACCTGGAAGGCTTTTAAGGGTTTTGTACGTGGGAGTGTGCGTGATCTTTCTCCAAAACAACATGGGTTCTTCCTATTGTTATACGGTGGCATCCTAATTTACCTCACAAGACTCTCTACCACTCTATTTGAATCCTTCCAAGTTGGAACAACCACAAACACATCAGAGTCAGTATTAAGCTTAGGGGAAGCATTTTATGATTTCCCACTAGAACTGGCACATATATCTGGGTTCATGATAAGCTATATTATGACGTGGTTGCTTGTTTTGCCGATACAACCAGGAATGCAGATATTTTTGGGGCAGCTGTTGATGTTTTTACCAATATTTTATTTTGGTCAGCTGGCGAGAATGGCTTCAATTTCGGGAGTTCATGTGGATTGCGGTGGCTTCTTCAACTTGCCTCTGTTTTGGTTTGCAAGTTTAGGTGCTGTTGGGCTTTCTCTTGCTTTTGGGTTAGTGATGTTGCTGGTTGTTTACTTGAGCTGGAGATTCATACATGAAGGGAAACCAAAAATTATAGAAGTTAAAGTAGATGATTTGTCCTCTTTAATTTTGGATGAGTGAGTGACCTTATAGACTTTGAGTGTTTGGTGATTTCAATAGTTTTTCCTTTCTATTTTCGGAACTTTGATTTTGTATATGGAACAATGAAACAAGTGTGTAAGTTTTCTTTTTTATTATAATATACATATTTCTCAAAACACTCTTCTCTGGATTTTCTTGACCTTCAAACGATAGTTATATTTTAGTTTAATTTTCTATCATTTATTCGAAATGATTGAACTGATGTACCACACTCTAGCAGCCTAATAACTCACTCAAAACGGCATATTAAAAGTAGACAATCATTCAAGGTAAATATTCTAATTGTACTCGTAGATGGAACACGAGCATGGCAACATACTTGGTAAATAAATTTTATGAGTTAATCTTTTAAAACTTCAATTCTAAAACTAGATATAAAAACTGATAGCAAGTAATGTTGGAACAACGTTGATAGAACAAGATTATATCACTTTCTTGATTGATTCAAGATTTTTGTCCTCCACTCTTTATTCAAGTATTCAACCACACCTTGGTTGCAAAACCATTCTCTCGCACAATGATTTGAAAAGAAAAGAAATCTTTGAAAGAGAAAAGGGGAAAATAATAGAGAAAATTAAGTCTTGAATTAAGATAAGAAGAACATGTTTATTGATTCTACTATATTGAACTATTTCTATCTTATCTATTATTCAAACAATGTGTCATCTTATATATAATGATATTGCTGTGCACATCAAGCAATCTCAAAATAACTAACTGACTAATTTCGACTGGATATATTCGACTTATGTCGAATACATACAACTTAGACTAACACTTGCTATATATGACTCTCAGCCCGAATACATGCATATTCATCCGCTAAGAATTAAATTTGACTCTATCAACTATATATGGCTTCGACCTTGTCGAATTTACAATCATGTTTGACACAAAGAATTACACATTTAACACATCACCCAATTCATTGTGTCTAAGCTATCTACATTCATCGTAGTTCTCAATATCTTGAACAATTCCACATGCACAACCTTTGTCATGATATCTACAATCTGATTCTCAATCTGCAGTGTTCCAAATTTAGTATCTCATTCGTTACTTGCTCTCTGAGATAATGGAATCTCATCCCAATGTGTTTGCTTTGTCCATGTGCTATCAAATTCTTGGACAAATTAACAGAAGACATATTATTAATCTTCATGATCATTTCTCCATAATTTTTACCTGCAATCTCCTCGATGAGATTCACCATCCATGTTGCTTGACATGCACAATGAGAGGTCGTTATATACTTAGCCATACACAATGGCAAAGCTACAACTGGTTTCTTTCTTGAACTTCAAGCTACTTGTGCACCACCTAACATAAACACATAATCAGTTGTGGATTTTCTATCATCACCATAACCACACCAACTTGAGCCAGTGCATCCCACTAGTTTGCATTTCTTTCCTTCATCTTTTGTAGGAAATAAAATGTCATAATCTAGTGTTCCTTTGAGATACTTTAATATCCTCTTGGTGGCAGCAAAATGAGATACATTTGGCCTTTACATGAATCTACTCACCACACATACACTATATGCTAGATCAGATCGCGTGTGACAAATGTATCTTAATGATTCAATGAGTCTTCTATGCTGAGTTGGATTAACTTTATCTTCATTTGGATCCTTTGTCAATTGCAATATTGGTTCAACTAGTGTCTAAGTTGCATTGGAATCTTCCATCTCAAATCTTTTGAATATCTCACTTGCACATCTTCTTTGGTGCAACATCAAGCCTCTGCTACTATTGTAGAATTCGATACCAAGGAAATTGAAATGTTACACAGGTAAGACATTTCAAATTCCTTGCTCAGGTCACAAAGTCTCTGATATCTTTCTTGCAACTTCTTGTTATCAACATGCCATCTACATAGAGATAACTTTTCTAGATTTTCCAGGTTTGACCTTGGGGCGTTTAAACACAAGTTTAAGTAAGGCCTCCAATCAAAGTTGTTACATAGAGAATAATTAGACAAGGTTCTGTTATTACTGAATATTGGAATACCAAACAATTATCTCCAAACATCCTGAGTAACATGGTATGATTCATTACCCATCCTTAAACGGGAAGTAGAACCATCCTTTTCCTCTAGCCCGACATAAAAGATTATGACCAAATCCTCATTATAATCAGTATTGACCTTCAATAATAGATTAATCTCTTGATGTTTCATGAGATCTTATATTTCAAGAACGTGTAATATTGCAATCACAACCGGATAGTAGGTGTGTTGCTTCACCACAATACAATTTCAAAAGTTTGTCTCAAAAACATTAACGCAGTAAGGATGAAGAAAGAAAAAAGCACTTACTGGTCCAAATGAAGAAGACTCAGCCACATTCTTGCCCTTTCTACTCTTTGGAGACATGATTTTTGAAAAGGGATATTGCGCATAAAGTATTTGATGAAATATGTGAGAGAAATATTGAGGATTTTAGTGAATTTTGAGTACCCACTACCCAAACCTATGATAAATAAATATTAGCTGTACATTCTGGATATTTTACCTAAGTCAAATGTGTGATAGAGAATAAATGAGATAAAGATATAAGGCATGGCCAGGAATAATCTTGGGGAAGTCGGATTCAGAATGATACTAGGACTATCTGGGTATGAAGCCAGATGAAGCCGTGATGGGGAGTTGCCCAAGATGGGATTCAACTAGTTATGGAACGGTTACAAAGTACCCGACTCGACTGGGTTGTAACTATTCATAAATGATAGGATCGGTGTTACACACCTTGATGGTGCAATCATGTACAAGCGACAAACGTTACAAGGTCTTAATTACAGTCCAATTAAGAGAAACATCGACCGTTACCTCCCATTGAATAAAGGTTGACTTCAAGAGACATATTTGACGGAGGTAAGCCTATATATAGGGGGTAGTAGTGATAAAGGAAAATGAAACATACACATAAACTACATGCGCAGAAATACATATATTTACTTGAAGCTCTCCCTGAGATTTTGCAATTAGCAGGATAGCTACTCATTTGGTGTTTAGTAAAAACATTTGGCGCCCTCTGTATGACCCAGTAAAACTTACCTAGGGCCACACAACGAAACCTTTCAACAAAGCCTTCAAATGATTCTTCATACCCCATTGACACAACGTCGAGTGAAGATGACCCGCCACAACCAGACCTGCCTCATTTGATGGTGTAATACGGTGGGAGAACTGACTTTGAGTTTCGCTTTCATAGAAAGCTATGTTACAGATAGCAAGAGTCGCCACCGATTTTTCTTTTATCCAATAAGGAAAGGCGGAAAAGAACAGGAAAGAACCTTGTTAGATTTTGAGCTCGGGAGGTAAGTTATACAAAGGGAAGGTGTTAGGCACCCTTTGTATCCATGGGCTCTTAATTGCTTAGCTCACTTTCCAATTGTTTATTTGATTTGTTTGAAATATGGGGTGTGTTTAGAAAAATATTTCAGAAAGATGACTTTGCAATGATCCTCGTATGGATGTATACAAAGTGTTGTTTTTGAAAGTATTTTGAAAAGTGTGAGGTGTGAAAATTATTTTTTGAAAGGAGTGAGCAAGCAATTACGAGTGTTTACCTACTCAAAGTTCTTTCTTATTATTTTCCCTATCCTTTGTGAGATGAGATTGTCCTTATCATTGAGGGATAAGTAGTCATATCTGTTTGGATGTTAAGGGACATGCATAGGGTCATTGAATGGTCATTGAAGGAAACATAGTAAAGATACCTTAGCAATTTTCTGAAGGGACTATCATCATTTACCGAAGGGTCATCGAGGGACGAGATCATTTTATCATAGGCAACATCGAAGGGTCATCGAGGGACTATGATCTTTATATTGAGGGGACTTTGATGATTTTATATTCGTAGACAACCATGCTAAGATATCCCTACGTTTCGAGGGACATGACCATTGTTAATCGAAAGGCAACGAAGAGATGTTACCCTAGAGGTGCAGTGTGTGAGAAGTGTGTTGTATTCAGTAATTTAATCTTGAATTAGTGATATATGTTCAATTATTAATTATATTTCCATGCAATCCTAAGCATACATCTAGCAGTTTATATAGGGTGCCTAAAGTAAAAGCAGAAAGTAAATCCTACGCTATTACAAGGCCTCGGGGTTGGGGATTACATAATAAAATGGGAGATGCGGAAAGTAAAACTCTAAACTATTACATACTTGGAGCAGTTACATGATTATAAAAAAATGCGAGAAATAAAACCTAACTATTACATGGCCTTTAGAAATTATACATTGTCCCAAGCAATAAAAAAAATTTAAAAAAATAAAATAGAATCGGAGGAAATAAGAGGAGGGGTTGAAATTGATTTTGATTAGAAGAAAAGAAATTAGGTTTTGTTGAAAATTAGGGTTAGTGAGATTAGGGTTGAAATTAATAAGAAAAGTCTGATTAAATTAATCCTAAGGTCTAAGTTAAATTTTAATCAAAGAAACCCTAAGTCTAGTGTTAAATTGTTCACAAGAAAATAACCAAATTAATTTGCTTGAAAGAAAATATTTTTTTATATTTTTTGAATAAAAGTTAATTAATAAAAGAAAACCTAAATCTAATTAATTAATTAATTATATATACAAAAAAACAATAATTTGATAAAAATAATTTTATTAATAAAACCTATTATTTTTTATGATTTTTGATTGGTAGAAAAAATTATTAGGAATTAATTTGGTGAATTAATAGGAAAAGAAATTAAATTGAAATAATTAAAAAAAAAGTAGAAATTATGGAAAAGAAAGGAAAAGGTAGCAAAAAAAACCAAGTTAGAGGTCGTTGGGGCTTAAACCCAGGACCTGAAGGCTATATGTATGATACTCAACCGGTGCGCCATGTGCACTCTGTGTACAGTAACCATGGAAAGAAATGATATATAATAAAACGAAATGAAAATATTTGAATCACAAAAAAAAATGCGCGCCGCCTGTGGTGTTTGAATTGGACGAATCACAAACCGCCACGGGATCATCTTCTTCGTTTTGCTTGAGCGACCTATACCTACGGACACGGTTCGTAGCAAAAGCCATTAGTGACGGCCTTTGCACGTGACTACATCCTATAACAATCAAATTTGAAAATACGCAGTATAAATAACACCAATGGACATGGACCGATTGGATTTCTTCCTCTGAACACAACGGTGCCATCAATTTGGCCTAATTTTTCCCCAAACTAAGTTTCCTTAATTTAGAGCTTGGAAACCCTAGCCATGGAAGAACACGATACCTGCACTAAACCTTGCAATTTATGATTCTAACACGTTCTAAACACTCATACAAACATGAATACATGATCAAAACATATTTCTAATGCATGTATAGCCATAATCGATTTTGAAAAAGAAAAAGCAAATAGTGAGTATGGGGTAACGATTCTCGATGCTACAAAGTCTGGAAAGGATAGGAAAAGCTTCTATGATCCTCCAGGAATGTATTGCAACCCTCAAACGACCTTGAATCATCTGTGAGTGATGAAACCAATTTAAGCAATTCCTTTGAAACTTCATGTTTATAGGCCAATTTCAATAACAAAATTATCTTTCAAAATTCAAACTTGTGTCATTTTTTACTTTACCTGTTTGATTGCTTAAATGTCCATTGATAATGATTGAATGATTGTATGCATTTGAGTATGTTTGATGTTTACCATAAATATACATGAAAACAGGAATAGCTATTTACTGAGGTCTTTAGGAGTCGGGATACCATTTCCGAGTTAATTCCTATATCCCCGTAAAGTCGGTCCCAAGGAAGTATCCACAACAGATATTTGTCTTCCAGCAAGTCTGACAGATATCACTACAAAAAAAATAATTTTTGGCAGCGCATCTACGAAAGCGCTTTTAAGAGAAAGCGCTTTTATAGGCCTTAAAAAAATTTCGCTTAACAAAACGCTTTCATAGGTTATCCTATGAAAGCGCTTTTCAGAAAGCGCTGCTAAAGGCCTTAGAAATATCTAACCTACGAAAGCGCTTTTGAAAAGCGCTCTTATAGGTGGCCCTACGAAAGCACTTTTGAAAAGCGCTCTTATAGGTGGGCCTATGAAAGCGCTTTTAAAAGCGCTTTCATAGAATATTTTAAAATTAAAATTAGAACCCTACGAAAGCTCTTTTGGAGAAAAAAGCGCTCTTATATCTGGGCTTTTAAAAGCGCTTTCATAGGTTATTTTATAATTAAAATTAATAACCCTAAATACGATTTCATTCCCTCATTCTCCTTCCTGCGTTTTGTTCATCTTCTTCTCCTGTGTGCAACCTCCGTTCTTCACCGTCTTCAGCCTCACTCGCCGTCGTTCATTCCCTCATTCCCTCATTCCCATGTGCAACCTACGATTTCATTCCCTCATTCCCTCACTCGCCGTCGTTCACCGTCTTCAGCCTTCAGCCTTCAGTCTTCTTTGTCTGCCATCATCGTCTTCCTTGGTAAGTTTCAGTCTTCTCTCTTATAGGTGTTTCAACATATGTGGTTAGTTCAATCATTTGTATGTACTCAAATTATTCACATTGTTTGAGTGGGTGAAGAGTGCTTGTGTTAATAATTTCTGTTTGTTGGTTTTGAGTGGATGAAGAGTTTGGGATATTGTTAGTATGTTATCCATAGAAGTTTCAATGAATTTGTGGTGATTAATTCTGATTTTGTTTGTGCTGCTACATGTTTAAGTTAAGAATAATGAGTAAATCGATTGTAGCATAGTTTGGGTAACTGCCGTTTGATTTTGAGCTTGTTTGAGAAGAACTTTAATCCGCGTTACTAAGTTTGTTCATGGCTGCCCGAATTTTGTTACGTTTGATTTATAGATTGCATTGAATTTGGTTTATCATGTTAGTTTCACTTGTATTCGACTTTGATAGTTCAAATCGATTCTGACATTGTTTTTTGTTTACCGTTGATATTAAGCATGATTGAAACGATATTATCAAGCTCTAGTTCATGTGCATAGTTGCTGCCCGAAATTTTGTTTGAAGGTTCGGAGCCTATTTAGAACTTCATTTTCATGTTGTAATACTATTTCTCGCCTTTTGTTTCATTTGTGATTGAAAAACCATGTTAACTGTTGTGTTTATTAAATTTTGAATATGTTATGAACAATAATACTATGTTGACTTTTTCTTAAGAAAAAGGTCACCCATTCATACTGTTTAATTAAATGTTCATTGTAATACGGTGAACTGACTTTATTTTTATTTTCCTTTGAAAGGAATGTGTGGATAGCAAAGAGTCGCCACCGACTTTTATTTTATCCTACGGAAAGGCAAAAAGAACAGGAAAAGACCTTTTGAAAGATTTTGGATCCGGGAGATCATTTATACAAAGGGAAGGTGTTAGGCACCCTTTGTATCCATGGTTATCCATGGGCTCTTAGGTACTTAGCTCTTTAACAACATGTTTTCAAAATGTTTGATTTGTGTGCAAAAGTGTGTTTGAAAATAATCGATCTTTTAACTTTATTTTTAACCCATCGTTGTGGGTGTTAAGTCAAAGTGTTAAGTCGATTTGTTTGTTTTTGAAAATGAGTGAAGTGTTTTGTTTTGAAAGTTGATTTTGAAATTAGAGCAAGTACCCATGAGTCATGACCTACCCTAATTGTCTTTTCCGTTTCTTTGATTGCTTTTCCTAAGTGGGAAGCGACTGGCCTTACTATTGAGAAGTAAGTAGTCGGGACCCTAGGATGTATTAAGGGACAGGCGTGGGTCATCGTACAACCACCCTAAACATTGCAGGATACCCTTAGCGCTTGTTTTCGTAAGGGACTTAGTCAATCACTTTTAACCGAAAGGGACTAGGTTACAACCCGTAGGGTTGTATCCTTTAAACCGGAGGGACTAGGCCACAACCCGTGGGGTTGTGTCCTTTTAATCGAAGGGACGAGTGATTATGACTTTTTATCGTTTGGGGACTTAGCGCTTAGGGTTTCCTACGTTTAGGATAACCGTTTTGTTTATCGTAAGGCAACCGAGAGAGATCCGCTTAGGGATGTGATTGAAGTGTGTGAATGTGATCAGGATTCAAAATATTTATCTTGATTAGTTATCCTCGATTCATTTGATTTTTGTTGTTTGCACTCCCTATTTTACTAACCACGCAATTAAATATTTACAGAAAATTAAAACAGAAAATAAAGTGCGGAAAATTAAATCTAAACTATTACAAGGCGTCGGGTATTTACATCGCCAAAAACAACCCTTTGAAAATTAAAATGCAGAAAATAAAAGCAGTTGAAAATATAGCAGTTTGTGAGCAGAATTAGTAATCAGGAAATATACACATGAAAAGGGAGGAATTAGGGTAAGGTTTTGAGGGGAAGTTTTTGATCAAATTAGGGTTTTAAGTGTTTTAACCTATTTGGTTTTAACGGAAGATTTAAACCCTAATCATTTGCCTCGGGGGTGAAACCCAAACCCTAATTATCAACCAATTACACTAATTAATTTTATTTACAAACCTAATTATATTTTACATTAACCTAATTACAATATTTAATTTTAATTTATTAATATTTTACAAACCCTTATTTGGGCAAAAAACGGCATAAAAAATAATATTTACAAGAAACCTCGAAACCGATCAAAAAACAATGAAACGATTATTTAGAACAAACGTCGGATAAAACGGTAAAAACGACCGAAGTCGTGCGCCAGATTAATCCTATTAATTTACTCTAATTATTCGCGAAAGAATCGTCGAAATCAGATATTCGGTTCGTGAGTTATTAATATTTTACATGAATTAATTTTAATATTCTAAATTAAATGAATTAAATAAATTAAATAAACTAACTAAATTACCCTAATTATTTAAATTAAATCCTAATCTCTAATTAGTTGATAATGAAACTTAATTACAATCCTAATTATATTTTCATTCTAGGTTAATACTAATCTAATTATCATTAACTAATTTATTACTATTATTAATTATTAGCATTATTATTAATATTATTTAATAAATTAAGAAAATCAGAAAAAAACATTGGAAAAAACCTGAAGGGGCGAAAAAATATTGAGAAACGTCCTCCCAGGGGCTCGAACTCGTGCCCTGGGGGTTGTGAGAAAATAGCCCAACCACTGGGGCACCAGGGGAACGCGTGTTCGATCCCGTCTGCAGGCAAAAGCATAGCGAACATCTTTCTCTCTTTTCAGCGCGCGCAAACATTTTTCAAACCGACCAATCACATCGTGACAGCTTCGTCTTCTTCCCCACTCACCTGCAAAATAAAACATTATTTTGTGGCGGTTTTAAACCGCCACGATTTATACATGACAAAGGAAAATAGCGAATAGGCCCCGAGTCAACATAAATCCCGCGCGAGGTTCCCTTCATGATCGTCTGGCTTGTGTGATTTCAGTGGTACCGGTTTCGAGAACCAATTATTCCCCTAATGAAAAGCCCCAATTTGATTTTTCTGCAAACCCTAGAAAGCAACAATGGCGTCTTGCAATATACATGGTTAAACAACAATTAAAACATTCCTACATGTTCTACATGCTCATATGAGTTCAACCATGTGCTCAAAACAGATTAAAACACCATAAAAATTCGTATTCGATTTTGAGTTTAAGCAACAAACCGTTAATGTTAATATGGGATTCCTGGCCGTTTGAGAGCTTGAACCTGACTGCAAAACACTCAAAGACACCCTGGGAATGTGTTGGGATCAACCAAAACTCGTGAATTGGCCTCTAACTCGAATTCCACCTCTCACTTTTCTTTGAAGTTTCTTGAATGTGTGGGGAGAGCTCTGCACGAATCCTAATGGCCTCCTCCCTCTGCTAGGGTTTGTGAGCATCCATATATCATTCTTGAATGGACTTGGACCTCAAATCTTCAGCTTTGATCATCTTTTCCAAATCAAATCTTCCTTGATTTTTAAATCTTTCTTACACTTGCCAAATTAAGAAATTTGATATGCTTTGTGGGCTGCACGAATTTTCCACCCTTTCCATGATTATTTGGACAAGATTAGATAAGAAAATAGATTTAAAAAACAATTTTGATATTTTCCATCATTTAAAATAATTAAATTGAACTTTTAATCAATTAAAAATCCAATTAATTAATTAAAATAGATGAATAAATCAAGATGTGTTTTATAGGTCATAGACATGCCCATAAACAAGATTCAAATGAAAGAAACCAAGCTCATTAACCAAAATATGCATTTTCACCAAAGTTGACTTTTGCAAATTCTTGAAAATTGTCCAACTTCACCAATGCATAACTTGCTCAATTTTGATGCTATGAGGGTGTTCTTGGACTCTTTGGAAAGCTCTTGAGATTATCTAACCAACCTCTTTGGAATCACATCAATTGGATTTACCAATCTCAAGTTATGATTTTTGACATTTGGTGCACTTTTGTTGACTTTAAGAATTGACCTATAATGTAAAAATTCATAACTCTCAAATGGTTTTGAACCAAAATTCCCATGAGCTATGGAATTATAGATAATTTCATCCTCTTCAATTTGAGCCTTGGATGGAATTTTCTTGATGCACCAATAAAAAGTTATGTCCTGGTCAAAGTTCAGTTGACTTTCACTGCTGTCCAAAAATAGTAAGTCTTGCATCCTGATGATTCTTGAGCTATCCTTGTGAGATCATGATCAAAGCTTGATCAAATGATGATATTGAACTCAAATGCAAGATGTTGACACAAAACTTTGACTTTTGGAGGTGAATTGACCATTTTACCCTTGTAGTTGATTATGCATCAATTAGGGTTTCTGACTGAGCATCTGTGCATAGTTTGACTTGAGACTTGATGTGAGGATTCTTTGGAGTGTGCTTGATCAAATGAAATCACTTGGAGAGCTTGAATCAGCCATTTTCCTTGTTCAAAGCAAAACCCTATAATTTGAGGCCCTTGTGAAGGAGAGATTTGACTGTTGGTTCTTGTTGATTTGTACCTGTCTCCTGAAACTCCTATACATTTGAGAAATTTCTTGAGACAAGCATGCCCTAGAGGTGTGGGCAAATTTTGGGGTATGACAGCTGCCCCTATTCAATCTTCTTAAATCGGAGGAATGAGGACGGCGCGCCTGCCGTTCGTGGTCCGAGGATGGAAGAGGATTGAATCCTAAAATACCGGAAATTTGCACACGCCGGTGCACCTTCTGGTGTGGAATGCGGGAACGGGCTTAGAGATGCCGCTCAGAGATGGGCTTAGAGATGCCATCAGAAGTTTGAGAAGTTGTCCAATACCATGCACCAGGTACTAGAGTTGACAGAATGCCAACGCTAGGCGTTCTGCGGGAAATTTGTTGAATGAGCTGTAACTGGACATGATGTGCTCCTGCGGAGTGAACCGTCGTTGGGTCGCACCTGCAAGGAAATGTTAGTAAAATGCATGGAACTGAATATCAGAGTCGAACCTGAGTATAGGTCGTCCCTGGACTGTCTTTGAATCTGGGAATATGCATCCAGATTCTGAGACATGTCGGGGAGATGGGCTTAAAGATGCCACCCAAAGTTGAAGGATTGTAACAGAATACCACACATCCAGGCGTTCTGAAGGAGAATGTTGAAGGAGTGAGTCACGCACCAGACTTGGGAGTTTCTGAGATGCCATGCGCCTGGCGGTAAGTTATCCGCTAGGCGACACCAGAACTGTTGTATTAATGTGAGACAACCAGAATAAACCATACACCAGGCCATATCTGAGTTGAGAATGTCAGAGTGCTTGAGAAATAAGTATCAGGATGAGAACTTCAGAACAAACCACACACTGGGTTACACCATGTCTGAGAGATAATTTTCAGGTGAGTCCTACATTTGGACCATATCTGAGCAGAAATAATGGAATGGGTCCTACACCTGGACCACATTTGAGAAAAGAAGGCCGGACGAATCCTACGCTTGGATCATACCTGAGAAAAAGAATACTGGACGAATCCTATACTTGGATCATACCTGGAAGAGAAAACTGGACGAATCCTACACTTGGATCATACCTGAACGAGCCCTACATCTGGATCATATCTGGAATAGAAGACCGGAACGAACCCTACATCTGGATCATATCTGAACTTCTGGAACACCTGAACGAGTCCTACACCTGGACCATATCTGGAGAAGAATACCGGAACGAACCCTACATCTAGATCATATATGAGATTCTGGAATACCCGAACGAGCCCTACACCTGGACCATATCTGGAGAAGAATGCCGGAACGAACCCTACATCTGGATCATATCTGGAAGAGAAGACTGGAACGAACCCTACATTTGGATCATATCTAAACTTCTGGAACACCTGAATGAGTCCTACACTTGGACCATATTTGGAAGAATACCGGAACGAACCCTACATCTGGATCATATCTGAGATTCTGAATACCCGAACGAGTCCTACACTTGGACCATATCTGGAGAGTTGTCAGAACGCGCTATACACTCAAGCCATATCTGAAGAGGAAATCTTGAACAGGCCCTACACTTGAGCCATATCTGAGAGAAGCAACCGGAATGAGCCCTACACTTGGACTCTATCTGGAGGATCGTCAGAACATGCTACACACTTAAGCCATATCCGAAGTAGATCGTTGATTTGAATAGTAATCGGAAGGATGATGCTTGGGAAACTGTTGTTGAGAAATTGTTGTCAGAATAAATCTTGATTTGACTATATCTGAGGAGAGTGACGAATATCAAATTGAATCTTCATGCTTGATTCTATCTGTCGTGTCATGAGCGGTTGAAAGACATTTGCCCCGTGGGGAACTTTACCTGAAAATAGGGGTTAATTCACACAAAATAACATAAGACGCATGAGAATGCTGTATGTATGCATGTATGCATGAACAGAGAGAAAACAGCTGCTCCAGGATGTAGCGTCTGAGGCGGGAAAATAAATCCCGGCTCGCCAACGGAGATGTTGAGAAGATAGTCCTTGAGGATGTCCGCACTGGAGATTCCTGCCTGATATATGGGAAACTCAACTGGGGAATGATGTGGATTGATTGATGATGGTACCCTGACTTGTGCTAGGAATTCTGTTGAAGACTTCTGGTTAGAGTATCGCGCCGCTTGGAAGAAGTAAACTCCGCTGGGGATATTGCTGCTTGGGGAATCCGTCTTCTGGAGTTGTCTGCTGAGAAATGACTCGGCTGGGAAAACTCTACTGGGGAAGACCAAGCTGAAGAGATTCTGTTGAGGAAGACTCGCAGGGGAAAGACCGTGCTGGGAAGATCGTCAGCCGGCAGGCTCGGTAGGAACCTTTATTACAATGCTTTGTAGAGATACATTGCTCATGGCTGGATCCGAAGACATGAAAACCTGGAGTCATAGTACTGTAAAAACTCTATGGGGATAAATGCTCATGGCTGGATCCGAAGACATGAAAGCCTAAAACCATGATGCTGACACCTCCGAGCTGCTGATAGTACCATGATTGTAGCTGGTAGTCGCTTTATGATTTCTGTTTTATGAGAAAGTGCCCCATGCTCTGTTAAAGGACTTTGAAATTCTGCTGTTGAAAAGCTTCCGGAATTTGTCTTAAATGCCCCGAGTGATCTGGACAACAACGCATCGTGCCCCTAGCCTGGAAAGCATTTTGTCATGCCCCTTGCGCGCATTGGGTCATGTATGCTATCCGAGACAAAACTGCTGCGACCACAAACTTGTCGGGAGGACTTTCAGTCTTTAGCTGTTTCAGTATTGCAAGTTGTACCTTGATGTTAAGCATTTGAATTGAGTAATCAGACAATGATGTTATATGATGAGATAGTCATAATGCAATGCACATACTCGTCTTGAATTTTGAGAAAAACTTTGGAAACACCATTTAAATCGAGGTGTAAAAAAAAATCATTTTTTCTGTGTAAACAGATTTTTTTGAAAACAGAATTTCGTAAACAAATATTTTGTAAATGGAAATTCTGCAAAAAGAAGTGATACCAACTCAAGATCTTCGGTGTGTGAACCTTCAAGGAGTCAGGATACCTTTGATAACAGCACGCTTTCGAACTAACCGTGCTTCAGTTAGGACTTTTGAGGGTTGTAACGTGGTTTTGGTTCACGGTTTAAGAAACAAAGGATAATAGGCTCAAAGTTTATTTTAACCCACCCCATTCTTCGTGATGTACTCCAATCCTATGCTCAGCTAACTATACATTTCAGCGCCTAAATTTTGGAATTTACTGTTGGTGACGGTTCAAAATTTACATTCATTTTGACCAGGCAGTCTAAGCTTTGTAATGACTTCTGATTTCTATCCCTAACATTTTTCCTGACCTGTTTATATATATTTTTTTTCACAGTCAGCGGGATTTTTTTCTTTTTACTCTTTGCTAAACCTCTTTTGAACTTGCCCCGACTGCCCCTTGGAATGGTCTTCAGGGAACCATCGTCACTTGCGCACATTTGAACGCTTCGCGCTATTGAGTTAGCTGAATCACTACCCATGCCCCAGGTTATGAATAAGGGTTTAACTTCGTGAAACGAAAAAAGAAACTCCTACACCGAAGGCTCAAAGGAGTTGACTAGGGATTAACTTCCTTATATCTCCACTGTTTGGGAATTGAAACAATGCTTGTACATCGTCAACACAGTCTGTTCGAAAGCATGCTTGTAAGGGATTCAGGTATAGTTTCGTCATCCTCCCTATAAAGGCTCACCGCTTTGATCAAGAGTTAGGTATCACATAAAAACAGGGTAAAAACACAGTTTAATAGTGAAAAATGAAAAGTCGATTCAAGACGAATATGAAGCAAATGCATTATGAATAAATAATCAAAGATAACAAAAAGTGTCTGATACAAAAATCAAATGTTTAAGCAATAGTAGAAATAGAAAATGCAACTGAAATAACTAAAGCGATCTGAAAATCGTCCGTCTAGCCATCTGTGGTGTTGACAGCCTTGCCATGCTTGGGCGTAGGAGCGGTGATCACGTTGGGGCCTTCAGGAGGGTCAAAGACAATATCACCGGCATCGATCATGTCTTGAATTTTGTTCTTCAGAGGCCAACAATTTTCAGTGTCATGACCTGGGCTGTTAGAGTGATAAGCACACCTTGCATTGGGATTGTACTGATGAGAAGCGGTATTCGGCTTCTGTGGAGGGTCCCTCAAAGTAATCATTCCGGCCTTCAACAACTGTTGCAGTGCTTGAGACAGAGTCAGATTGATCTTCGTGAACTGTCTTTTAGAAGTGTGCTTACGTTGCTGACTCAAGGGTTGTTGTAGTTCTACTGCAGAAACATGCACTGCCCCCACAGATTGATTAGGCTTCTTGGCACCAGAAATTGAAGCGTTTTGAATTTTACCGCTTCGAATACCATTCTCAACACGTTCACCAATTAGAATCAATTCACTGAAACCGGATGAAGCACATCCAAGCAAGTATGTGTAGTACGGGCCGGTCAGTGTGCCCATGAAGATGTCAACCAATTCTCGGTCAGCTAGCGGAGGTCGAACCCTTGCAGCAAGGTCTCTCCACTTTTGTGCGTACTCCCTGAAGCTTTCATTGGACTTCATAGCCATGCCCTGAAGTTGCAAACGAGTTGGCGCGAGTCCAGAGTTGTACGAATAGTGCTCGTAGAACGCATTCGCTAGGTCAGACCAGGTACGGATGGTGGAGCTCTCTAGCTGATAATACCACTCCAACTGAGTGCCGGTTAAGCTTTCTTGGAAGAGGTGCATCCATAATTTTCTGTCAGCGGTGTGCGGCTGGATTTTTCGCACATAAGACTTCAGGTGCATTTCCGGACAAGACACCCCATCATACTTGACGAACTCAGGAGCTTTGAACTTGTGCGGGATGACCACATCAGGTACCAAACCTAAATCTTCAAAGTTGCGGCCAGGAGCCTTCTGAATTTCCATGGCAGCCAGACGTTCCTCGAGTAACTTGTACTTGTTGTTTTCAGAAAAAGGATCTTGATAACTCACATCACCCTTCTCTCCATCAGAATGCCCCATAGTAGCTTGGTCAGTCTTCTTCATAGATTCTCTGTCGCTTTCAGAATTTTCAGTTTCAGTTTCCACCTTGACTTGCTTGATCGGAGTTCTGAACCTACGACTCACGTTGTAACCGGTCGACCTTCTGATTTTCTTCTTCTTAGGAGTCAGAAGAGCTTTGAGTTCAGCTTGCCCCTTGGTTAGGGATAGGACCGCTTCTCGGAGTTCAACGTTCTGCGCTTGAAGGCTTTGCATTGTTTGATCAGAGTCCATGGCTGAAATAAACAGCAAGAGAGGTTGAGACATCCGCAACGGAAACCTGCTATGTAATGCTTATGATGCATGGTATGCGTATGCAATGATTTCAAGGAGTTCGAGAATTCGACTTCGTTTAAACCACAAAAGAAAAGCAATTGTTAGTTATAAAGTAGGTTTAAGTCCTTGGTGTCGCTTGACGATCTTCGGGACATTTTTGAGATTCAACTCCTTGCACCTGGCGGGAGTATATTCAAAATCTTCTCGGAAGTAGCCTTGATTGACAGATGGTATGACCTACAAAATAAAACAAAGAAGAATTCTCTCGTTCCTTGAAATGGTTAGTCAGGATGTTATGCGTATGATGCATGCTCAAGTAGATAACACACACAATCAAGTCACACAAGAGAGCCCTAGGTTTAAGGCTTGCATGAAGTTTAAAGGTATGTACCCTCCCCACTCGGTGTAGTTGGTTGAAACCTGTCCTAAAAGTAACCAAGGTTCTAGGAATCCCATATCTCGGACCGTTCTCGCAATCCACTTCGATACGCTCTCGAGTGAGCGAACGAAATCTTTTTTGAGTCAAGTCTCAATGGGTGTAGCATCGAGTGTCATCCAACCTTGGGTCATTCCAAAGCCGGCACCTCGCTACCTAATGGCTTAAAGATTGTTCAACTAGGGTTCTAAAAGTCAGTTGGTGCTTAGCGACAACATATGGTAGCCTAACGTGTTCCCCAATCAAGTTCGAAGAACGTCAGTACAAACCAAGATGTCACACCAATGTGGCCACCATATCAACTATAACGGAACTGGCCGCAAAGTTTCCTTGGTCTATTGCCACTTACCTAAAGGGACCATAGATCCGGGTATAGGATCTTTCACACATCCGTCATCGCCCAAACAAAAACCCATAAAATTAAAGCAAACAAGTCATACAATTGAAAACATGGGGTTTGAATCTAATCCCTAAGATGGATCTCTCTTTTAAGTATAGTCCCCAGCAGAGTCTCCAGTTCTGTAATACGGTGAACTGACTTTGTTTTTATTTTCCTTTGAAAGGAATGCGGATAGCAAAGAGTCGCCACCGACTTTTATTTTATCCTACGGAAAGGCAAAAGAACAAGAAAAGACCTTTGAAAGATTTTGATCCGGAGATCATTTATACAAAGGGAAGGTGTTAGCACCTTTGTATCCATGGTTATCCATGGGCTCTTAGGTACTTAGCTCTTTAACAACATGTTTTCAAAATGTTTGATTTGTGTGCAAAAGTGTGTTTGAAAATAATCGATCTTTTAACTTTATTTTTAACCCATCGTTGTGGGTGTTAAGTCAAAGTGTTAAGTCGATTTGTTTGTTTTTGAAAATGAGTGAAGTGTTTTATTTTGAAAGTTGATTTTGAAATTAGAGCAAGTACCCATGAGTCATGACCTACCCTAATTGTCTTTCCCGTTTCTTTGATTGCTTTTCCTAAGTGGGAAGCGACTGGCCTTACTATTGAGAGGTAAGTAGTCGGGACCCTAGGATGTATTAAGGGACAGGCGTGGGTCATCGTACAACCACCCTAAACATTGCAGGATACCCTTAGCGCTTGTTTTCGTAAGGGACTTAGTCAATCACTTTTAACCGAAAGGGACTAGGTTACAACCCGTAGGGTTGTATCCTTTAAACCGAGGATTAGGCCACAACCCGTGGGTCAGTGTCCTTTAATCGGGGACGAGTGATTATGACTTTTTATCGTTTCGGGACTTAGCGCTTAGGGTTTCCTACGTTTAGGATAACCGTTTTGTTTATCGTAAGGCAACCGAGAGAGATCCGCTTAGGGATGTGATTGAAGTGTGTGAATGTGATCAGGATTCAAAATATTTATCTTTATTAGTTATCCTCGATTCATTTGATTTTGTTGTTTGCACTCCTATTTTACTAACCACGCAATTAAATATTTACGTAAAATTAAAAGAAAATAAAGTGCGGAAAATTAAATCTAAACTATTACAAGGCCAGTATTTACATCGCCAAAACAACCCTTTGAAAATTAAAATGCGTAAAATAAAAGCATTGAAAATATAGCAACAGGAGCGTAATTAGTAATCGTGAAATATACACATGAAAAGGGAGGAATTAGGTAAGGTTTTGAGGGAAGTTTTGATCAAATTAGGTTTTAAGTGTTTTAACCTATTTGGTTTTAACGGAAGATTTAAACCCTAATCATTTGCCTCTGGGTGAAACCCAAACCCTAATTATCAACCAATTACACTAATTAATTTTATTTACAAACCTAATTATATTTTACATTAACCTAATTACAATATTTAATTTTAATTTATTAATATTTTACAAACCCTTATTTGGGCAAAAACGGCATAAAAATAATATTTACAAGAAACCTCAAACCGATCAAAAACAATGAAACGATTATTTAGAACAAACGTCGGATAAACGGTAAAACGGTCAAGTCGTACCGGATTAATCCTATTAATTTACTCTAATTATTCGCGAAAGAATCGTCAAATCGGATATTCGGTTCGTGAGTTATTAATATTTTACATGAATTAATTTTAATATTCTAAATTAAATGAATTAAATAAATTAAATAAACTAACTAAATTACCCTAATTATTTAAATTAAATCCTAATCTCTAATTAGTTGACAATGAAACTTAATTACAATCCTAATTATATTTTCATTCTAGGTTAATACTAATCTAATTATCATTAACTAATTTATTACTATTATTAATTATTAGCATTATTATTAATATTATTTAATAAATTAAGAAAATCAGAAAAACATTGGAAAACCTGAAGGGCGAAAAATATTGAGAAACGTCCTCCCAGGGGATCGAACTCGCGCCCTGGGGGTTGTGAGAAAATAGCCCAACAACTGGGGCACCAGGGGAACGCGTGTTCGATCCCGTCTGCAGGCAAAAGCATAGCGAACATCTTTCTCTCTTTTCAGCGCGCGCAAACATTTTTCAAACCGACCAATCACATCGTGACAGCTTCGTCTTCTTCCCACTCACCTGCAAAATAAAACATTATTTTGTGGCGGTTTTAAACCGCCACGATTTATACATGACAAAGGAAAATAGCGAATAGGCCCCGAGTCAACATAAATCCCGCGCGAGGTTCCCTTCATGATCGTCTGGCTTGTGTGATTTCAGTGGTACCGGTTTCGAGAACCAATTATTCCCCTAATGAAAAGCCCCAATTTGATTTTTCTGCAAACCCTAGAAAGCAACAATGGCGTCTTGCAATATACATGGTTAAACAACAATTAAAACATTCCTACATGTTCTACATGCTCATATGAGTTCAACCATGTGCTCAAAACAGATTAAAACACCATAAAAATTCGTATTCGATTTTGAGTTTAAGCAACAAACCGTTAATGTTAATATGGGATTCCTGGCCGTTTGAGAGCTTGAACCTGACTGCAAAACACTCAAAGACACCCTGGGAATGTGTTGGGATCAACCAAAACTCGTGAATTGGCCTCTAACTCGAATTCCACCTCTCACTTTTCTTTGAAGTTTCTTGAATGTGTGGGGAGAGCTCTGCACGAATCCTAATGGCCTCCTCCCTCTGCTAGGGTTTGTGAGCATCCATATATCATTCTTGAATGGACTTGGACCTCAAATCTTCAGCTTTGATCATCTTTTCCAAATCAAATCTTCCTTGATTTTTAAATCTTTCTTACACTTGCCAAATTAAGAAATTTGATATGCTTTGTGGGCTGCACGAATTTTCCACCCTTTCCATGATTATTTGGACAAGATTAGATAAGAAAATAGATTTAAAAAACAATTTTGATATTTTCCATCATTTAAAATAATTAAATTGAACTTTTAATCAATTAAAAATCCAATTAATTAATTAAAATAGATGAATAAATCAAGATGTGTTTTATAGGTCATAGACATGCCCATAAACAAGATTCAAATGAAAGAAACCAAGCTCATTAACCAAAATATGCATTTTCACCAAAGTTGACTTTTGCAAATTCTTGAAAATTGTCCAACTTCACCAATGCATAACTTGCTCAATTTTGATGCTATGAGGGTGTTCTTGGACTCTTTGGAAAGCTCTTGAGATTATCTAACCAACCTCTTTGGAATCACATCAATTGGATTTACCAATCTCAAGTTATGATTTTTGACATTTGGTGCACTTTTGTTGACTTTAAGAATTGACCTATAATGTAAAAATTCATAACTCTCAAATGGTTTTGAACCAAAATTCCCATGAGCTATGGAATTATAGATAATTTCATCCTCTTCAATTTGAGCCTTGGATGGAATTTTCTTGATGCACCAATAAAAAGTTATGTCCTGGTCAAAGTTCAGTTGACTTTCACTGCTGTCCAAAAATAGTAAGTCTTGCATCCTGATGATTCTTGAGCTATCCTTGTGAGATCATGATCAAAGCTTGATCAAATGATGATATTGAACTCAAATGCAAGATGTTGACACAAAACTTTGACTTTTGGAGGTGAATTGACCATTTTACCCTCAGTAGTTGATTATGCATCAATTAGGGTTTCTGACTGAGCATCTGTGCATAGTTTGACTTGAGACTTGATGTGAGGATTCTTTGGAGTGTGCTTGATCAAATGAAATCACTTGGAGAGCTTGAATCAGCCATTTTCCTTGTTCAAAGCAAAACCCTATAATTTGAGGCCCTTGTGAAGGAGAGATTTGATCGCTGGTTCTTGTTGATTTGTACTGCCTCCAAACTCCTATACATTTGAGAAATTTCTTGAGACAAGCATGCCCTAGAGGTGTGGGCAAATTTTGGGGTATGACAATGCCCTATTCAATCTTCTTAAATCGGAGGAATGAGGACTACCGCCGCTCGTGGTCCGAGGATGGAAGAGGATCGAATCCTAAAATACCGGAAATTTGCACACGCCGGTGCACCTTCTGGTGTGGAATGCGGGAACGGGCTTAGAGATGCCGCTCAGAGATGGGCTTAGAGATGCCATCAGAAGTTTGAGAAGTTGTCCAATACCATGCAGTACTAGAGTCGATGTAATGCCAACGCTAGCGCTCAGGAAATTTGTTGAACGAGTCAGAATCGACATGATGTGCTCCTGCGGAGTGAACCGTCGTTGGGTCGCACCTGCAAGGAAATGTTAGTAAAATGCATGGAACTGAATATCAGAGTCGAACCTGAGTATAGGTCGCCCTCGATCTTTGAACTGGAATATGCATCCAGATTCTGAGACATGTCGGGGAGATGGGCTTAAAGATGCCACCCAAAGTTGAAGGATTGTAACAGAATACCACACATCCAGGCGTTCTGAAGGAGAATGTTGAAGGAGTGAGTCACGCACCAGACTTGGGAGTTTCTGAGATGCCATGCGCCTGGCGGTAAGTTATCCGCTAGGCGACACCAGAACTGTTGTATTAATGTGAGACAACCAGAATAAACCATACACCAGGCCATATCTGAGTTGAGAATGTCAGAGTGCTTGAGAAATAAGTATCAGGATGAGAACTTCAGAACAAACCACACACTGGGTTACACCATGTCTGAGAGATAATTTTCAGGTGAGTCCTACATTTGGACCATATCTGAGCAGAAATAATGGAATGGGTCCTACACCTGGACCACATTTGAGAAAAGAAGGCCGGACGAATCCTACGCTTGGATCATACCGAGAAAAGAATATCGACTAATCCTATACTTGGATCATACCTGGAAGAGAAAACTGGACGAATCCTACACTTGGATCATACCTGAACGAGCCCTACATCTGGATCATATCTGGAATAGAAGACCGGAACGAACCCTACATCTGGATCATATCTGAACTTCTGGAACACCTGAACGAGTCCTACACCTGGACCATATCTGGAGAAGAATACCGGAACGAACCCTACATCTAGATCATATATGAGATTCTGGAATACCCGAACGAGCCCTACACCTGGACCATATCTGGAGAAGAATGCCGGAACGAACCCTACATCTGGATCATATCTGGAAGAGAAGACTGGAACGAACCCTACATTTGGATCATATCTAAACTTCTGGAACACCTGAATGAGTCCTACACTTGGACCATATTTGGAAGAATACCGGAACGAACCCTACATCTGGATCATATCTGAGATTCTGAATACCCGAACGAGTCCTACACTTGGACCATATCTGGAGAGTTGTCAGAACGCGCTATACACTCAAGCCATATCTGAAGAGGAAATCTTGAACAGGCCCTACACTTGAGCCATATCTGAGAGAAGCAACCGGAATGAGCCCTACACTTGGACTCTATCTGGAGGATCGTCAGAACATGCTACACACTTAAGCCATATCCGAAGTAGATCGTTGATTTGAATAGTAATCGGAAGGATGATGCTTGGGAAACTGTTGTTGAGAAATTGTTGTCAGAATAAATCTTGATTTGACTATATCTGAGGAGAGTGACGAATATCAAATTGAATCTTCATGCTTGATTCTATCTGTCGTGTCATGAGCGGTTGAAAGACATTTGCCCCGTGGGGAACTTTACCTGAAAATAGGGGTTAATTCACACAAAATAACATAAGACGCATGAGAATGCTGTATGTATGCATGTATGCATGAACAGAGAGAAAACAGCTGCTCCAGGATGTAGCGTCTGAGGCGGGAAAATAAATCCCGGCTCGCCAACGGAGATGTTGAGAAGATAGTCCTTGAGGATGTCCGCACTGGAGATTCCTGCCTGATATATGGGAAACTCAACTGGGGAATGATGTGGATTGATTGATGATGGTACCCTGACTTGTGCTAGGAATTCTGTTGAAGACTTCTGGTTAGAGTATCGCGCCGCTTGGAAGAAGTAAACTCCGCTGGGGATATTGCTGCTTGGGGAATCCGTCTTCTGGAGTTGTCTGCTGAGAAATGACTCGGCTGGGAAAACTCTACTGGGGAAGACCAAGCTGAAGAGATTCTGTTGAGGAAGACTCGCAGGGGAAAGACCGTGCTGGGAAGATCGTCAGCCGGCAGGCTCGGTAGGAACCTTTATTACAATGCTTTGTAGAGATACATTGCTCATGGCTGGATCCGAAGACATGAAAACCTGGAGTCATAGTACTGTAAAAACTCTATGGGGATAAATGCTCATGGCTGGATCCGAAGACATGAAAGCCTAAAACCATGATGCTGACACCTCCGAGCTGCTGATAGTACCATGATTGTAGCTGGTAGTCGCTTTATGATTTCTGTTTTATGAGAAAGTGCCCCATGCTCTGTTAAAGGACTTTGAAATTCTGCTGTTGAAAAGCTTCCGGAATTTGTCTTAAATGCCCCGAGTGATCTGGACAACAACGCATCGTGCCCCTAGCCTGGAAAGCATTTTGTCATGCCCCTTGCGCGCATTGGGTCATGTATGCTATCCGAGACAAAACTGCTGCGACCACAAACTTGTCGGGAGGACTTTCAGTCTTTAGCTGTTTCAGTATTGCAAGTTGTACCTTGATGTTAAGCATTTGAATTGAGTAATCAGACAATGATGTTATATGATGAGATAGTCATAATGCAATGCACATACTCGTCTTGAATTTTGAGAAAAACTTTGGAAACACCATTTAAATCGAGGTGTAAAAAAAAATCATTTTTTCTGTGTAAACAGATTTTTTTGAAAACAGAATTTCGTAAACAAATATTTTGTAAATGGAAATTCTGCAAAAAGAAGTGATACCAACTCAAGATCTTCGGTGTGTGAACCTTCAAGGAGTCAGGATACCTTTGATAACAGCACGCTTTCGAACTAACCGTGCTTCAGTTAGGACTTTTGAGGGTTGTAACGTGGTTTTGGTTCACGGTTTAAGAAACAAAGGATAATAGGCTCAAAGTTTATTTTAACCCACCCCATTCTTCGTGATGTACTCCAATCCTATGCTCAGCTAACTATACATTTCAGCGCCTAAATTTTGGAATTTACTGTTGGTGACGGTTCAAAATTTACATTCATTTTGACCAGGCAGTCTAAGCTTTGTAATGACTTCTGATTTCTATCCCTAACATTTTTCCTGACCTGTTTATATATATTTTTTTTTCACAGTCAGCGGGATTTTTTTCTTTTTACTCTTTGCTAAACCTCTTTTGAACTTGCCCCGACTGCCCCTTGGAATGGTCTTCAGGGAACCATCGTCACTTGCGCACATTTGAACGCTTCGCGCTATTGAGTTAGCTGAATCACTACCCATGCCCCAGGTTATGAATAAGGGTTTAACTTCGTGAAACGAAAAAAGAAACTCCTACACCGAAGGCTCAAAGGAGTTGACTAGGGATTAACTTCCTTATATCTCCACTGTTTGGGAATTGAAACAATGCTTGTACATCGTCAACACAGTCTGTTCGAAAGCATGCTTGTAAGGGATTCAGGTATAGTTTCGTCATCCTCCCTATAAAGGCTCACCGCTTTGATCAAGAGTTAGGTATCACATAAAAACAGGGTAAAAACACAGTTTAATAGTGAAAAATGAAAAGTCGATTCAAGACGAATATGAAGCAAATGCATTATGAATAAATAATCAAAGATAACAAAAAGTGTCTGATACAAAAATCAAATGTTTAAGCAATAGTAGAAATAGAAAATGCAACTGAAATAACTAAAGCGATCTGAAAATCGTCCGTCTAGCCATCTGTGGTGTTGACAGCCTTGCCATGCTTGGGCGTAGGAGCGGTGATCACGTTGGGGCCTTCAGGAGGGTCAAAGACAATATCACCGGCATCGATCATGTCTTGAATTTTGTTCTTCAGAGGCCAACAATTTTCAGTGTCATGACCTGGGCTGTTAGAGTGATAAGCACACCTTGCATTGGGGGATTGTACTGATGAGAAGCGGTATTCGGCTTCTGTGGAGGGTCCCTCAAAGTAATCATTCCGGCCTTCAACAACTGTTGCAGTGCTTGAGACAGAGTCAGATTGATCTTCGTGAACTGTCTTTTAGAAGTGTGCTTACGTTGCTGACTCAAGGGTTGTTGTAGTTCTACTGCAGAAACATGCACTGCCCCCACAGATTGATTAGGCTTCTTGGCACCAGAAATTGAAGCGTTTTGAATTTTACCGCTTCGAATACCATTCTCAACACGTTCACCAATTAGAATCAATTCACTGAAACCGGATGAAGCACATCCAAGCAAGTATGTGTAGTACGGGCCGGTCAGTGTGCCCATGAAGATGTCAACCAATTCTCGGTCAGCTAGCGGAGGTCGAACCCTTGCAGCAAGGTCTCTCCACTTTTGTGCGTACTCCCTGAAGCTTTCATTGGACTTCATAGCCATGCCCTGAAGTTGCAAACGAGTTGGCGCGAGTCCAGAGTTGTACGAATAGTGCTCGTAGAACGCATTCGCTAGGTCAGACCAGGTACGGATGGTGGAGCTCTCTAGCTGATAATACCACTCCAACTGAGTGCCGGTTAAGCTTTCTTGGAAGAGGTGCATCCATAATTTTCTGTCAGCGGTGTGCGGCTGGATTTTTCGCACATAAGACTTCAGGTGCATTTCCGGACAAGACACCCCATCATACTTGACGAACTCAGGAGCTTTGAACTTGTGCGGGATGACCACATCAGGTACCAAACCTAAATCTTCAAAGTTGCGGCCAGGAGCCTTCTGAATTTCCATGGCAGCCAGACGTTCCTCGAGTAACTTGTACTTGTTGTTTTCAGAAAAAGGATCTTGATAACTCACATCACCCTTCTCTCCATCAGAATGCCCCATAGTAGCTTGGTCAGTCTTCTTCATAGATTCTCTGTCGCTTTCAGAATTTTCAGTTTCAGTTTCCACCTTGACTTGCTTGATCGGAGTTCTGAACCTACGACTCACGTTGTAACCGGTCGACCTTCTGATTTTCTTCTTCTTAGGAGTCAGAAGAGCTTTGAGTTCAGCTTGCCCCTTGGTTAGGGATAGGACCGCTTCTCGGAGTTCAACGTTCTGCGCTTGAAGGCTTTGCATTGTTTGATCAGAGTCCATGGCTGAAATAAACAGCAAGAGAGGTTGAGACATCCGCAACGGAAACCTGCTATGTAATGCTTATGATGCATGGTATGCGTATGCAATGATTTCAAGGAGTTCGAGAATTCGACTTCGTTTAAACCACAAAAGAAAAGCAATTGTTAGTTATAAAGTAGGTTTAAGTCCTTGGTGTCGCTTGACGATCTTCGGGACATTTTTGAGATTCAACTCCTTGCACCTGGCGGGAGTATATTCAAAATCTTCTCGGAAGTAGCCTTGATTGACAGATGGTATGACCTACAAAATAAAACAAAGAAGAATTCTCTCGTTCCTTGAAATGGTTAGTCAGGATGTTATGCGTATGATGCATGCTCAAGTAGATAACACACACAATCAAGTCACACAAGAGAGCCCTAGGTTTAAGGCTTGCATGAAGTTTAAAGGTATGTACCTTCCCCACTCGGTGTAGTTGGTTGAAACCTGTCCTAAAAGTAACCAAGGTTCTAGGAATCCCATATCTCGGACCGTTCTCGCAATCCACTTCGATACGCTCTCGAGTGAGCGAACGAAATCTTTTTTGAGTCAAGTCTCAATGGGTGTAGCATCGAGTGTCATCCAACCTTGGGTCATTCCAAAGCCGGCACCTCGCTACCTAATGGCTTAAAGATTGTTCAACTAGGGTTCTAAAAGTCAGTTGGTGCTTAGCGACAACATATGGTAGCCTAACGTGTTCCCCAATCAAGTTCGAAGAACGTCAGTACAAACCAAGATGTCACACCAATGTGGCCACCATATCAACTATAACGGAACTGGCCGCAAAGTTTCCTTGGTCTATTGCCACTTACCTAAAGGGACCATAGATCCGGGTATAGGATCTTTCACACATCCGTCATCGCCCAAACAAAAACCCATAAAATTAAAGCAAACAAGTCATACAATTGAAAACATGGGGTTTGAATCTAATCCCTAAGATGGATCTCTCTTTTAAGTATAGTCCCCAGCAGAGTCTCCAGTTCTGTAATACGGTGAACTGACTTTGTTTTTATTTTCCTTTGAAAGGAATGTGCGGATAGCAAAGAGTCGCCACCGACTTTTATTTTATCCTACGGAAAGGCAAAAAGAACAAGAAAAGACCTTTTGAAAGATTTTGGATCCGGGAGATCATTTATACAAAGGGAAGGTGTTAGGCACCCTTTGTATCCATGGTTATCCATGGGCTCTTAGGTACTTAGCTCTTTAACAACATGTTTTCAAAATGTTTGATTTGTGTGCAAAAGTGTGTTTGAAAATAATCGATCTTTTAACTTTATTTTTAACCCATCGTTGTGGGTGTTAAGTCAAAGTGTTAAGTCGATTTGTTTGTTTTTGAAAATGAGTGAAGTGTTTTATTTTGAAAGTTGATTTTGAAATTAGAGCAAGTACCCATGAGTCATGACCTACCCTAATTGTCTTTCCCGTTTCTTTGATTGCTTTTCCTAAGTGGGAAGCGACTGGCCTTACTATTGAGAGGTAAGTAGTCGGGACCCTAGGATGTATTAAGGGACAGGCGTGGGTCATCGTACAACCACCCTAAACATTGCAGGATACCCTTAGCGCTTGTTTTCGTAAGGGACTTAGTCAATCACTTTTAACCGAAAGGGACTAGGTTACAACCCGTAGGGTTGTATCCTTTAAACCGGAGGGACTAGGCCACAACCCGTGGGGTTGTGTCCTTTTAATCGAAGGGACGAGTGATTATGACTTTTTATCGTTTCGGGACTTAGCGCTTAGGGTTTCCTACGTTTAGGATAACCGTTTTGTTTATCGTAAGGCAACCGAGAGAGATCCGCTTAGGGATGTGATTGAAGTGTGTGAATGTGATCAGGATTCAAAATATTTATCTTTATTAGTTATCCTCGATTCATTTGATTTTTGTTGTTTGCACTCCCTATTTTACTAACCACGCAATTAAATATTTACAGAAAATTAAAACAGAAAATAAAGTGCGGAAAATTAAATCTAAACTATTACAAGGCGTCGGGTATTTACATCGCCAAAAACAACCCTTTGAAAATTAAAATGCAGAAAATAAAAGCAGTTGAAAATATAGCAGTTTGTGAGCAGAATTAGTAATCAGGAAATATACACATGAAAAGGGAGGAATTAGGGTAAGGTTTTGAGGGGAAGTTTTTGATCAAATTAGGTTTTTAAGTGTTTTAACCTATTTGGTTTTAACGGAAGATTTAAACCCTAATCATTTGCCTCGGGGGTGAAACCCAAACCCTAATTATCAACCAATTACACTAATTAATTTTATTTACAAACCTAATTATATTTTACATTAACCTAATTACAATATTTAATTTTAATTTATTAATATTTTACAAACCCTTATTTGGGCAAAAAAACGGCATAAAAAATAATATTTACAAGAAACCTCGAAACCGATCAAAAAACAATGAAACGATTATTTAGAACAAACGTCGGATAAAACGGTAAAAACGGCCGAAGTCGTGCGCCGGATTAATCCTATTAATTTACTCTAATTATTCGCGAAAGAATCGTCGAAATCGGATATTCGGTTCGTGAGTTATTAATATTTTACATGAATTAATTTTAATATTCTAAATTAAATGAATTAAATAAATTAAATAAACTAACTAAATTACCCTAATTATTTAAATTAAATCCTAATCTCTAATTAGTTGACAATGAAACTTAATTACAATCCTAATTATATTTTCATTCTAGGTTAATACTAATCTAATTATCATTAACTAATTTATTACTATTATTAATTATTAGCATTATTATTAATATTATTTAATAAATTAAGAAAATCAGAAAAAAAACATTGGAAAAAACCTGAAGGGGCGAAAAAATATTGAGAAACGTCCTCCCAGGGGATCGAACTCGCGCCCTGGGGGTTGTGAGAAAATAGCCCAACCACTGGGGCACCAGGGGAACGCGTGTTCGATCCCGTCTGCAGGCAAAAGCATAGCGAACATCTTTCTCTCTTTTCAGCGCGCGCAAACGTTTTTCAAACCGACCAATCACATCGTGACAGCTTCGTCTTCTTCCCCACTCACCTGCAAAATATAACATTATTTTGTGGCGGTTTTAAACCGCCACGATTTATACATGACAAAGGAAAATAGCTAATAGGCGCTGAGTCAACATAAATCCCGCGCGAGGTTCCCTTCATGATCGTCTGGCTTGTGTGATTTCAGTGGTACCGGTTTCGAGAACCAATTATTCCCCTAATGAAAAGCCCCAATTTGATTTTTCTGCAAACCCTAGAAAGCAACAATGGCGTCTTGCAATATACATGGTTAAACAACAATTAAAACATTCCTACATGTTCTACATGCTCATATGAGTTCAATCATGTGCTCAAAACAGATTAAAACACCATAAAAATTCGTATTCGATTTTGAGTTTAAGCAACAAACCGTTAATGTTAATATGGGATTCCTGGCCATTTGAGAGCTTGAACCTGACTGCAAAACACTCAAAGACACCCTGGGAATGTGTTGGGATCAACCAAAACTCGTGAATTGGCCTCTAACTCGAATGCCACCTCTCACTTTTCTTTGAAGTTTCTTGAATGTGTGGGGAGAGCTCTGCACGAATCCTAATGGCCTCCTCCCTCTGCTAGGGTTTGTGAGCATCCATATATCATTCTTGAATGGACTTGGACCTCAAATCTTCAGCTTTGATCATCTTTTCCAAATCAAATCTTCCTTGATTTTTAAATCTTTCTTACACTTGCCAAATTAAGAAATTTGATATGCTTTGTGGGCTGCACGAATTTTCCACCCTTTCCATGATTATTTGGACAAGATTAGATAAGAAAATAGATTTAAAAAACAATTTTGATATTTTCCATCATTTAAAATAATTAAATTGAACTTTTAATCAATTAAAATCCAATTAATTAATTAAAATAGATGAATAAATCAAGATGTGTTTTATAGGTCATAGACATGCCCATAAACAAGATTCAAATGAAAGAAACCAAGCTCATTAACCAAAATATGCATTTTCACCAAAGTTGACTTTTGCAAATTCTTGAAAATTGTCCAACTTCACCAATGCATAACTTGCTCAATTTTGATGCTATGAGGATGTTCTTGGACTCTTTGGAAAGCTCTTGAGATTATCTAACCAACCTCTTTGGAATCACATCAATTGGATTTACCAATCTCAAGTTATGATTTTTGACATTTGGTGCACTTTTGTTGACTTTAAGAATTGACCTATAATGTAAAAATTCATAACTCTCAAATGGTTTTGAACCAAAATTCCCATGAGCTATGGAATTGTAGATAATTTCATCCTCTTCAATTTGAGCCTTGGATGGAATTTTCTTGATGCACCAATAAGAAGTTATGCCCTGGTCAAAGTTCAATTGACTTTCACTGCTGTCCAAAAATAGTAAGTCTTGCATCCTGATGATTCTTGAGCTATCCTTGTGAGATCATGATCAAAGCTTGATCAAATGATGATATTGAACTCAAATTCAAGATGTTGACACAAAACTTTGACTTTTGGAGGTGAATTGACCATTTTACCCTTGCAGTTGATTATGCATCAATTAGGGTTTCTGACTGATCATCTGTGCATAGTTTGACTTGAGACTTGATGTGAGGATTCTTTGGAGTATGCTTGATCAAATTAAATCCCTTGGAGAGCTTGAATCAGCCATTTTCCTTGTTCAAAGCAAAACCCTAATTTGAGGCCCTTGTGAAGGAGAGATTTGACTGTTGGTTCTTGTTGATTTGTACCTGTCTCCTGAAACTCCTATACATTTGAGAAATTTCTTGAGACAAGCATGCCCTAGAGGTGTGGGAAAATTTTGGGGTATGACATTCATGTACATTCATCCTATTTTTTTTAATAGAACTTTAATGCGTGTTACTAAGTTTGTTCATGGCTGCCCGGATTTTATTACGTTTGATTTATAGCTTGCATTGAATTTGGTTTATCATGTTAGTTTCACTTACATTTATTCATGTCGTTTAGTTAAATGTTCATGTACATTCATCCTATTTTTTATAATAGAAGTTTTCTTTTCTTTGAATTAGCGCTTCCGCCTAGTTCGACGACGACGCCATTCTCCGCGCTTTTGAGTTCGATAAACCGAGGTAAATTTCTTCCTCAAATTACTGGTATTGTGATGAATTTGTCTTAAATTGCCTTTCGTATGTTGCGTTTTCTTGATACAGACCCATTTTGTGTATACTTTGCACTTTGACAAAAACGCAGTATACTATTTTGTGGACTAATTATTTGATATGGATAAGACATGGATGTTTTCCAATCGATTGTCGAAAGAGTACGAGAATGGGGTATCGAATTGTTTTTCATTGCACAATCAAGACCCCTACGAATGACATGTCCTTGTTTGGTTTATGGAATCGGGTCGACGCGTTCAATTGGCATCGCATTTAATACGGTATGAAATTGATAGAAGTTATACATGTTGGAATATGCATGGTGAGAAAAGTGACGGGAATGATGAATCGGGGGATAATAGGACATATGCTTCAAACGACAATGGCACAGATACATACGATTATGATCGAGTTGAAGAGATTGCAGAAGCGCTTGAAGAAGATCTTAATGATTGTCCCAAAATGTTCGAGAGGTTGGTAAGCGATGCAGAGAAACCGTTGTATAATGGTTGTACAAAATTCACAAGATTGTCTGCGGTATTAAAGTTGTACAACTTAAAGGCGGGCAATGGATGGTCGGATAAAAGTTTCACAGAGTTATTAGCCCTTATAAAAGATATGCTACCAGAGGATAATGTTCTCCCCAATCGAACGTATGAGGCCAAAAAGATGTTGTACTCTATTGGCTTGAGCTATGACAAGATACATACCTGTCCAAAAGATTGCGTTTTATTTCGAAACGAGTATGCATCGTTAAATGAGTGTCCTAAATGCGGTGCCCCTCGATATAAGAAAAAGTTGTCTCCGGAAAAAGTCTTATGGTATTTTCCTATAATTCCGAGATTTAGACGGATGTATCGTAGTGAAACCGATTCAAGACACTTAACTTGGCATGCAGATGAAAGAATTGTTGATGGAAAGTTTCGACATCCGGCAGATTCACCACAGTGGATGAAAATTGATAATGATTATCCTGAATTTGGAAAAGAAGCAAGAAACCTTCGCTTGGCATTGTCTACTGATGGAATGTACCCACACGGTATTCAAAGTATCTCGATAGCACATGGCCCGTGATTCTTATGATTTATAACCTACCTCCGTGGCTATGTATAAGCGTAAGTACATGATGTTATCTATGTTAATTTGCCTAAACAACCGTGAAATGTCATAGACGATATTTGGAACCTTTAATCAAGATTTGAAGATTTTGGGAGAACGTGTGGAGGTTTATGATGGGTATAGGAAAGAAAGTTTCAACTTGAGGGCGATGTTGTTTGGAACAATTAACGATTTTCCAGCCTACGAAAATCTATCCGGGTATAGCATTAAAGGTGAAAAAGCGTGTCCTATCTGTGAAGATGGAACCGATACGATGCGATTGAAACATTGTCAGAAGAATGTCTTTCTCGGTCATCGTAGATTCTTAAATTCTAAACATCAATATCGTGGATGGAGAAAAGCGTTCAACAGAGATACCGAACAACGTAGAGCTCCGCCTGGATTGACAGGTGATCAAATATTTGAAAAGGTGAACGATGTGTGTATTCAGTTTGGCAAGCCTTTTACACATAAAGTTGTCACTGGTGGGTGGAAGAAGAGGTCAATTTTTTTTGAATTGCCATATTGGAAATCTTTGTACGTAAGACACTTTCTTGATGTTATGCATATTGAAAAAAATGTATTTGACAGTGTTATTGGTACGTTACTAAATATAAAAGGGAAGTCTAAGGATGGCCTTAAAGCAAGGGAGGACATGGTAGAGATGGGAATAAGAACTGAATTGGGACCCGTGAAAAAAGGAAGTCGAACATATCTACCACCTGCTGTTTACACTCTATCCAGAAAGGAGAAAAAAATATTGTGTAATTTCCTAAGTGAGGTTAAAGTTCCAGAAGGCTACTCATCAGATATTAGAAGACTTGTGTCTATGCAAGACCTCAAGTTAAAGAGTTTAAAGACGCATGATTGCCATGTTATAATGGAACATTTTCTACCGATAGGTATACGCTCTATTCTTCCAGAAAAAGTAAGAAGCGTAATAACTAAACTGTGTTTCTTGCACCAAAATAATTGGACATGAGGACGTGGAACAGATTTTCCAGCATAAAGAATTGGGCGTCAGTATTATGCACGCATACATCCGGTAACCCCATCTTTATATTATGTAATTAGCCGAAATCTTTTTTAAACATTTCAATGAATATAGTCTAATATTAATTATGTTTTTATTTAAGGATGTTATATGACAAATTGATGCGCGGGAATCAATTGTCAAACAAATTCCATTTCGTGTCTTCCTCCCGTGTCAGCGGAGCGACAATTGGTAGGGAACTGGAATTAGTAAGAGAGCACTTAGTCGAAAGATTCATGGCAACTGGCAGTACAAAAAGCTTATATCTTTGGGCGTATAATACTATTCCTACAGGGTTAGATTTTCATTCTAAGTTCATTTTAATATTTGTAATTTTTGCGTAGAAAAATTTCTTCTAAACTGTTGTTTTAATTTATAGACATCACTGGTTGTTGGTTGCTATCAATCCTATAAAAGAAGTGGTCTATTATCTGAATTCAGTTGACGGTGATTGGACAAATTATCCGGATATGAAGTTAATGATTGATACGTAAGTGAGATTATTCTAAATATATGTCTGTATTTATATATTTAATTATTTCTGTGACATTGTTCTAAGTATATATTTTTATTTTGTTAGAGCGATACAAGTATTTCGGTGTCAAAGAGAAGCTCGGGTACGACGGTCTAAATCAAACAACATTAATTGGATCAAAGTGCAGGTATATTAATTTCCACTATTTTGCTTATAATATTTATGCTATTTGATAAAACAATACAACTATATATTCTTATTTGTTTTTCTATGTAGTGTCCTCAACAGCAAAACGGTATAGATTGCGGATACTTCGTTATGCGGTTTATCAAAGAAATCATTCAACTGAATCAAATAGAGATTCCAGTCACGGTATGGATTTATAACTTAGGATTTGTTTTATTAATACTTGTATATTTCATATAATTTTTTACTTTTAACTAAGTCATACATATTATGTTTTGTTATGTAGTACTTCGATGAGTACAGATGTGCGTATTACATGAAACTTCAGTTGGAAGAAATCAAAGAGGAATTGTGTCAATATCTTATTGAGCAGAGAATCATATAAGGACTGGTTTAGTTGTTGTTAATTAGGGTTGATTTTGTAAGACTGATTTTGATTAATGCTGATAACAATGGTTTATATATATTTTGAGGTACAAAATGGTATATATATATATTTTGGATTATTGAGGTACAAAATTGGTGTATATATATTTTGGATTACCGATGTTTATGAATTACATGTTATGGCAACTAGTTTATATAAATAATATGCTGCAAACAATGCAGGTATATGAATTATAAAAATTATACCTATAAAAATAAACACCCTATGAAAGCGCTTTTTGAAGAAAAAACGCTTTCGTAGGTCTACCTATGACAGTGTTTTTTAACATAAAGCGCTGTCTAAGGTAAACATATGACAGCGCTTTTTCAGGAAAAAGCGCTGTTATAGGTAGACCTACGAAAGCGCTTTTCCAGGAAAAAGCGCTGCCATAGGTAGACCTACGAAAGCGCTTTTTAGAAAAAGCGCTGTCATAGGTAGACCTACGAAAGCGCTTTTCATTAAACAAAAAGCGCTGCTAAAACCTATAGCAGCGCCACTTTAGAAAGCGCTTTTAAAGGCCAAAAAAGCGCTTTCGTAGGTCTTTTTTTTTTGGCATAGTGTATTTAATCAACAATTCACATTAATATCCACAAAAGTCTGCTAACAGACGTGAGAACTGCTCTCCCCAGTAGGGTCTACCTGGTCATCTATTCCCCGCAGATCTATCTGATAATTGTTTCCCCAGCTGCAATCTAAGAAGTTCCTTCCCGAGCAGAAACAGTCTTTTCAACATCGGCGACTGTATTCCTCAGCGGAGTTTACATCTCTCAATGCTGCGATACCTCCAGCAATTTCTCTTCTCCAGCAGAAATATCCTTCTCATCCCCAGGAGAGTATGCCTGGAGTGTTCACTTTCTTTCATCCCCAAGCAGAGATTTCGCCCCCTAGCTAAGGATCTTTATACAGAAAGCAAGGATTTCCAGCACAGTTATTACAGATTAAGACAGGATTTTATTTTTCCATAGCAGCGACTTGGAGCTGCTGTTCTTTTCATGCACACATTTATTCATGCATTCATTCATGTTTTTTTACTCATCACATACATCCAGCATTCTCGTTTATTTCGAGAGCATCATTACATGGTGCGTTTCATGCGCTGCTGCTTTTATTTTGTGAGTCATTGCTGCTTTTTCAGGTTAATTACATAAGTATACAGACGTTATTAACAGCTTTACTGCCGAGGATTTCATTCCCCAGTAAAGTTCATTTCTTCAGGAATAATCAAAACAAAGACCTGCTCCAACAAACACAACATCAGAAATGGTATAAAAGATGACACATTTTTGATGAATTTCATGCTGGATATAACCTAAGGTATGGTTGGTTCTGGTTTTCTCCCTCTAATACTCAACTTCAGATATGGTCTGAAGGACGACTTATTCTAATGAATCTATTCAAATATATCCTAATGGACGGTTTACAGCCTAGCAAACAGCCCTCCTCGAAGAAATCTAGCATACGGTTTCCTTCACCGATGGTCTAGCGAACGACTCATTATTCACTCCTTCAAAGATCTCCTAGCAGACGGTGTATCTCCAGGGCCTAGCATATGGTTCGCTTCAAGAATCACCTAGCAGATGGTGTATTCTAATACCTCAAGGGCCTAATATACAGTTCATTTCAGCAAAGCTTTTCAGAGACGGCCTAGCGGACGATTTTTTGCTCTGATATTTTTGACGCCTAATAACGGTGTATTCCCATATTTCCTCTCCTAGCGGAAGGCACACGTTTCATTTCAACATTCCCAGAGCGCCTAACGGACGACGTTTTTTCGGACACCTCTATCGCCTAGAGAACGACGTACTCCTTTAACTTATCGCCTAACGGACGGCTCCCTTCAGCATTCTATCGCCTAACAAACGGTGTACCCCCCCCCAGACAGCGCCTAGCGGACGGCTCCTTTCAGTATTATCTCATCGCCTAGCGGACGGCTCCCTCCGACAAATATTCTATCAACCTTGGATGACATCTTTAAGCCCATCTCCATGACTTTTTCTCAACTTACTGAATGACATCTTCAAGCCCATTCTGACAATCAACCAGCAATGCGCATCGGCGAGTGCAAATTTCATGCATTTTAATATTCAATCATCTTCCACCGTCGGATCATGAACGACAGGTACACCAATCTATTTCCTCCGATTTAAGAAGATTGAATAGGGGCACCAACATATAAGTAAAATTTGACGTTATAGACGTAAATTTGTAAAGCCATTGAATGTTTTATTCGGTAATAATTGAAAATAAAATTTAATTTTTATTAAAACAAAAAAATAAGGATTAAGTATATTTTTGGTCCTCATAATATTTCTTTTTCACTTTTACTCCCTTAAAATTTTTTTTCAAAGAATGGTCATTCTAAAAATTTCCATCCAAACTTTTGGTCACTCTTTCTAAAATTTTCGCTAACTAAAAATCCATCGCTAATTCGTAACTAAATTGCAGAAGGATAAAAACATGGACATAAAACTTTACGAGGATTATTCTTTAAAAGAATATTTTTCAAGGACTAAACTTCAATGATAGATATTTATGAGGACTCCATATATATTTAACCCAAAAATAATTACCTATCTTTAACAACTTATAATTAAATATCTAAAAGAGAGACAATTAAAAAAAAATACATTAAAATCAAAATAAAATATAAACTATTAGAACTTAATGATTTCTTTTAAAATTATTTAAATTTACAAAATAAAATCTTGTATGTCACTTTCAACTTAGAAACATATATCTTCTTTTCTTTCAAGTAAAATGTACATTCTTATTTGTGATTAATTCATATAATTGTCTCAATTATAATTCATAAGAAATTATTATAATATAAATTTGTTGTCCATATTTACTAAATCAATATTTTTAACATAATTGAAATCTGATACAAAATAAATAAAGAACAACCGCACATCGTGCGAGTCTTAATCTAGTTATAAGTATTACTTTGGATTCTCTTTAGAGAATTATTTGAATTTCTTTTTATTTGGGTACACTAGTCCAAAAAAGACTTTTAAAAGCGCTTTTTTTGGGCTTTAAAAGCGCTCTCGTAGGTGGCGCTGCTTCGTAGGTGGCGCTGCTATAGGTTTTAGCAGCGTTTTTTGTTTAGGCAAAAGCGCTGCCTAAAGTATACATTTTGCAACACTTTTTTTGAAAAGCGCTTCCTAAAGTATGCCTTTAGCAACACTTTTTACTTAAAAAGCGCTTTTTAAAGTATGCCTTTAGCAGCGCTTTTTTTTTCTTTTTGCATTTTTTGGCATCTTTAGGCAGCGCTTTTTAGCAGCGCTTTTTGTTTAGGAAAAAGTGCTGCCTAAAGTATACATTTAGCAGCATTTTTTCCTAAAAAGCGCTTTCTAAAGTATTCCTTTAGCAACGCTTTTCCAGAAAAAGCGCTTTCTAAAGTGTCTATAAGCTACATTTTTGGGTCTATATTTGGTTTAAACCTGGAATAATAACCTGTAAACCTGGAATATATATACCATTATAATACCAAAATATATGCCAAAAAAAGACATTATATATCATCCAATACAACAACAATTATATACCAAAATATCAGCCCTAATTAATAAAATCTATCTGAATCCTATACAACATTAACAACAATACAATCATAATGATAAAAAAAACCCTAAGCTCAAGCGGACGGTCCTGGTCCTGCAAAGTATGAACATAATAACACGGTCAATAATGTATTCATAACACTAATACAATCAAGCGGACGGTCCTGGTCCTGCAAAGTATGAATCTTAAATAAGCTAATTTTTGACATGACTGACAAATCATATAGTTGGATAAATTAATCAATTCAACTATAATAGCATGCATGAATTTTCATTTTTAGCTTTACCTAATAGAACAGTTCAAAATGATTTACAATTTTCTTTCAACGAGTTTGAAACCAAAATAAACTTGTCTGAACCAATATATTTTGGATTAGATTATTTGATTAACTAGTACAAAATATAATCATGAAAACTCTACCATAATGAGACCATTAGTAAGATCAATAAGAGGAATCAAAATAAAGTGTTTGAGATTTAAAAGGAAGAAACACAATAATGTATTCATACCTTATATGATTCTCTGCTCAATAAAATATTGACACAATTCCTCTTTGATTTGTTCCAATTGAAGTTTCGTGTAATGAGCACACTTGACTTCATCGAAGTACTACATAACAAAAACATAATATGCATGATTTAGTTAAAAATAATAAATTATAAGAAATATCTGATAAATAATATAACAAATCCTAAGTTATAAATGGGACAAAAGAGAGATAGAAAGATGAAATAGCATACAAATGTCAATCAAACATGGATACAATTATTATGGAAACTAAAGGAATTATTTTCAAGTCAAATGGTACATCGAAACGGCGAAACCGAGTAAAAACGATAAAAACTAAACTCGTCGGAATTAAACCAAAATTTTATGGTAAGCTAAAAACGTGTCAAAGAACTCAAATATGCAGTCGGAATTTATTAAATCGGCTCGGAAGCACGATTTTCGAAACGGGACAGTAGCGAAAGCCGTAAAAAAGGTCGGGCGAAACCGAAAATAAACCTCACCATTAGCTCCGGAAACATTATTTTACTCAAGAAACATTATTCACACTTGCAAAAATTCAAAGCGGTTCAAGAGTTACGGTGTTTTAAAGTGAAACCGACACACCGCGTCTATTCGTAAAATTGAGAAAAAAGAGAACAAGCAAGCATATAGCAGTAAATCAAGCAAATATCATTCAACTACTAAAACTATATCACAACAAGCATGCTTCCACATTAAAATGACAATTAGTAACAATCTCCACATGGGACAACAAGTGTATTACAACAAAACATAGCAAAAAGTACAAATTACAATCATAAAATGGTTTATCGTAATACTAAGCATGTACACAAATTACAATCAGAAAATAAAATTGGTATTAACTCCGTCTCTTTCTTTTCTTGGTAGGAATATGTTGTACTCGTCTCTTAACAACGCAGACGGTTGGATTGATCCAAATACCCTCATTATGATCATTTCTAATATATGATTCATTCGCTATAATATTCTCATCTTGATCATTTCGAGTAAACGAATCAATCTCAACATCAACATCACCTTGATCTCCAATGTTTTCATCAACTACTTTGTTAGATAAAAGAACTATAGACCATTTCGTACTTGTCGGATCAGTGACATAGAACACTTGTTTAGCTTGAGAGACTAGAATAAAAGGCTCATCTTTGTACCCCACCCTATTAAGATCCACTTGCAAAAATCCTGACTTATCCATTCGTATGCCATTATTATTTTCAACCCACTTGCAACCAAATATAGGAATTTGAAACTTCTCATAATCAAACACCCAAATACGCTCGATAACCCCAAAATATGAAAGATTTGCAAATTTGGGGTTTAGGTCCTTCACACTTGATATATGCATTGCTTCAGCTGCCAAGGTGACACCACTATTTTGCATAGTACTTTTATCATCTTGTTTTTTGGTATAAAATGTGTATCCATTAATTGCGTATGCGCTATAAGATAACACATTCATACTTGGACCATATGCTAAACATCTCAACCTTTCGGTTATTGAAGCGGGATCTGAACGATACTTTGAATAAATATGTTCTTTAAACCGTGGTATGAAACTTCGATTGTGCTCCCGTACTATCCAGTTCTCATTTCTATTCGGATTTAAACCTCGAAGAACACCCTTGTGCATTTCAACATACGGCTCAACCTTAATCTCATTGTGCAGAACATACAAATGAGCTTGATCCTGTTCGAACCTTGATATTGTCACAACTTTATTTCCAATTAACCTTTTACCTTATTTTTTTCAACAATATGAGAATTGGGGAATACAACCATCTGGTCGACTTTGATTTTTCATATACCCTTTTAATATTTTCATATAACATTCAACAAGGTACATCCATCTCATATAAGCTGGTCCACACAACTGTGTCTCTTTCACAAGATGAACAACTAGATGAACCATTATGTCAAAAAACGAGGGAGGAAAATACATTTCAAGATCACACAAAGTAATAACTATTTCTTTTTGCAATGTTGGTAAGATCGCAGGATCGATCACCTTACTGCAAATTGACTTGAAAAAAAACACAGTTCCATTATAGCATGGCAATCATGCGTCTTTAAACTTTTTAACTTGAGGTCTTTTATAGACACAAGTCTTCGAATATCTGACGAGTAGCCTTCTAGAACTTTAACTTCACTCAGAAACTTACACAATATTTTTTCTCCTTTCTAGATATAGTATAAACAGCAGGTGGTAGATATGTTCGTCTTCCTTTCTTCACAGGTCCCAATTCAGTTCTCATTCCCATGTTTACCATGTCCTCCCTTACCATAAGGCCATCCTTAGACTTTCCTTGCATATTGAGTAACGTACCAATAACATTGTCAAATACATTTTTTTCAATATGCATAACATCGAGAAAATGTCTTACATACAACGACTTCCAATATGGCAGTTCAAAAAAAATTGACCTCTTCTTCCACCCACTCTTGACAAGTGTATATGCAAAAGGCTTGCCAAACTGAGTACTCACATCTTTCACCTTTTCAAAAATTTGATCACCTGTCACTATAGGTGGAGCTTTACGTTGTTCTTCCTCTCCATTGAATGCTTTTCTCCACCCACGGTAGTGATGATTAGAATTTAAGAATCTGCGATGACCGAGAAAGACATTCTTCTGATAAAGGTCCAATCGCGTCGTATCGGTTTCATCTTCACAAACAGGACACGCTTTTTGACCTTTGATGTTGTACCCTGATAGATTTCTGTATGCTGGAAAATCATTAATTGTTCCAAACAACATCGCCCTCAAGTTGAAGCTTTCTTTCCTATAACCATCATAAACCTCCACATTATTCTCCCACAAAAGCTTTAAATCTTCGATTAAGGGTGTCAAGTATACGTCTATGTCATTCCCTGGTTGTTTAGGCCCAGAAATTAACATAGATAACATCATGTACTTACGCTTCATACATAGCCACGGAGGTAGGTTATAAATCATAAGAATCATATGCCATGTGCTATGCGAGATACTTTGAATACCGTGTGGGTTCATTCCATCAGTAGACAATGCCAAGCGAAGGTTTCTTGCTTCTTTTCCAAATTCAGGATACTCATTATCAATTTTCATCCACTGTGGTGAATCTGCCGGACGTCGAAGCTTTCCATCAATAATTCTTTCATCTGTATGCCATGTAAGGTGTCTTAAATCGGTTTCACTACGATACATGCGTCTAAATCTTAGAATTATAGGAAAATACCATAAGACTTTTGCTGGAGACAAATTTTTCTTATATCGAGAGACACCGCATTTAGGACACTCTATTAACGATGCATACTCGTTTCGAAACAAAACACAATCGTTTGGACAGGCATGTATCTTATCATAGCTCATGCCAATAGAGCACAACATCTTTTTGGCCTCATATGTTCGATTGGGAAGAACATTATCCTCTGGTATCATATCTTTCATAAGGGCTAATAAATTTGTGAAACTTTTATCCAACTAACCATTTCCCGCCTTTAAGTTGTACAACTTTAATACCGCAGACAATCTTGTGAATTTTGTACAACCATTATACAACAGTTTCTCTGCATCTCTTACCAACCTCTCAAACATTTTGGGACATTCCTTAAGATCTTCTTCAAGTGCTTCTACAATCTCTTCGACTCGATCATAATCGTATGTATCTATGCCATTGTCGTTTGAAGCATAGGTCATATTATCCCCCGATTCAATATTCCCGTTACTTTTCTCACCATGCAAATTCTAACATGTATAACTTCTATCAATTCCATGCCTCTTTAAATGCAATTCCAATTGAACCGCGTCAACTCGACTCCCATAGCAGCAACTCAAGCAAGGACATGTCATTCGCCTGGGGTCTTTGGCGTGCGCCACAGCAAACTTAACGAATTCTGATACCCCATTCTCGTACTCTTATGACAATCGACTCGAAGACATCCATTTATTATTCATGGTATTACTAATTAAGCTAAGAAAAAACAATATAAAAAAAATTTACACTTTGATCACAAACTATTCAAATGGTTTTACTAATTAAGCAAAAAAAAATTTTACACTTTGATCATAAGCTAAAAAATTTACACTAATTAAGCTAAACAAAAACTCTAATTAGTCACACAACTATAGAAAAAGAATAACTAATTACCTGTAGAGAAAGTAAGCAACTTCTGGAACCACACACTATTTGATTCTTGGAAACGGTCAGAATTTCACTCTTCACAAGTAACCCCTAGCTAGCAAAGATACTCCTGAAAAATAAAAAATAAAAAAGTTAATTGAAGAGAAAAAGAATGGATAATGGCATGATTGTTTATTACAAATGAATGTTTATTTCACTCTTAGAAATTACATAGCCCAATCTCTCCCAAATTTTCAGCGAATGAATTGAAGACAACAAAATCTATTCAGATGCTCTACTTGATCCAAATAGGAAAATGAATACTCTGACCATATACTTTCTTTTACTCCCATCTTAGACGGCCTTGACTTATGAGACACAAATTCCACCAAGAAAAAGACATTGGCTTATAATTTTTTATCATAATATGGACATCACCTCCCTTTCTCTCCTACTCAAAACCACTTCTTCTCTTCTCCCTCATCTCTCAAACCATGAGCTACTCAACCTTAATCCAAACAAACACTCCTAACAATAATGAAGACTTCTGTTAACAAAAGCAAAGAATATTGTTGATACTAAGGTTAGCAAGCTATCCAACAAATGTTAACAGAATTGTATGAGCATCCACTTGGTTCACTCATAACTCATATCAAAACAGCACACACAAAACAAATGGATAGCAGCTAGAAATATCATGCATCACTACTACAGCCTGTTGGAGCATACTGAATAAGCAAATAGTTACTAATCACAATCTATATAAAAATTTACCTGATAGAGAACGAACAGCGACAGAGGGAGGAGCTAATAAAGGGCGTGAACGTAGAGGTCGAGCGGCTGTGAACGGAGAGCTGGTGTCGACTGTGAGCAGAGAGTACTACGACGGTGAACGAATGGCTTTAGTGCGACGGTGAATGGAGGGAGGATGGCTTTGGTGCGACTATGAACGGAGGGAGGACGGCATTGGATGAGAAAAGAGGGAAATGGACTGAATTAGGGATTTGGTCGTTTTGTTTTAATTTTTTGAAATAAACGACTTAAGGCAGCGCTTTTAGAAAGCGCTTTCTTAATGTTAGATTTAGCAGCGCTTTTTCCATATAAAGCGCTTTCTTTTCATATGACTTCAGTAGCGCTTTTAAAAAGCGCTCTCTAAGGTTAACAATTAGCAGCGCTTTTTAAAAGCGTTTTCAAAGGTTACCATTTAGCAGCGCTTTTCTAAAAGCGCTTTCTAAGGTGTTTCCATAAGACGCCCTTTAGCAGCGCTTCTTGAAAGCGCTTTCTTATGATGGCCTTTAGCAGCGCTTTTTTTTAGCGAATTTTTTTTGCAACTTATAGCAGCGCTTTTTGATAAAAGCGCTGTCTTTGTGGCGCTGCCAAAAACCACTTTTGTTGTAGTGGTAATTATTTTGAATGGTCAAATGACTATTGTTTAATTCTCTTTTAAAGAATTATTTAAACTTCTCCTCATTTGAGAAATTATTACGATTAGTCTTTGGGCCAGTTTGTTTCAACTTTAAAAAAATTGATTTTTTCTTTGTATTTTCAGAAATAGATTTTATAAAATTGTTATTCAAAATATTATAAGTTTTTTTATATCCATTTTTTTTAAAATAAAAAATTAATTTTGACATCCTATAACATAAACATACATTATTGAAGATCAAAGTATAATCAAAATCTCAATTTTTTTTATAAGCCCTTTTAAATACATTGAGCTCAGCTACTATACTCCCATAAGCTTTGGTCAGAATTAGACACACAGCTAGAGTAGGTAACCTGTTGACCGTGTCCTGATCAACTAAAACAAGGAAGATGTCTCCTCTTCCAGATCAGGAGTAGGTTCTAAGCATATGTACTCACACTACATGTGTTTAGCACCCAGAACATCTGTTCTTCAACTGGAAGTTGCATAATGTTCTAACATCCTTAAGAACATCAGTTCCATCTCCCTGAAACACGTCATCCTTGATGATCTTCAAGGTCTTCAAAACAACTTGCAGATGAATATGAGAATCATTGATCAATTGATACTCATCAACACTATTAATAAATGCCTTTATGAGTGGACTTGAGAAAATCTCAAGTATCTTTGACAATATTGATAGGTTGTAAAGTCTGCTACAAATTCTGTTGAGACAAAACAATAACCCTAGAGTTCTTCTTACACTTTAGGGATTGTATCAGAAGCAATGTAGCGGAATAGCCATACTTTAATAGAACTTTCACAATGCTTACTCCATATTGTGAGCATGACACATAAAGATTGAAAATAAATCAATCCTACAATTTGTTTGCTTCTTCACCAAGCAACATCCTAGACCCAACACCATAGCCCTGTCATATAGAGGCTTTTGAAACACAAAGGATACCTTATCAATATCTTCACTCCCGCATGAAGGTTTTGATAACAGTCTTCTCTGTGCTGAAAATAGGTTGAACAATGCAATCCAAAATCTTCACTCCCGCATGAAGTCTTTGAATTTGTTCAAACACTTTCATCTTCACAGCTGATCAGGTTGGTATAGTTTTTCCCAAATTGGTCCATCCTCCACTTCTAGGGACCATACAACATGAACACTACTTGTTCAAACAATCTTCTACCTTATACACAACCAGAAAGTATCCCCCATGGATCTCATCCAGAAACAGACAGGATGCTTGCTCTGATACCAATTGAAATTCCTGGAATGACAGACTCAGGATGTCGAATGAGATGTTAAGACATCTGATCTGACATAAGTACTGCACAGGTAGAATATAAACTGATCTTTAATTTCTGATCTACACCAGACAACTATAAGATCATATCAGAACCTGTGACACCATTGAAATATGCAGGTTCTGATTTAAATAAGTTCTGAACAGTCATGGTTAATAATAACAACCTGATGTCATGAAGGATGTCATGACATCATACAAATAACCAATGCAGAAAGTAAATAACACACAGAATTGTTCACCCAGTTCGGTTCAACCAACCTACATCTAGAGGCTACCAAGCCAGGGATAAAGTTCACTATTAGCAGTATCAATTCAAAGACTCTACAGCCAACACACTCGTTGACAGCCTTCTCACTTAATCACTACCCAATGACACTTTTACCTAAGAGAACTCTCCTAGATATGAGTTCCTACTCACTCCCCCTCAATCACACCCCGTGTGATTACTTTCCACAGAATTAAAACAGTTCAGAAATTACACTTCAATTACACAACTTGATCTTGCTTAAAAGCTTCAATCAAGTACAATGCATACATCCTCTAACCTACAGGTTTCAAGGAGTATGGTGACCATCCCACAGCCCAGGTGGTTCACTACAACTAGCCCTAATGATTACATCTTTAATGCTCTATCAGCTTACTAAAACTAGGTTACAATGCTTCTATTTATAACCCTTTTTCCCAACTAGATTTGGGCCTTCATGTGACAGCATAGCAGTTGTAACAACCTGCATAAGATAAGCAGAAAACTTCTGCTACAAATTAGGTCTTCAATCCTAAGCTTTAGCTTCTGATTGAATCTTCTAGAGCTCCACATATGCCTTCAATTTTGCGCTACTTATTATGCTGAATATTCCCAGAATACTCTGCCTAATTTCAGGAACAGAACTGTAACAGACTTGACAGTTCAGTAGCATGATGTCAGATATGATGTCGTGACATCTCTTGAGACATGTTGTTCCAGATGTTGATTTTATTCAACACAACATGTTTAGGCATCACAATAGGATTTTCAGGCTGTTTACTATCCTATTGTACATTACATTATTGTTGTTTATTATTTGTTTTACAAGAATTAAGCCAATCCTAAACAAGGGAACTTACATTTTGTCTTAAAACCGCTTGTGTATTTGTGGTAAAAGAGGGTAATTGAGGAATGTATGATGGTTGCAGATTAATTCGTGCCATATTATTTATTCCTGAACCTCATCCTTGTAATGGTGAAAAGGTTGATGTTAAAGGACGGGTGTATGTCGAAGTGGTATTTTGAAGTCCTGCCATGAGTAAAGTTGGCATACCATATAATGGATCTATAGATGGGATTGTGAATCCTGATGCATATGTCCTAGAGGCATTGCCTACTGTGGGCCTAGGGTTAATTGATGGATTCTGACTTACTACAAACATTATAGGTGGTTCAATTTATGTTTTTGATACCATGGTTGAAGCATTTTTGTTTGGGGGTATGATTATAGTGTTTGTCGTTGAAGGGATTGCAGTCCATTGACTTGTTGCCATGGCTTCTATTGTATTTTAAGAATTTGTACTCCCTCCAGAAGGAGGAGGAACTTATTGTGCATTGTTAACGGGTGGGTTAGCCATTTCCCTATTGTATTGTCTTTTTGGTCTAGGATTTGTATTGCTGGCTAATTTTCCACTTCTTAATCTCATGCAACAAAACAATTCAGTAAATAATGATTATCGAAATATAATGGACACAACGTCCCACTGGGCGTGCCAATTTGTTTACCCTGGAATTTGGTAAACAACCGTTGATCCTCTAAATTCCTTAACAAATTTAGTTAGTCACGAGATCGATTAGATTGATCTCAGGACTTTTGTGTCCAATTATTATAAGATAATGCATTTTAATGATAAGTTATTTTAAACAAACGAAATACTTTGCACGTCGAAGTAAAGTTTTTCTTATGAAAATGAACAAAATAATCTAACTGGGAATCATAAAGAAACATAAATAAAGTAAATAAACTTTAATGAATATAAATGACATTATGTTGGAAATATGGTGCATCATACGTACATTCTCGAAAAACTCGTTTCTCTAACACTTGGTACATTGAGTGATTTTGAGTCATTGTACAAAAGATGTGAACACCGTAAATTGAGACAAAAAAACTACAATTTATAGTACTTCGACCCTAACAGTCTTCTAATAAACTAATTCCACATTTTTGTTGGCATGTCTTCGACAATCTCAAAGCCTTCACACGTTCTTTTGGATAAGAATAAACATTCAAATTCGAATCTTCGCTATCTGTCTTGAGCACCAAAAATTAAATAACGTCTGGAGATGGTCGAAGAAAATAGAACTTTAGCCATATTTTGAATAACAATCCCTATTCCGTAATTCGAATTACCAGTTACTTCAATAACCTTTAATGAATTCGACTTCGAAACTCTATGGCTTAACTTCAATATTTCTTAGTCAAAATTCCTAACCAACATGCACATGAGAGCCTCATAATGCTTCTTTTGAAAGCAGACAAGAAAGTTCGAAAGACTCTCTTCTGATCTTGGATACACCACTTTCATTTGGTGGTACTATCATTTTACCATCTTAGGTGGTACTATCATTTTACCATCTTTTACCAATACGTCAAAAATCTCATCGCATTTCGTTACATCGGACATTTATGTTTTCTTTGGGAACTTATCACTATTTCCAGGTTCGACAATATTCTTTCCATTCGACGGGGCTAGAACTTTACAAGAATAGGGTGAGGTGAGGCTTGCTTTAATTATGCCAAGTCCACTTCACTTTCTTCGAAACCAATAGGGCCACTATAGATTTATGGTTCCTCTTCTTCGGCTTTAATATACGGTACCCTTTCTTTCCTATTATTTTTATTTTCCCTAACCTTTTCAGCCTTCAAATGTTTGATTTGTTGAACTCAGTCTATCAATTGGGCCATGTCTTTCAAATACTGGGTATCCAATTTCTTTCAAAATGAATAATACAACCTGCCTACGGCCATTTCAACCAATTCATGCTCAGGAACCTATGTGAAACACCTAGCCTTTAATAGACATAACCTATTAAAGTAATCATCAATCAACTCAGTAAACTTTCTCTTAATACTAGCCAATTATTTGAGACTAATTTTTTATTGCCCCGTGTAAAACTGTTCATGAAATAACCTTTCTAAACGAGTCAAATCATGGATGGAGCTCGCTGGGAGGGTAGTGAACCTTGTGAAAGCATTTTTGGTTAGCGAACTAGGGAAATATTTTATCCTTAAGTTTTTATTGTTCGTTATATCCCCAACCTCAGTAAAATACATGGCTATATATTCCACAGTAGATTCACTGGTGTCACCAGAGAACTTTGTGAACTTTGGGACTTTCCAACCCCTAGACAACTTAGTTCATATGACATATTCAGATAAGAGGGAAGTTTAATTTGGCCTTCGAAGGCCAACATTCAACACTTTTATGTTATAATCCTTTCCACCATGGCAGCCAAGTTATTTCCTCCTATCACATCCTCTTATTGAACCTGTTGGACAACTTCATCAGTGTCCTGGTTTAAATTGACTAGCAAAACTCTTTGTGGTTCTTCTCTGGGTATTGCCTGTTGGTTTTTGGGTGGTTTAACCCTTATTCCCTGGTTGATTTTTCCATCATTTTGTATGAGTGGCTGGAGAATTCCAGCATTTTGCCACTGGAGAATTCATTGTGAGGCTAGGTAATAGGGAAGTTAATCCTAGAGGGGGGACATTTTGACCCAAATTGTTATTTCTTGATCCCGACCCCTACAATGGTGAAATCATAGACACTTTTAAGTCAGGAAATGTTGGTGTAATATTGTTTAGGCTTGCCATCATGGATATTGGCATGCCATAAGTTTGCTCGTGGCAATCCATTGGCATGGTGAATCCATACGCAAAATGCCTGAAATTTTTCGCCCTTAGTGGTCTTGTGTTCGTTGGAGAACCTAGCGCATGCACTGGGGATAGAACTGGACCTCTAAAGGCATTTGTTGAAGTCCCTATTGTACTTGTTTGAATAGGTATCGATTTGGTTACGAATAACACAACTGCACTTTCTCCCGTCGAAGAAGGGGGTTGTTCTCCATTGTTACTGGGTGGATTAACCATCTTTCTTGTGTATTTTCTTTTTGGTATATGCTAGTTAGTTTTGGCTAATTTTCCACTCCTTAATCTCATACAAAAATGGTAAACAAAATAACTTGTAAAAATTTGTGATATGGAAAAGACATTGGCCCCACTAGGCGTGCAAATTTGTTTACCGTGAAATTTAGTAAACAATTGCTAGTCTTCCAAAATAAATGTTTTTTGGTTACTCATAAGATCGTCTATATTAATCCTAGGACATGTGTCTAATTTCAATGATTTATGTTTTTTGAATTATTCATACCTTTGACAATGATTTGTTAATAGATAAATATTTTCATAACTTTAAATGAAATAATGGCAGGAAAGTAAAGATAAAAGCAAAAATAACAGGATAAAAGTAAAGAGATTTGATAGTAATAACTGAAATGTAAATGAATTCTACTTTAATCTAAGTGAAATGTAAAATACTTGATCGATAAAGTAAAATGACTTTGAATAAAAATGGGTGTCTCAATATATACATTCTCAATGACTCTTTTCTCTAACGTTGGTACTTCGATTTTATTTGAATAAGTTGTACAAAAGTGAACACTCTTGAATCCTAATACAAAGATCCTAATTTAGAATACTTCAACCCTAACATAATTTTTCTACAAAAGTGCCAAGTTCGAGTCTTGCATGTTTCTGTGAGTCCTCAGGCTTCCACCTGTCTTTCTGGATAAGATCAAATCATTTTGAATTTGAACCATTCTTCTATTTGAAGCGCCATAACAACAACGTGGCGTGTTGAAATGATTCAAAAATCAAATCTTCACATATCTCAAGTCCTATGTAATTTCGCAATAAGACTTTTGCCAATGTCAAACAGTCCATATATTTGGGCTATCGAAAAACCTTCATGAAACATCTTCATTTTTATTCCAATATTTTATGTTGTCGAAATTCTCAGCTAACAATAGTAGACTTTTGTTTTCTCATGAAACAGTGGCTAAGATTTTTAATGTTCCATTGTTGGAAGAAGTGCATGAGGATTTTTAGTACATGCATGCATAGGCTAATGGTTTTATTAGGAGAATGAATGGGATTAGAATAGTTAGCGGAACATTTCAGCACCTCCAAGATCATAACATTTGCTTTGGACGATATGCCATGAGTGCCTTCCTACTAGAATTCGACTTCGATAACATCGTGTTCCATGTTCGATAATATGTCAAATGTGTGAAGGTAGTGATGAGGATAACTGATGTGTGTTCTTTGGGTGCCCTTGGATGCTTCAAAGTTGGTATACGGTAGGTTTGTTCCCTATTACTTTGCCTCGAATACAAATTTTTAATGATGTTAGGTCTCTATATATATATATATATATATATATATATATATATATATATATATATATATATATATATATATATATATATATATATATATATAGTAAGAAGGATGGAATGGTCTCGAGTAGAGTAGCTATGAGGACGGGGGGAATATGGAATAATAGGAATAATTGGATTTATAACAATGAGAAAGAGGAGGTGGACCAGTTGGGTGTTCAAACGTTTACCAACTGGTTTACTTGGTTTCACGCCCATGACTTATTTGCTTCTAATAATACCAATGAGGATTATCTAACTGTATGGAATACCCCAGAGAGTGGGTAGATAAAGTGTAATATGGATGTAGGGTTCAATAGGCAAAAAGGTATAAAGAATAAAGGGTGGTGCTTACGTGATAATAGTGGTGTGTTTCATTCGGCAGGTATTGCTTGGGATTTTGGAATTCTCTCCCCTATTGTGGTGGAAGAGGTGGCTTTGAAAGAGGCTATTCAAGAAGCTATCCAAATGAACCTTCAATAGGTTATCTTTGAGAGTGATTCTCAATTGGTGGTCCAAGCGATTTATAGTAACCATATTGGTAACTCTGATTTTAGTAAGATTATATTGTGTATTAAGAATCTAATTACTTCTAGTCAAAACTTTGAGTTTAAGTTTGTTAAATGCCAAGCGATTGCAGTTGCTTATACGTTAGCAAAAGCGGCCAATTCTTACTTTAGGCGCAGTGTCTTTAATGAGATTCTTCCTTGTATTCATAACTTGTTGATTAATGATATGCATTAAGTTTGTTTGTGTCAAAAAAAGTTATAATATCAAACTATGAGAAAAAATAAAAAGGAAGTAGAATGATATTCTTTATATCTTTAAAGTAAATAGATATATTTTTACATTTACCAAAGGGAGGTATTTATACTAGTAGAAATATTACTATTTCATTAAGTAAATAATTGATATTATTATTCTATTTTTACAAATTATACACCACTAATAATCTGTCATTATTATTTTAAGTTTTACAATTTACATAGATATTTCTAAGTAATAATAATAAGAATAATTTTCTCAATTATTATAATATCACCCCTTTGAAATATCTATCATGTTGTTACATTGAAGTCTTGTTAAGGAGAATCTTATGGGAACATACGTTGCCTCGTTAAAAATCTTATAAGAAAAAACTCTTTGGATAAAAAATTTAATAAGGGAAAATGAGTACGATATTATGCCCTCTCAACATAACACATTTAGTTCTTCTTTAAAGATCTCTAAGATGAAGCATTATAATATTTTGCACATGCTTCTTGAAAACTGATGTAAGAAGTGCCTTTGTAAAGAGATCTGTCACATTATCACTTGAACGAATATACTGAATATCAACATATCTGTTTCTTTCAAGTTCTTGTGTGAATGAGAAAAACTTGGGAGGGATATGCTTGGTTCTAGGGGTGTTCATTAGTTGGGGTAAATCCGAACCAAGCCAGTGTTTGGGTTAGGTATTTTTTCAGTTCGGGAAAGAACCGAACCAAACCAACGAAATCCAATGACAATTGGTTCGGGCATCGAATTTTCAATTTTATACCCGCAAACCCAACTCGAATCAATCATAATTAATTATGATGAAAATTACTACCAATCATTCAAGTTCAAGAAGAAAAAAGTGAAATGTCGTATATGGACACGTTAGTCTATTTTAATTTGTTATTAGAAAATTGTTAGTGTATTGTGGTAATTGAGCGTAAAGCTATGAAACACATTCATTATCATACTAACTCAAGTGACTAATTATAAATTCAAAAGCCTTGATGTTATATATTTTTCTTGTTAGGTATTTTAGAATCTATTAGGGAAAAATTGTTAGTTAATATTTACGATTAAACACTATCAATACTATATTTTTTATATTATGATGAAAAATTAATTCCATAAATAAGTTATTTTTTTAAAAGTATTTTTGCATTTTTTATCTACCCGACCAATCCAACCCAAACCAACTAGTTGTTTCTCGGTTCGGTTCAGTTTGGGATTTATTACAAAAATTTGCAAATCAAATCCAAACCAATCCATATAATTTTAATTGGTTTGGGTATCAGATTCTCTTAAAACTGAACCAAACTGGCCCGCAAACACCCCTACTTGGTTCTGTCACTTTTATGTAGCCTTCTTTCATATGGGTAACACATGCAATATTGTCTTCATACAAAATTGTTGGATTACTATCAATTGGTAAACCAGACGCTCCTTGGATATGTCGACTTATCGATCATAACCATTTACAATTTTTGCTTGCTTCATGAAGGGAAATTACTTCAGCATGATTTGAAGAAGTTGCTACAAGTGTTTGCCTTTGCAATCTCCATGATATTCTAGTGTTACCATATGTAAATATATATCCAATTTGTGATTTAGCATTATGTGAATCTGACAAATATCCTGCATCTGCATAACCAAGCAAAATTAGTTTTGTATTGTTAGAATAAAATAAACCAAGATCAGATGTACCTTGAATATATCGAAATATATGCTTTATTCCTTTCAAATGTCTTTCTGTAGGACATGAACTGAATCTTGCTGGTAAATTCACTACAAAAGCTATATCATGTCTTGTTTAGTTAACAAGGTACATGAGTGCCTCAATGGCACTGAGGTGTGGTACTTCCGAGCTAAGATCTTCTTCATTACCTTCTAACCAATGGTTTTACACTCTTACTTACTGTTGATTCTAGTTATCTTTTCTTTCTATTGTCAAGAATTTTACTTCATTTTTCTACATTTTATGTTGTGGTTGTGTCTCTTTAATTTTTTTAGGTTCAGATAAGCATTCAGGAAGAATCATAGCGAAAACCAAGAAAAGCCGCAAGAATTCAGAAAATTTTCCTGCATGTTCCAGAAGGGATAACACTGTAACACCCCCAAAACACAATACTCAACTAATACAATTAAATAGCATAAATCAGAGTAAAAGATAGCTTGCACACACGAGGGTGTCACATTTATTATTCACATTCAAAATAAAACACTTAACATGCAATGGTCATATCAAGTAACATCGGATAATCATATCGAGACATGCAAACCACATCGAAATATTAATTCATTTCATAAACATGGTAAATACTCGGATAATGCCCATACATCATCCACCTTGTATCAATGTAATAGGCACTAAGGCCACTCCATAGTTACTCATCAAAATCCAACAATAAGGAAAATATAGAGGGTAAAATGATCCTCTCACAAATATCTAAAAAACAATATACAAAACCCCAAATCACGTGTTACATGACCAGAGAGCTCTATAGACTACCTAGTCAAAGACACGATATGGAAATCGGATCCTCTAAATGCTAAGCTTCTCGCGTAGCACTACTATCCTCAGTACCTGAGCGATGTCGTTATAAAACATCATTCCAACATAAGGGTGAGAATTCAAATCATCATAGATAAGCATGGAATATAAAATGTATTAATAACGTACAAACATATTCAAGAATTCACCACTTCATCAACATAAGCATATTATCATTATTCGTATATAACACATGCTTTCACATTTAAACGGCATAGCTCAGAACATCAATAAATCATACTTCATTATGATTCAACACCAAGAATATAATTATTTCAATTATACATCATGTATACACTTCTCCAATGATATGTAAATTATCTCATCATTCTTACATATTCACAATTATCATATGTTTCCAATTATAAACATATGCATAATCCAAACCAACATTCAATAGTATACATATGATACAATTACACATATATTCACCAACCAATAATCATTTATGCCATAAGTACATAATTCACCAAATTGAACATATAACACAAACAAGTGAAAGTTTACACAATCATCACCAATTCCACATATATACATCACATCTCAAATATTATCCACACAAACACATCACATATATCACACATCAAAGATAACTCACACGACACGTGCGACTCGAGTGTGACTCAATGCAATATACATGTGGATCCATGTTATCATTTCTGGTAAGTCGATTGTTCATCGCAACGAACTAGATAACCACCTCAAGCTCCATTCAATGTTGAGCTTGCAAATCCCATTCAGAGTTAGATTTGGGACAAGCAAATAATCTTCACGAGATTACCTGACATTTCCTCTTTCCAAAGACTTCATGCTATGTGTAAGTGTGCATAATGTAACACCCCGGTTTAATTAAATAATATTTATATTATTATTTTCTAAAAATTACTGATTAAATACTATTTTGATAAATTATATTTATTTAGAGGATTTAAATATTATTCAGTCCGTTACGCGATTTATCAAATAAATTCAGTTTATGAGAAATAAATTGTTTATGGTGTGTAGAAACATATATGTGATATCTTATTTGATTTATTGGTGTGAAAATATTAATTTTAGTGTGAATAATTATTTATAAGAGTTTATGAGATAATTTATATTATTTAAGTTTGTGGGTTAAAATAGAATTATGGAAAGATGAGGGGATAAAATTAAGTAGTAGAAAATTGGTTTTATAAAATAAAGAGATAGTAAGAAGAGAGAGTGAAAGATAGTAAGAAAAGAGGAAAAGAGAGAAGTGGAGAAGTGGAGAAGAGAAGAAAAGGGTTTAGGGTTTTTGCTCCAAATCAACCAAGATCAAGCTTGTGCCAAGAACCAACACTAAGAGGTAAGGGTTTGAATTCCTCTACTCATCTAGCTTGTAGTTTTCAGTTTTGATTTTGGTAGATAAAATTAGGGTTTGTGTAGTTGTAGAAAAATTGATGAAGAGTTGATGAAATAGATGATTTTGTTGGGTTTGAAATGGTATAAAATTGTGTTTAAGTTGTTGGATTTAGGTTTGAAATGTTGAGTTACTGTAAGAAAATAATTCTGGAAATTTTCTGTTTTGAGAAACAACAAAAACACAGGAAGGGAAGGAAGAAGATGAAGAAGTGAGGTGTGTGTGTGTGTGGGGGGACCCGGTCCCCATGGCTAGGACGACCGGTCCCTCAGCCTGGGACGGCCGGTCCCCAAGTGTATGAAGGGAGGGGACGTGCGTCCCCCATCCCTGGTGTGTGTGTTGCATTTTCTTTGGTTTTTCTGGTTTGGCATTCTGATCTGTTTCAATTAGTTTCTTTCAAAATAATTAACCTGCATAATTTGTAACTTACTGATATAGGTTACTTGAAATAAATTTAGAATTGTTTAGCCGATCAAATTTAGAACCCGTTGATGTTCCGATTTCCCGATTTCGGCAATTTAGTCGGCGGAGCTAGTTGCTCTGAATTTAACGAAAACGGACGTGCTAGCATAATTTGACGTGTAGATTAACGCGGTGAGGTTGGTTTTTCGAGATTTTGACTTTTTGAGAATCGACCCGATTTTGGTCCAAAATGAATTAGGATGAGTATAATTCCAAATTTAATCGTTCGAGTTGCTTTCCGGTGACTCGATCGTGACGAGTAACACTAGGAGTAATACCGGTTCAATTGAGATGATCTTTATGATGAATAATACTCTCCGATTTGGAATTGTTTGATTGTTGATGGTTTATGTTTGATTGAATTGATGAGTTGGTGAATAACATATTTAGCTTTTGAATGCTACTTGTTATATGTTAATTGTTGAGATGATGTTTTGATGCATAGTGTGCAATTGTTAATGTTGATTCATAGAGTTGAATTGTTGAGGTATGCATGTTAATTAGGCTCAAAAGTAGGGGTCTTAATTTCATGTATTGTTGTTGTTGTTGTTGTTGTTTGTTGAGTTGCACACCGCATCATTCAGTCGTGTCAAGAGGCGATGTCTGTTAGTCTCGTGGAGTCTAGTGGCTCGTTCCAGACTCAGAAGAGAGGGTCTGAAAGCTTAGAGAACGGGCTTTGTGATTATCCGTGTCTGAAGAGATAGACAATCGGCTGGACTGGGGGATAATAGAGATTTGTACCACATGCATATTGTTCGTGTCGTTGTGTCGAGTCGTACGTACACGTCATTGTTGAGTTTATGTTTGGATGTTTTGATGTATATTATGCCTTATGTGCTAATTGTTGATGAAATTGTTTATGTTTGGTTTCTTGACATTGTTTGAGGAATGTTTATATACTAAAGACGAGGATATCATGAAATGATTTTGATCTTAGAAGAGTAACGAATTCCTTATATTTATTGGCATTCAATTACTTAAAATTACATGTTATATGATTATTGGAATTCTTACCCTTCTGTTTGAAAATGCTTGTTATGGCATTGTTCAGGTATCGAAGACGGTAGTGCGAGGCACTAGCTTAGCGGATGCAGAGAAGTGTAGTCCATTTTATTTTGAGTCTTTGAGTCGATGCTCTGGTAGTAACACCTGGGGGGTTTTTGTATTATGTGTCGAACTCATTTCTTTTGTATATGAATTATGTTATATATAATCCTTATTTTTGAGTATATGATGTTATGTTTATGAAACTTGATGCCTTGTATGATATATTTTGGTTCCTCCATTTTGGAGATGATAATATTATGATGAATTCCGTTGCGTCTGCATGAAAAAGAAGTATATATGCAATTTATGCTGTTTACGTGATTGTATGCTTATATGTACAAATATACTATGTCCGGTTTTCTGAAATTACTTGTTTGACGTGTTGTGACATCCCTTCCGTGCAATTTTTATTTTCTCTGATTTTAATTTATACCTGAAATTCCTGGCTGCAGATACGTGATGTCACAGGGAATGTTATGACACACTATTTGACACTCTGTTAACAAAATACACAATGAATGTAAACAGCAGTAAAGAACACACAAAATTGTTTACCCAGTTCGGTTCAACCAACCTACATCTGGGGGCTACCAAGCCAGGGAGGAAATTCACTATTAGTAGTATCAATTCAGGAATAAACCTACCCGTTTATCTCCTTCACTTAATCACTACCCAATGACACTTCAACCTAAGTCCTACTTAGATCTGAGTTCCTACTCACTCCCCCTCAATCACCGCAATAATATCAACCTATTCAATAATAGAATTGTGAAGACAACCTTTAATAAACTATCTTGATCTCGCTTCAAAGCTTCCGATCAAGAGACAAACACTCGTGCTTAAAAGCTTTGAGTGATAAACTACCCTTACAACAAATCCTAGTCCAACGCACTTATCAATTGATAGTTGCTTGGCTCACAAGAGAAACTAGAATTACACAAATCAACTGTCAGCTTTCCTAACAGTACACAATTAACAGCCTGCTATGTCTTCAATAAGTTGCAGAGGCGCAGCAGCAGTATAAGGGTTTGTTTCTATTTATGAAAGCAGTCCTGAGACTTAGTTTTGGGCTTCCATAAAATCAGCTAGGGTTCGCTTTAATTAATCCTGAAAACTTGGTCTTTTAACCAGCTCGTTTTAGGTTTAATTCAGATTACCCTAGCACACACATGAGCATATAATCCTGCAATTAAAACAGAATAAAACTGCTCAACAAATATCCTGAAAACTCTCAGGAATTAAAACAGATTCTGCAGAACAGACTGTCACACTGAATGTCATAACATCTGTCATGACATCAGTCTGTTTTCTGCAGAATTACCAGTACAGCTTTAGCTTCCAGTTCTGAGCTGTTCTTTAACATCCTTAGCCTGTAGGATTTATCTTCCATCTCTAAATGTCATGACTTTTATCAAGACATTGCTAAAGCCTAGTTTTACCAAAATTAATGCCAACCTAAACACTAACAAACTCCCCCTTTGGCACATTTTTGGCTAAAACTACTTCACACACCAGAGTACCCATGCAGCGGAAAAAATCTAAGCTAAGCTTAAAACTAGAAGATAAATTCTACCTACAGGAATGCAATGCAGTGCCCATAATGCTGCTTATGTATGCAAAAATGCAATGTTTAGTGCACACAATAATCACACAATAAACATCTCCCCCTTTTTAGCCACAAAGGGCCAAAGGTATTAGTGCATGGATTACAAACAAAATTAGCAATGTTTACACTACAAGCAAAAATAAACAGCAGCAGCACCAAGCATCAATCATCAAGCATCTTCAGAACTGTTTTCAGTAGCAGTTTCAGCTTCAGCATCCTCAGCATCCTCAGTATTATCCACTGGCCTTTCATCTTCAGAGGATTCAGCAACCTTTACCTTCTCAGAGTTTTCTCCATTCTTGTTTTCAGTTCTAGGAGACTTCTACACAGAATTACCAACCTTTCCTCCAGAGGGACTTGATGTGACATTCTGTTTCTCTTTTCTTTTCATCATTCTCTTAGCAATGTCAGGATTAACACTGGCAATAAGATCATTATCGGAGAAAACGTCATCCAGGTTTATAATAGGAGTATTTTTCTCAGGAGTTTCTTCCAGAATGCTATCAGAAATATAATCATCATCAATGCAGGGTTCAGTATCCGGATTAACTGATGTTCTCTTGGCCTGTTTATCAGATGTCTTGACATTCTTTGTGACATCAGGGTTAGTTGCTAAACTAGGGCTAGCATCTTTTTGATTTAAAGGGACAGAAATCCCAAGCACAGGGTGATTTTCGTCCAAGATCCTAGATACAATTTTTGCAATGGCCTGATCAACATACCTGGAGCCTTCCTTGTTTGCTATTCCTGAAGGGACGGAGGAAGATGAAGAGGCTTGAGACCGTCGTGCATTTCTACTGCGAAGTTTCTTAATCTTCTCAGGATCAGCGGTCATTGTACGCAGAGGAGTGACATCTAGGATTTCTGTTTGCATGTCTTCTGTGTTTGCCCTAAACTCGGAATGAGAGGGAGGAGGAGAACCAGCAGCCTTTGATTGAGAAGGGGATGAAGGCATATTTTGTTGGGACATCTTGAGGTAATGAGAGAAGGATCGGCAGAGAGTTTGGGGGTTTTCTTTTGGGAGATGACAATGGATACTTCCAAATGATGTAGTAGAAGTATATATATGTTTCTTCCTATTCTTGACTATTTGAAAAATAAGAGAGAAATAATCAATTTTTCCAATTACCGAGAAGTTAAATAGAGGGTACCTTCCATTTCTTGTAGTCAGCAATGTTAATTGCTATAACTCTTCATAGTGGCAAATACCCAGCTTACTCCTTAAATTCTCAAATTGACTCGCATCAAGAGCTTTAGTAAAAATGTCAGCCAGTTGAAGTTCAGTGGCTACATGCTCCAATTTAATCACTTTCTCTTCCACAAGATCTCTGATGAAGTGATGTCTAATGTCAATGTGCTTAGTCCTGCTGTGCTGTATAGGATTCTTTGAAATATTTATAGCACTCATGTTGTCACAGTACAATGTCATGACATCTTGTGTGACATTGTACTCAGTCAGCATCTGCTTCATCCAAGACCATTTGAGAACAGCTGCTGCCAGCTGCTATGTATTCAGCTTCAGCAGTGGATAGAGACACACAGTTTTGCTTCTTGCTGAACCAAGAGACAAGATTGTTTCCCAAAAAGAAACATCCTCCAGAAGTGCTTTTTCTATCATCAGCACTACCAGCCCAATCAGCGTCACAATAGCCCGACAGGATTGGTTCACATCTGTGAGAGTATAGTATCCCATAATTGCAAGTTCCATTCACATATTTCAGAATTCTCTTCACCTGATTGATGTGACTTACCTTAGGTTCAGCCTGATATCTTGCACATACTCCAACAGCAAAAGCAATATCAGATCTGCTGGCTGTTAGGTACATCAGGCTTCCTATCATGCTTCTGTACAGGCCTTGATCAACATTTACTCCACTTGTGTCTTTAGACAACTTTAGGTGCGTAGGAGAAGGCGTCCTTTTATGATTGGCTTTTTCCATCCCAAATTTCTTGACAATATTCCTTGCATACTTGCTTTGGGAAAGGAATGTTGAGTCTTCCATCTGTGTGACTTGCAGTCCAAGGAAGTAAGTCAATTCTCCCATGAGGCTCATTTCAAACTCTGCTTGCATTTGATTGGCAAACTGTTTCACCATGGTATCTGACATCCCTCCGAACACTATATCATCAACATAAATTTGAGCTACCATTACCTTTCCTCCTGTTGCACCCCAAAATTTGCCCTCCTATCTCGATTTTATCTGGCTTAGGCTTCACATTCATCTGCATACATGTCCATTAGATCATTGACATTAAACAGTCATTCATTCATCACATCTGCATCATTACTGGCATCTGAGGCGGTCGGATTTCAAACTCGTATCATTTTGTGTTTGGGAGCTACCCGTTGTTGCACACATGTGCATTGATGTCTTTGGTTCTGGGTTCTTAGGGTTTGGACTGGCTTAAGGTAATCATGTTACAAGATTTAGAAGGTGTTCACTTGTGTTAACCAACCCGGAATTTGGGAATGGCAAAGGCAGTTTGGATGTTTGGGGTTTTCTTTAGATTACAAGTTCGGAGTGTCCTATTGTATGTTCGATACTTTGTTGAGTTGGAAGAGGATTTAAAAAGTTGAGCGTGTTCGGAAGGTCGTTATGCCGGATGTCTAATTTTTCACTCATGGTGATTCACAAGGCCTCTTGTCTCTTAGAACGCGAATCAAGAGCGCTTGAAGTTATGTTTAGCAACCATGTCTTTACTTGTGTACGAGATTTATGATTTGGTTTGATTTTGGAATTAAATATGCACTTTAGTCGATACTTCACCATATCGAATATAAACCATTCATTTTGGTTACGGTAAGTGTGGTTTCCAAATAATAGCTACAAGTATTATGACAAGAAATTGCATTAGTGATGTGTTAAGTTTCAAAATCAAGAACTCGTTTTGTTTATGCTATCCTAAACTCGTGCATGAACATGGTGCAAGTTTTTGGGCCATTAATTTTCAAAGAAAACTTTGCAAGTTTCAAACCTTTTGTCACATAACTCCTAACCTTTTCACATTCTTTTCAATTTTACAAAGTTTCACAATACCACATTAGAATTCACAAAGTTTTGTATACGAAATTCATATTATTATTCAATAATTCCGTTTCTTTACAAAATCTTTGGAATCCACAAATTATAATTCAAGTATTTGTGACATTACAAAATTCCCAAACTTCTATCCTAATCCTATTTTACTATACAAGCAAATACTGCAAATGTCATGTCTAAATTCTTTTTCTATTGAGAGTCTTGTTGAATTCTTTGGATTCGCTTCTTGCTCCATCTTCAACCTCCCTTCACCACTGTTCCAAGTTCGTGCCAATGCCCGAGTTTCATGAAACAACAAAAGAAAATCGGTTAGCAAATTAAAACGGGCAGCAATAATAACACAAGGCAGTTTTACATCATTCTATCTCATCATTAGGATTTTCTTTCCGGAATCAGGTTGTGTGGTGGTTTCGATCAAAACCGAGGCCTCATATACAAATCATCGGCCATAAACTCGCTATTGCAAATCCACAAGGGCACCCTTGGTTCACAATACGAGGTGTGGAAAGAAGATGAGGAAAAGCAGCTGTTGAAAAGCAGTTTTGGCATGACAGTACAAGAGTATTATACAGGGCAGCAAGGGTATACACCTTTTCGGGCAATGTTTACCAAAAACAGCATTAAAAAACCAAGACATCAATACACCAGCAGCCTAACACAATCAGATATAGCAGTACTGATGCATCAAACAGCCAGCAAAAATCAAATTATCAGCCCAACAACAAAAGGATGCAAGCCCATTGTTGCACCCCAAATTTTACCCTGCTATTTTTCTACTCGCATTATATTTAAAATAAAAAAAAAACAGTCATTTAGTCATTGCATTTGCATCATTATGTCGTATTTAAATTGACCAAAAATCAGTTTAAATCGATATTTGCATCGTTTTATAATTGTAAAATACCCGTTATCTCATTTCATTTATTTTTACTTCATTGTCTGTTTATTGCATTGTTTTTAAATTATTTATATGTCGGTGATATCGATATTTCGATTTTATAAACAGACTGTTAAAAGCAATTCGATACGGTGCGAAAATTAGCGGAGAAAATATTTTAAGTTTTCATTTTTTACTCACTGCTTTATGAATCTACGTGTCGCGTAGATCATGAAAATGTGCTCTCCCTAATTCTTCGATACATTTTTGAGTCTCGTTTTTAGCCGTAAGCGTTTTAAAGTCGGGTATTCTTTATTATCATTTTATTTCGATTTTAACCATTTCAATAATTTTTCTTTAATTTATAAGACCCGTAATTTATTTTAATGTACTCAGTTATTTTTTTCGGATAATTTATTGTCCGAACTTTTACCATTTTTAACAATTTTAAGTGTAAATTTTTATCTCAAAAAAATCCAACAAAAATACTGTGGGCTTATTAATTTTTAAGTGGCCATTTTTTGTGGCCCATTTAGTCTTGAGGGGCATTTTAGGTATTATTAAAAAATTGTAAAACCTAATTTTTTAGTATATATATTGTGTTACTAAGCTACAGTAAGAAAAAGCCAATTTAAAAATTGAAACATGGAGGCGAGAATCTGTGAGAGAAAAGTTCAAAAAAATAAAAAAATCTCTTATGTTTGAAACCGTAAACGATGGCCAAACAAATCCTTATCCCTCGCTGTTCTAATCATCATTCCCACAGCTTTCATCATCATCGTTCTGCAGCCCTCTCTCTCACTGCTACATCCCTTTCCACCGTTTCCTCCTTCATTCCTTCTCTCATTCATCCCTTACTTTATTAAACCACCCACTGTCTTCTTCACCCAAACCCATCGTAACTCCATTCCTCTCTTCCATCCACCGTCCCTGTTCCGCTACTCTCACCATCACGCTGCCATACCCTTTTTGGTTCTCTCCATCACTGTTTTTCACGACAACTCCAGTTGTTACTCTCTTCTCCTAACCTCGCTGCCCTCGCCCCCTTTCATCTCCGGCCAAACCCACCCATTCATATCTCACTCTCCATCATCATCATCCGTCACCATCTCCACACGGTCATCATCAGTCACCGCCGAAACCCCCGAACACCACCGATTCCCTCTGCCTTACCCAGCCGACACACGCTCCCGCCGTTACCTTGCCGTCTCGCCTCTGTTTCCCTTCATCATCACTCTCACTCACAGCCCTGTTCACACCTCCACACAGTCCTCGTCGGAACCCCCACCATCTTCTTCTCCGTTTCCGCTACATACCCCCTTTACTCCGTCTGTCTCTCCCTTCGACCTCACGGTCCTGACCCTGCTACCTCACCTTGGTGTTTCCAACAGCAACAGTCCTGTTCTCGTTTCCAGCCAGCAACTACCCAGCCACCATCTCCTTCCGTCTCTTCACCGTAAATCCACTGCAGAAGCCACCAGTGAACTTCCCTGCCTCTGTTTTAGATTTCGACAAGCTTCGGTAAGCTTCGGCGTTGTTTCCTTTACTTTTGTTTATCAATCTGTCGCGCTGAGTTTGATTTCTGATAGAATGCTGCATCCGATTTTATTTCCGAGCTGAACTATTGTATTGTGAAGAGATGACACTGATAGTTTTTATTTGGAAATGTTGCTGTAAAAATTCATCACATGATTTGAGACAATTTTGATGTCGATTGGTAAAAAAACATATTGCTGTCCGATTTTTATTTGTATTTTGATTTTGAATTTTTCTAAATTTGAGTTTTCAATTTGGTAATGGATTGATGTATTCGTGAAGTTTCGATGATGGTTTATGTTGTTTCCGTGTCTACTCGCGTGTAAACCTAACCAAGAAACCATTTGGGACAGCCATGTTATTTTGTTTTCTTTTGAATTGGTGATAAGAATCACATTGTAGTTTCGAGGAGAGTTCGGCATCGACACGTTCATTTGCGTAGGATGTGAACTAGAAACTGTTGGGATATTATATTCTCATTTTAAATTTCGATTGAAGTTTTACGATTGATGGATATTTGAAGCTTGATTTGGTTTCGATGAAGGTGATTTTGTTTCCGCGTTTATTCGCGTAGAAACTAACCGAGAAACCATTAGGATTTCCTCTTGTTCTCATTTTAATTTCGATTGTAGTTTTTGTTTAAATAATATCCAAGAATAGTTTCAATGACGGTTTAACGATAATACCGCGTTATTTCGCGTGTACATCTAACCGAGGAACTTTGAGGGCAACATATCATTTATTTTGAGCGAATTTGTGTAGAAAGTCATTTTATTTCAAGAATAGTTGATAACATAGTGGCTGCCCGGTGTTGTCTTGTTTAATACTAACTTGCGTTGTAATTAATTCTCCATGTTTCGATTTTATTATAATTTGAACTTTCTTTGATTTTAGTTCATTTGTGTATTTAAATATTCGAATGACCGTTTGTTTAATTCTTCATCTCATTCATGTACATTATACGAACTTCGTCCGATTCTATTACTAATCGTATTCTAATTTATATTGCAATTGCATTTCATTTATTTTTATTTTCCACCCATGCTACTAATATGTTTGCTATTTGTGTAGACATCCGAGAATTGATCGGAACTTTCAATTTCTTTTAGCATACCTAAACTTTTATCATTAGCATTTTAATATTCATATTAGTATTTTTATTTAAATAATGTACATACAATATACTTGCATTTTTATTTTATTTTATACTTTATACTGTAAATATATTATACATGTTTTTATTTCTTATACTTAGTATTGTAAATATATACTATATACATATTACTTTTATTATTATTATAGTTTATATATTAATTCATAATAAGTTCGAATTATATTTATTTCTTAGAATTAATACTTATAGTTTAGTCTAATTAATAAAATAAAATACAATAATCGATATTTTAGTTTCACCGTGTTTAGCTTCTGTTTGTATGCTTTTAACATAATTAATTTACTGTTTTATCTTTAATTTCAATTTATCCCCATTCGAAAAATTATATCCCAATCCCCTTTGTTGTGTTGTAATTAATTTATCGCTTTCTATTTTATTTTACCGTTTAATCCCCATTTATAATTCATGTATCCCTCTCCCAAAAAACAATTCATGTAATAATTTAGTATTTTATTTATTTCAATTCACTTACATAAAACCAAAAATCTTTTTAAACTAATATTTGTAAATCATTTTTAAACCCGTAAGTCGACAAAGCTACGAAGCGTCGCGATGACCACACATGCACACATGTACGCTTGATCCTGGGCCTTCTTACAGTGAGCCTATTTCGATTAATTGTTCCAATTAGTCGTTATAGCAGACTAGCCCACTTTGCTAGTACACATGTAATTTAATTATTTTATATTTAGGTTGGCCACCTTGTATGGGCTTTGTCGATTTTACTTGTGATTTACAATTATCTCGATCCTATTCTTTCTCCATTCACCAAGTACTTAAAACACTTTTCAATAAAAACTCGATCCAACGTCGAGTCTTCTTCTCAAACCTCGATCCAACGTCGAGTTATTTTCAAAAATGAATTTCTACAAAAAAAGAACACTTGGATAAGATTTGTTTTAATGGTTAGAGGTTAGCCCAACGATTAAAACAAATCGAAGTTTCTAATTGATTAGAGGGTAACCCAATAAATTGAGAAACTTCAAATCCATGTTCTAAAATAAAAAACATGGTGCTATGGTATTTAAGTAAATCGTTAGAGGATAGCCCGACGATTTAATTAAAATGTAAAGTATTTGGGCCATTAGAGGTAACCAATGACTTAAATACTTTATTCCATACACTTAATAAAAGTGAACTTTGTTTCACCTCACCTTTTCATAATAAAGATTTTGGATGAGAGATGATCGGTTGACCTCAATCACCAATCTCGAGTATTGAATCGTTAGAGGATAGCCCAACGTTTTGGTACTTGTCATCCACAATTTAAAATCAATTCCAACACATTCAAACTTCCTTTGTGCGCTCGAGCACTTTTACCTTTAAACCTTTTTTCAAGATTAGACATGATTCATTTATAATTGAGATGTTCTTTCCTCTATTCCCAAGGTTTTCGACTTCTCCACTTGAGTACTAGAGGTGTTCTCAAACCCTCCCTCATGTTGGTGCGTAGTCCTTTATTCTTTATCACACCTTGTGGACGTTAGACGAGTCTTCTCCTTTAAAAATGACGACTTGTCTTTTCATTTAAAATCAATCAACAAACAAACATTTTCTAGAGGAACTACGGAGTTTTGACTTTCCCATTGCACGAGGGAATACGTAGGCACACGGTTCTGAAACCGTGCCAAACTCAAAAATAATAAAAACATTTCTTCTCCCTTTCTTTCTCATTTTTAAACTTAGAAGATCGTAAAAATTTTCACACTAACACACAACCACACTTTGAACTAAATGGGTACCATCGAGTACGATGGATGTGAGGGGTGCTAATACCTTCCCCTTGCATAACCAACTCCCGAACCTATATCTCTTAATTTCGTAGACCGTCTTATCCTTTATTCGTGGGTTTTATCTATATTTTCCCGTTCTTTTTAGAACAAATAAAATTAGGTGGCGATTTCACCTTTGTTTTGAAATTTCATTTAATTGATTTTTGAAAAAATCGAGTTGCTTCACCCATCAAGCAAAGAAAGCCTTGTTTTTCAAAGAAGATCAGAATAACAAAACCCTAAGTGCTGGGTATATAAGCATTGAAGTTTATAACATAAGGGAGGCAACTATTCACAAGCAAGAAACCCTAGCCGAATTCATCAGGAACCAAACCCTAACCTCATACTAAATACTGTCAAGCCAAAAAACCAGGAAACAAAAACACAGAACAAAATCCGTCTAAACTAGCATCATCATTTTCCAGGAAAGAAAATCCTTCAGAAATTATAACGAGTCAGAAGCAGAAAGCAAGGTAAACGGATAGATCTCACCGGGGTTGCGGTTTTTACACCGCCGTCCACCGCCGTTTCAACTCCGAATCATCACCACAACCTCTTTTCTTTTCATTTTGCTATGTTTTCATCATGCATTTTCCTCTGACATCACCGCCGCCACAGATTAGGGCCTAGGGTTCCTCATTTTCCCCCTTTCCGTTTCCAGCGAACCTGTGAACACGAAATCAAAGAAAACTTTGAGAAATCGATAAAACCATAACAGATCGCGAGAGATGAATGTAACAGAGTGAGAGATCGGCGAGATCGCGGCGAGTTCCCGTGAGTGTCGCGGTGAGGATCGTGAGCGACGGAGCGTTCCGATGTGGTCAGTAAGGATCGCGGCCACGGTCGAGAGAGGGACGAGTTTCTAACAGATCGAGAGAGAGAGAGAGAGAATACGGTTTCTGGGAATCGAGAGCGGCGATGAGGTTTTCGTCACGATCGTGAGAGAGGTGAGAATGAGAGGTCATGAGCGTGTAAGGAGAAGAGAGTGTTTACCAAATTAATCTCGTTTTTTTTATCATTAATAATAAAAAACAACTTAAGTTATATTAGTGCAGTTAGATTAGGATTAGTTTTCTTCTTTTTTTTTGTTTTGTTTTATTCAATTTATAATATAAAAAAATGAGTCAGATTAGTGTTTAATTTAACATGTTTAGTTTTTGTGACCCGTTTAATTAATAGGTTAACAATAATCAGAGTATTTTTTTTTTAATTTTATATTTAGTTTTAATTTTATTTAAGTATTAGTAAAATACAAAGATAATGTATAGTATAATAGAGTAATTAAATTAAGTTAGGTGGTTTAGTCCAGGCGGTGACAAGTGTCACCACCTATGTGGTTTGTTCGAAAATCCGGTGTAGGTACACCCATGGTATCCACTTTGCACCTTCCTGCATCAAGCCGTCAGATCTATTGAAGGCCAGATCCAGCGATCCAGAATGGCAGACCACCATATGATCCATGGAGGCACCTACACAAGATCCAGCAGCATTGTTTTGGGCTTGGGCTCAGATTGCTACTCACACCCTCCAGTTTAAAGCTTCAAACAGGCCCATTTCTAAACCTTCTCTTTAAATTCAATATTATGCAAGTTTTTTTTTTATAATGATGTATTAAATAATACTTTGGCATATGGTAGTTTTTTATTTGTTGAATTACCAATTAAATTGTTAATTGATTTTTTCATCAAGTAAAAGAATATCTATACTAATAATTATTTAAATTCCGATATTGTATTGTGTGTTAATTTATTTTCTTTATTTATCCGCTATTACATTATCCGCTTGCATGTTTATTACGCGATTGAACACTCCGCTCTCACATTAATATAAAATCAACAACGCCTCCGCTCTCTCTCTTATTTTTTGGTTACCCACACCAAATTCTCTAAGGGTCTCATGGTTGGGGATGGGCATGGCCATCCTCACGAGGTTAATTAAGGCCCTCGTTGCCTTGATTAATCATAACCCGAAAAATAATTGGTCCATATACCAATCACCATGCACCAGGGTCTCATGGTTGGGGATAGGAGCACCTATCCTCACGAGGTTAATCAAGTCCATATACTTGGTTAATCATAGCCCGAAATTCCATTTCTCTACGTCCAACGCCGCGATTTTCGACACACTTTCAAATCAAAAATAGTGTTATGGTACTTAATTAAATTGTTAGAGGTTCGCCCAACGATTTAATTAAAATGTAAAATATTTGGGCCATTAGAGGGAAACCCAATGACCCGAATACTTTATTCCATACACTTGGACATTTAAAACACTTTCATATTAAATTAATTAATTGAATTTGTTTTCTAAATCAATTTTTCTACAAAAAACAAAAAAAACACAGTGTTATGGTGCTTAATTAAATTGTTAGAGGTTCGCCCAACGATTTAATTAAAATGTAAAGTATTAGGGCCATTAGAGGGAAACCCAATGACTCGAATACTTTATTCCATACACTTAATAAAAGTGAACTTTGTTTCACCTCACCCTTTTCATAATAAAGATTTTGGATGAGAGATGATCGGTTGACCTCAATCACCAATCTCGAGTATCGAATCGTTAGAGGACCTCCCAACATTTTGATACTTGTCATCTACAATTAAAATCAATTCAACTCATTCAAATCCTTTTTCGCTCATATGCGATTATCAAAAAATCAAAAACATTTCAATTAAAATCAATACAACCAATTCAAACATTTTCAACCAGAACTACGGAGTTTTGACTTTCCCATTGCACGAGGGAATACGTAGGCACGCGGTTTCGAAACCGTGTCAAACTCAAAATAATAACAAACAAATCCCTTTTCTTTTCTCGTTCATAGCTTAGAAATTAGCGATTACACACACACAAACACATTTTGAACTAAATGGGTCCCATCGAGTACGATGGACGTAAGAGGTGCTAATACCTTCCTCTTGCGTAACCGACTCCCGAATCCATGCTTTTTGGTCTTGTAGACCGCCTTATCCAATTTTGTGGGTTTTATCTATATTTCCCCGTTCTTTCTAGAACAAATAAAATTAGGTGGCGATTTCATTGTTTTCGAAAATTTATTTAAATGATTTTTGAAAATCGAGTTGCTTCACCTCCTTCATTTTTGACAAAGAGAGTTTTGTCCAGACTACCTTTCCTGTAACCTTTTTCAGTAAGGAACTTTGTCAATCTTCCATACCAAGCTCTAGGAGCCTGTTTCAGGCCATATAATGCTTTCCTCAATTTGTAGACATGATCAGGAAAGTTAGGATCCACGAATCCTTTAGGTTGTGCAACATATACCTCCTCATTCAAGTAGACATTTAGAAAGGCACTTTTCACGTCCATCTGAAACAGCTTGAATTTCAGAATGCAGGCTACTCCTAGTAGTAGTCTGATTGATTCCAGCCTGGCCACAGGAGCAAAAGTTTCATCAAAATCAATCCCTTCAACTTGGGTGTATCCCTGAGCAACAAGTCTTGCTTTATTTCTGGTGACAACCCCTTCTGCATCAGACTTGTTCTTGTAGATCCATTTTGTGCCAATGATGTTTGTTCCTTCTGGTTTAGGTACTAATTCCCAAACTTCATGTTGCTTGAACTGGTTCAATTCATCTTGCATTGCTCCAATCCAGTATTCATCAGTTAGGGCCTCTTTGACATTCTTTGGCTCAATCTTTGATACAAAACAAGAGTTGGATATGATTTCTTTGGATCTTGTAATCACTCCACTGTTAGGATCTCCAATAATTAGTTCTTTTGGATGATCTTTCTGAATTCTGATGGAAGGATTTTTGTTGGTCTCCTTTGGATCAGACTCTGGTGGAGTAGGGATAGGTACATCATCCTTATGAGACACTTGTGACGAAGTCTCGAACCATGTCTCATCATCATATGTAACATTGTTTTCCTGATGGTAATCATCAACAATGACATTAATGGACTCCATCATAACATTTGTTCTGGAGTTGAATACTCTATAAGCTCTGCTATTTGTAGAGTATCCTAGAAAGATGCCTTCATCACTTTTGGAGACCATCTTTCTTCTTTGGTCACGATCTGTCAGAATATAACATTTGCTACCAAACACATGGAAATATTTCAAAGTAGGTTTTCTTCCCTTCCATATCTCATACAGAGTGGAGGACGTTCCTTTTCTCAAGGTGACCCTGTTGTGAACATAGCAGGCTGTATTCATAGCTTCAGCCCAAAAATGAATAGGAAGCTTCTTAGCATGAATCATTGCTCTGGCAGATTCTTGTATAGTCCTATTTTTCCTTTCCACAACTCCATTTTGTTGAGGAGTTATAGGAGAGGAGAACTTGTGATTGATTCCTTCAGCAGAACAGAATTCATCAAACTTGTTATTCTCAAACTCCTTTCCATGATCACTTCTAATTCTGACAATGCAGCCTTCCTTTTCTCTTTGTAGTCTCTTGCATAGCTCTTTGAAGACTTCAAACACATCAGATTTTTCCCTAATGAAATTTATCCAGGTGAATCTAGAGAAGTCATCCACAACAACATAAGCATATCTCTTCCCACGAAGGCTTTCAACTTGCATAGGCCCCATCAAATCCATATGCAGCAGTTCCAGCACCTTGGAGGTGGTCTGATGTCTTGACATAGGATGAGACATCCTAGTTTGCTTTCCAGCTTGACATTCACCACAGACTCTTCCCTCATCAATATGCAGTCTTGGAATCCCTCTGACAGCCTCCTTGGATATGATCTTTTTCATCCCTCTGAGATGCAAGTGCCCAAGCTTTTGGTGCCACAATTTCACTTCTTTTTCATCTTTGGCTGCAGAGCATACAGTGGACAGATTAGTGTTCTCAGGCTCTCACAAGTAGCAGTTGTCCTTTGATCTGACTCCTCTCATTGCAACTTCTTGTTTCTCATTTGTTACAATACATTCAGACTTGGTAAAGTTGACTCTGAAACCTGAGTCACAAAGTTGGCTGATACTTATGAGATTGGCAGTCAAACCCTTCACTAGTAGTACCTTATTTAGGTTTGGAACTCCAGGGCAGTTCAGGTTTCCAACGCCTTTGATTTCACCTTTAGCTCCATCTCCAAAGGTGACATAACTGGTATTATGAGGTCTAATTTCATCTAGAAGATTCTTGATTACAGTCATATGCCTAGAGCACCCACTGTCAAAGTACCAGTCTTCTTTGGCTGAGACTCTAAGAGAAGTGTGAGCTATCAAGGCTGTGGACTTCTTCATCTTCTGCTGAGAGTAGGGAACCTTGTTGGTCTTTGGCTTGACATAGTGAGTCTGATTTGGATATCCGTGTAGTTTATAGCAGAACGGCTTTATGTGTCCAAACCTTCCACAGTGGTGACATCTCCATCTTTGAAACTTTTTCTTCATGTTTTTCTGATCTCGATGTTGTCCCCAATGTTGTGACATCTGCTTCGACATTGGTTTATTAGGTCTGTTCTTCTTCTTGTAACCAGCAGGTTTCTTTGCAGTCTCATAACCTAGACCATGCATATTCCCTGCATTTTGTCCAAGCTGAAGAATTTCTTCCAACTTATCCGTACCAGATGTCAGCATTTTAACAGATTTTGACATCTGATCAAGTTTGGTGTTCAACGCAACAATTTCACTGCTGAGATGACTTATAGTAGCAGTGTTTTCTTTCTTCTCTGCCTCCAGCTTCATGATCAACCCTTTTTGTTTCTCATTTAGTTGACAAATTTCACCATTTCTGATGCATAACTTCTTGTATGTATCAGCAAGCTCTTCAAATGTAACTTCCTCATCACTAGAATCATTTTCAGACTTGTACATTCTAGAGAGAGCTGTGACAAATTTGGCTGATTCTTCTTCAGATTCACTTCCTGAGTCACCATCGGACCAAGTGACAGTCATTCCTTTCTTTTGTTTCTTTAGAAAGGTGGGGCATTCAGCTTTCATATGTCCATATCCTTCACAACCATGACACTGGATTTCTCTTCTTTGGCTTCCCTTTTCTTCTGACTTTGAGCTTCTGTTGGGGTCATAAGATCTGCTGATGTCAGATGGAATGTTCTTGACATTTGCCCTTGACTTTGGATCAAACCTCTTGATGAGTTTGTTGAATTGTCTTCCAAGCATAACTATAGCTTCAGATATCTTCTCTTCATCTTCCATCTTGCATCCTTCTTCAGTATTAGATACAAGTGCTATGCTCTTGTTCTTTTTTTCAACAGTTTCACTGATTCCCATCTCAAAAGTCATAAGAGATCCTATAAGTTCTTCAACCTTCAAGGTACTGATGTCTTGAGCCTCCTCTATTGCAATCACTTTCATTGCAAACCTTTTAGGTAAGGATCTGAGAATCTTTCTCACCAGCTTTTCTTCTGACATCTTTTCACCAAGTGCTCCTGAGGCATTAGCAATCTCCAAGATATTCATGTGAAACTCATGAATATTTTCATCTTCTTTCATCTTTAAATTCTCAAATTTTGTAGTGAGCATTTGAAGTCTTGACATCTTTACCTTTGAAGTCCCCTCATGAGTAGTCTTGAGAGTGTCCCAAACATCCTTGGCCAGTTCACATTGATGGACCAGTCTGAAGATATTTCTGTCAATACCATTGAATAGGGCATTCAATGCTTTAGAGTTCCCTTGAGCTAGCTCCTCTTCCTCTTTGCTCCATTCCTCCTCAGGTTTCAAGACAATAGTCCCATCTTCCTCAAGCTTGGTAGGATGTGTCCATCCTTTGTCAGCAGCTCTCCAAGCTTTAATGTCCACTGATCTCAAAAAGGCAACCATACGAGGTTTCCAGTAGTCATAATTAGAGCCATCTAGTATAGGTGGTCTATTTCCAAATCCTCCTTCCTTGTCCATAACGCCAGAAACTAATATCCCTAGATCTCACCCAGAAATAACAGTCAGCAGGGTGCCTCCTCTGATGCCAATTGAAATTCCTGGCTGCAGATACGTGATGTCACAGGGAATGTTATGACACACTATCTGACACTCTGTTAACAAAATACACAATGAATGTAAACAGCAGTAAAGAACATACAGAATTGTTTACCCAGTTCGGTTCAACCAACCTACATCTGGGGGCTACCAAGCCAGGGAGGAAATTCACTATTAGTAGTATCAATTCAGGAATAAACCTACCCGTTTATCTCCTTCACTTAATCACTACCCAATGACACTTCAACCTAAGTCCTACTTAGATCTGAGTTCCTACTCACTCCCCCTCAATCACCGCAATAATATCAACCTATTCAATAATAGAATTGTGAAGACAACCTTTAATAAACTATCTTGATCTCGCTTCAAAGCTTCCGATCAAGAGACAAACACTCGTGCTTAAAAGCTTTGAGTGATAAACTACCCTTACAACAAATCCTAGTCCAACGCACTTATCAATTGATAGTTGCTTGGCTCACAAGAGAAACTAGAATTACACAAATCAACTGTCAACTTTCCTAACAGTACACAATTAACAGCCTGCTATGTCTTCAATAAGTTGCAGAGGCGCAACAGCAGTATAAGGGTTTGTTTCTATTTATGAAAGCAGTCCTGAGACTTAGTTTTGGGCTTCCATAAAATCAGCTAGGGTTCGCTTTAATTAATCCTGAAAACTTGGTCTTTTAACCAGCTCGTTTTAGGTTTAATTCAGATTACCCTAGCACACACATGAGCATATAATCCTGCAATTAAAACAGAATAAAACTGCTCAACAAATATCCTGAAAACTCTCAGGAATTAAAACAGATTCTGCAGAACAGACTGTCACACTGAATGTCATAACATCTGTCATGACATCAGTCTGTTTTCTGCAGAATTACCAGTACAGCTTTAGCTTCCAGTTCTGAGCTGTTCTTCAACATCCTTAGCCTGTAGGATTTATCTTCCATCTCTGAATGTCATGACTTTTATCAAGACATTGCTAAAGCCTAGTTTTACCAAAATTAATGCCAACCTAAACACTAACAATACCTTTTATTCGGGGTTATTAGAAGGGGTATTACACACAAAACAAGACTCATGCATGTAGACAATCGCAACCTCATACAATACATGACCAACACAATAATCCATCGCAAAAAATTATTCTAACCACTTGCACACCAGTACACATTCTTGACATCACCACAACAATCCAATCCAAACAGATACATTCAATCATAGCAATATATGTAATTCACCAACATTCATCATTTCCATCATATATGTTCACATTTTCAAGCAATATGACCATTCACAAAAAGTGCTATTCAACACCATCTATACATGCCAGCTATTCCATCATAACTCATTTAATCATGGGTAATACATAGGTATAACATAGCATGATAGAGCAAACAAAGCAGAAAATATTACAAAATAAACAGGCTTCACGATGCGAGCAGCTCGCCGCGACGCGAGCTCCAGACAGAAGGTTGGGCGTGATGCGGCCCCAACCGCGCCCTACACCAGAAAATTCATATTTTCCTATTTTGCATCCTACACGATTTTCAACATCCAAATGCATTCCAATAGCATACATACATGTTTTAAACAATTAAACAAGGCAGAATTGACACACAGTAACATATGAAATCATCCAAACCATTTATTTCAAGAATCTCACATTCATAGCTTTATGAAAATCAACATACTCATATATACATACTACCATTCATGATTCAATGTTGCAAACATATACCCACACATCCAAATCAACATAGAATCACATTTATCATATACAAGCATCATTAATTTCATGAAAATCACATAGAAACATGTTAGGGTTTCAATTTCCCAAATCCCAAAACCTAGTTTCTCATGATTTCTACCCACAAACATTTCAATACCCATACTCCTATAATCATTTAGATTCTAACCCTTACCTTAGATGAATGTAAGATTCTCTAGTCCACCTTCTTCAAGAATCCCCCTTTTCTCTTATATTCTTCTATTCTCCTCTTTTCTTTCTTTCTCATAAAATGAATTGTTTTGCTTGGTCTTACTATCTCTTTTCCTTTTAATTGGGCCTAACCCATTCTTTCTATTCATTTTATTTAACTAAGTACGTTATTATCCTTTTTCTAATTACACTCTCCCGTTTTATTAATTAAAACACCAATTAATCAATAAACGGAATAAATCACCAAATCACACAAATTAGTTATTTATCACATAAAATAAATAATAAAATAATAAATAATAAATAATAAATAAAAACGGGATATTACAGACACAACCGCTCGTGTAAGCTAACACTAGTTGTGTCAGGCAAGCAGCAATGGGAAGTCAGAAATCAGAGGTCTTACATGGGTGCCCGTGTCAGTTGACATGGCCCGTATCAGGATGTGACGCTGATTTCCTAATTTTTTTTCCATATTTTATCAATGAGTTGAGCTGTGGGGGAGTTGTGGATATTTCCAACCAACCTGAGTGAATGTTTGCTATTTAGATGAGTTTTAAAGAGGAATTATGAGACTTTTTGTCCAGTGAAGAACACACGATTGAAGAATGGAGAACACAAGGGTTTGGGCGAGAAGGTTTTCATGAACATAAGCGATTGAAGATCAACTTTCATCTAACTTCTTGTAATGTCTCTATTTTATATTTTGTTTTCTTTGAACACTATGAGTAGCTAAACCCCCAATGCTAGGGGGTGTCCCTGATTTGAACTTGTAATGCTAGTGGTGATGATAACGAAAGCGTGGCTCATTTAAGTTTTACTAGGGCCATACGATGGACACCATTATACTTGCTAAAAAAACTAGACATGTGTAGCACCCTTATGTTGGTAGGGGAGACGAGATACTTTAGAATTTGCAGTAATTTATGGCAAACTCATAGTGGTAAGATGCCTTGTTTTGAAGTGTTTTTTGTAAGGTGAGAGCAAATTTATAAGTGTGAGAAATTATGTATTTTAGGGGTATTTCGTGGTGAATTCTGAATGACTTTTCAACCTTGTGGACGAGGTATTTATAGAGGCTCATGTGCCTTGAATTGGGGACCCTGAGAAGTAATAACGACTACAATTTGATTAGGGAAGTTGTTGATTGTCTACTTTTTAAGAAATCAGTGACCAAAACCGCTAGTACATGAAGTTATAGGCCATGTACTCATCACCATCCATATTTCTCATCAGGGCGAACCACCTCCTGAATGGGGGTTACACCTAAACTACATATTCTAAAGCAGACATCTAATGAGACTTGATCTCGTATTGCCCTATTTTAGATTTTTATAGATATATCACTATAAAAATATTAAAACATATTAAAAATAAGGGTTAATAGCATGTTACTCTCATGCAATATAGGCGAGTTTTGGTTTATCCCCTCTTTAATTTTTTTTTAAATGCAACTTTGTAATATATATATATTTTTGGATTACCACCTTAAACGTACAGTTTTAACACTGAATTTGGGTGATAAATAATTTTTTTTACAGGGGTAATTTTTCCCCTAGAGAATAAAATACATAGCATTTTAAAATTTCAATATGGCATTTAAAAAAAATTAAAGGAGATAAATCTTGTTCATATTACGGAGGGTAGAATACTATTAACCTTAAAAATAAATATTTATCAGCTAAACTTAATCCTACTAATTATATTTACATAATATTGTTTTAATAGAATGTACAACAAAAATTAGGGATGGCAAAATAGATGAATTAGATGGATATGGATTAGATTGATAACGAATGGATCAAAACAATCCATTAGTCCATTAACAACTCATTAAAACTTTCTTAAAAATATCCAATCCAATCCATCTATTAAAAATAGGGTTAAATAAGTTTTTAGTCCCTATAAATATGACACTTTTCACTTTTAGTCCCTACAAAAAATTTTGTCGAATTTCGGTCCTCACAAATTTTTCCGTCACGAATTTTAGTCCCTCCCGTTAGATTTCTCTAACGGAGGCTTATGTGGCACGCCACATGTCTCGCCACGTCAGGAAAAAGCAGAACTAAAGAAAAAGAGACAGATTGCGGGGGTTTTAAACCCCTTTAAATAACTGAAAAAAATAATAATTTTTCACAAACAATTAATCAAACAGTTGGTAGGAAAATCATTTTTGCATCACTTCCTTCACTAGTACCTTCAAACAATTAAACTTTCGTAATTGTCTGTAAATTCCAAACAATTAAACTTCTCGTTGCTCTTCAAAAATCTAGTTCAAGCTGTCTTTTTTGTGTTCTGCAGAACAAGATTCTCAAATTAGAGATGAACAAGAGTTGTTTGTTTCTTCTCAAAATACATTTTTAGAAATGAAAGCTAAAAATGTATGAGGTGAAGAACATGTGGATGATGTTAATGATACTCTTGAGACTACTTAAAAAGCTAAAAATATTTAGAATCTGTGGATGATGTTAAATGTTTCTACACTGTTACCCTTTATGAGAAAAGTAAGCTTCTAGTTATTTCATATGTTAGCTCAGAAGCCTTTGGCATTCTTAAAGAAGTGATTTACTTTCTAGAATCGACTGTGTGTGAAAAGGAGACAAATTATTCTAAATAATTGAAAACAATACTATTCCTAATGTTTTGGAGAGAAAGTATCATGGAAGGCATAATATGATTGTATTTTCTAAGATGTTGGTACTATGCTCTGTATATTACAACACTCTTGAATAGAAGGAATACAAGTAATAGTAAGATGCAAGTAGGGCATCTAATGAAAAATATTTCATACATGGCCATAGAACCCACCACACATAGAATTTGTAGACCAGCATATATATGTTATTACAAATTTACCATTATTTTAGTTAAAGACGAGTTATAGGAAAGTGGGAAGGAACTATATGAAAGCAACAACTATATTGTTTGTTTTCATTCTATCAGTTTCCTTGTATATACTTTTCTTTATAGTACACTCAGTATCATGACACAATAAACAAAAGAAAATATCCATTTGCATAACATAATTAGAATTACAGATATAACAAAGTATATGTTCATGATACAAAGATACAACCAATTGTAATGATTCATTCCTTCGGGGGGACAATTATCCTTCTTGGTTAGCCTATAGAGGTGAAGGACCTTCAGTACACTTTCAAGTTTCCGAGGATGCTGATTGTGGCCTTATTATGCACTTGTAGAAGGTTGATTCTACAACTCAAGCTTGTGAATTTCTACACACACAGTAGCGCCACTCCAACTATTGTGCCAAGGATCCTGTTTGGATCATAGCTTATTACCATTTGGGTTAGAAATTTATTTTATATTTTTAATTATAGCTTTTTTATTCTTAAGTTTAGGTTGTTTGTTTTGGAAGTTTGCAACTTTAAGTTGCATATGCAAAACATGTAATCTAACTTAAACTTTTATCTTTTCAGCATTACCGTTAAATTTGAATAATAATATTTTATTCTTATATATCTTTCCTCAGTTCCTATTTCCTTGTTGCATTAATTTGGTATCTGGTTGAATAGAAATAGTGGTGCAAGTGTTGTTATAGGCAGATTTATGTTAGTTGGATGGTGGATGTTGCTGTGAAGGTGAGTTGCAGAGGGAGTAAATTTGATGGAAGGTTGGTGTAAGGGTGATGAGAACATGAAGGGAAGGGTGAAGGTGATGAAAACGTGAAAGAAATGGTGGTGTCGCTGCTTTATCTGTTTGAAGAAGAGAAGAGTGAAAAATTATTATTTTTTAAAGTTATTTAAAAGGGGTTAAAAAACCCCCGCAATCTTACTCTTTTTCTTTTAGTTTTTTAACTTACGTGGCGTAACACATGGCGTGCTACGTAAACCCCCGTTAGAGCAATCTAACGGGAGTGACCAAAATTCGTGACAAAATTTTGTGAGGACCAAAAGTCGACGAAATTTTTTGTAGGGACTAAAAGTGAAAAGTGTCATATTTAGAGGGACCTTAACATATTTAACCCTTAAATATAAAATTCATCAAATCCATCAATTAGCATCTTTTTAATGGATGGACATCCATCCATCTAGAAAATTAATCAATTTTTTTTTTAATTTTTTATCGAAAAACTTCTTTTTTTATTTCAAAATAATTTATTTTTTTGAAAAAAAAAAGTCATTTTTTATTTTCGGAAAAAAGAAGTTTTTTCAAAAAAATTAAATATTCCCTAAAATATGATTTTTCTTTATTTTAAAAAATATTTTTTTTTACGTTTGAAAAAATCATCCTATCTCGTAAGAAAAAACTTTAACAAGTTTGTAGAATTCTACGATAATGTTAAAAATGCATTAGAGTTAAATATAAATGGGTTAAATAAGTTTTTGGTCCCTCTACAATATCCAAAATTTGATTTTAGTCCCTCTAATAATTTCCTTCTAAGATTGGTCCCTTGAAAATTTTTCGTCTGTCAAATTGGTCCCTAAAGTCAAAATCCGCAGGTAAATCCGCAGGTTCCTGCGAATTTTCTTTCGGATTTACCTGCGGATTTTGACTTTAGGGACCAATTTGACAGACGAAAAATTTTCAAGGGACCAATCTTAGAAGGAAATTATTAGAGGGACTAAAATCAAATTTTGGATTTTTAGAGGGACCAAAAACTTATTTAACCCTATAAATAACATTTAATAAATTTTGGGCGTTACAACTCTCCCCCACTTAAAAGAATTTCGTCCTCGAAAATATACCTGATACGAAAAGCTCGGGATAGGAATCCCGCATCCTGCTCTCCAACTCCCACGTCGCGCTTTCACCAGCGGCCCCAATCCAAACGACTTTTACCAAGGAGATATCTTTACCACGAAGGGACTTTATCTCCCGATCTTTGATCCTTAAAGGCATCGTCTCCACCGTAAGATTGTCTCGAACTTGGATATCATCCATCTCAATCACATGTGAAGGATCCGAAACATACTTTCAAAGTTGCGACACATGGAACACGTCATGCAAGTTCGAAAGATTTGGCGGTAACGCCACTCGATAAGCCACTTTTCCCACACTTGTAACGAACAATACTAGCAGGAGCATCTCCCCCACTAGTTCTATGCCCTTGAAACACTTTTTGTTTCCCTTTACCAACTGGAGTATCATATGGCTTTCCTCTACTTTGCTGACCTTTGCCTCTCTTGTCAGAAATCATCTTATAATGTGCATTGCTATCTTCCTCGAAGATTCTACAACTATCAATCAAATCCGCAAAGACACAGATTTTATGATATCCAATATCTTTATTTATCTCTGCACGCAAGCCATTCTCAAACTTTATGCACTTAGAAAACTCGACATTAGCTCCATCATAGTGAGGATAGAACTTAGCCAGCTCAGTAAACTTTGCCGCATAATCAGTGATAGACATGTTCCCTTGTTTTAACTCAAGGAACTCTATCTCCTTCTTTCCCCCAACATCTTCCGGGTAATATTTCCTCAAGAACTCCCTTCGGAAAACTTCCCACGTGACTTCCTCACTAGCATTCTCTTGCCTCTGACGTGTTTCAACCCACCAATCATCCGCTTCAGCACTTAACTTGTGAGTACCATATCGGATTCTTTGCACAGGGGTGCAATCCATCACACGGAAGATCCTCTCGATCTCCTTCAACCACACCAAAGCGCCTTCAGGGTCATACTTTCCTTGGAAAGTAGGCGAATTCTCTCTCTGGAAGGTTGCCAAACTACGAGACCCAGTGTTCTCGTCAACATTTGGAGGGTTTTGGAAAGCCTGAGCCATTGCCTGCATAGCAGCAGCAAGGGCCTCGTCATTCCTACCAGCGTTCCTTCCAGCCATAACAACTTTTGCTCATAACAAAACAAGGATTAGAATCAACAAATAACAATACTTGATTGTTAGACAACAACAAACTCAAAAACTTGGCTGGACAAACCGACCTGCTCTGATACCACTAATGTAACACCCCAATTCTACCCCTCCTATTTAATATTAAAATCAGAGTTACAAAATTTCATACAACGTAAATTGAGGTATCACATATTCGTCATTCATCAAATTGCATTATAATGCACAATACAAAATCAAAATTCGAATATACCGATCATATCATATATCATTAAATAAAATATATGAATATTCACAACGCAACAGACATGTTCACAAGTGTGCATATCAACATGTTATCATAAATACATAAAGTGTTAGAATATTTTCAAGTAACTATCCTAAACCAAAATAATCAAAAATGCCCAAAACCCGAGTGTTACAACATCAGAGCAGAGCGACTCAAAATAAGAACTCGAACTAATCCTCATCCACGCAGATCACCTGCACGTTACCAATATAAAGGTAACGGCGAAACAAGTAAAGGGTGAGATACTCCAGAACATATAATTAAAGCATGATAACATATATATATATATATATATATATATATATATATAGTTTTGGCATCAATAAATGATATAAGTTAATGAGTACATTACAATATATATCCACATCTCATAATCCTTATTCATCAACATCATATCAACATAAACATAACTTCAACGTCATATAAAATTCATCGTGTAATCATCAAGTGAGTTCATATAAACAACATCATTAAATAACATAAACTACAAATTCAACATCCTCAACATAAACAACAAGACAACAAAAATGCGACACGACTCATGTGTATGCATGTGGTACCCGAGGCTACAACCCCCATCGCTATTGACCGTAATTAGAGGCCATCAACATTGCCATTAAGGCTATCAACAAGTTTTTCCATCAAGGCCGAGGCTACAGCCCCCATCGCTTATGCTAACATATGTGACTCGATGAACAAGACTCACATATTCAACAATAATCAACAAAATGCAACAACATCAACAACAACACTAGGCATAAGCCCTCAATGTTTCGTTTACCCAACACCAAGGTAAAACGATCAACAACAACATCATATTATGCATTATGCATATTTCATCAACATCATCTCATCAACGTGTTTTTTCATTAAGCAAACCATCACCAATAATTCACCATCATAAAAGTCATGCATTCACAATCGGAAGCATTTATCAACAACCATAAACGTAATCATCATAAAAGTTATCAACATTGGACCTAATTCCGGTCGCTTCATTAAAACGTCACCATTTCTAAAATCTAACATCACCACGACGATCTATGCGTCAAACCTAGCTAACACGTCAATTTTCATCGAATTTGGAGCAACTAGCTCCGCCGACTAAATTACCGAAATCGGGAAGTCAGAACATAATCGGGTCCCAAATTTAATTGGCTACGTGGGACATATTTTATCTTAATTAGATAAGCAGCATAGCTAAGGGATTTAGGAAAAAGGGTGGTTGGACAGTAACTCTTGAAACAAACTTACAAAACTAAAATTCCCTTCAGGAGGTCGAGCACCTTGTCCGAAGGCTCGAGCAGCCTGCTCCTCGTCAAGGAGTCGAGTTGCCTACTCGCGTGGTTGAGTGGCGTGTTCATCAACAAAATGGCCAAGTATCCTACTCGGCTAGTCAAGTATCAAAATGATCAACAAAGGGCCGAGTAGCCTACTCGTCTAGTCGAGTGGCATAATCCTCAACAAACTCGAGCAGCTTACCCGTACGGTCGAGTAGCATACTTCAACAAAAGAACCAAGTGGCTTACTCGTATGGTCGAGTAGCCTAATTACCAACGGAAAAGCTCGAGTAGCCTGCTCGACAGGGTCGTGTGGCATACTCAACAACAGAAGGGCTGAGTGGCTTACTCGACTGGTCGAGTAGCCCACTCGTGGGTGTCGAGCACCATGCTCCTCGTCCCCAACGCCCAGAAAACTTGAAAAATGCAGAACACAGGGAAAATCAAAAAATTCATTTCTTCTTCTGTCACACATACCAGTACTCCTAAATCAACCACTTCAAACACCAATCCGTTCAAACAACAATAACAACACAATAACAACAACAACAACCGCAACAATCACTACAACAACACCCAAAATCACCCACAAAACTCAAATATCTAAAATCAATTATAACCCAAACCTAAAATATATCTATCACACCATAACTATATGAAATAGAGAATCAAACCCCTTACCTCAACAATGGCAAGCTTCAACAACAATGGGTCTCTCTACTTCACTTCCAAATCCCCCAAATCCAAGCTTTTCTTCTTCTAGCTCTCTTTCCCCTTTTTCTCTCTTTCTAGGTTTATGTTTTAGTGTTTATGAAAACAAAATAAGAGCTAGTGGTGTGTTTTGTTGGTTTGGTACAAGACAAGAGGGAAATTACCAAAATGCCATTCTTGAACTAATACCTCATAATAATACTAAATAACACAAAAACTCCAATAACCAAAGTAATCCCAAATAAAACAATACCAGTTAAAATATAACTTTCCACTAAATAATTATTAATCAATAATTTTGGAAAATAATAATATAAATAACATTTAATAAATTTGGGGCGTTACAGTGACGGTCAAGGAAGCATAGCTAAAGCCCTGCAAAAGTGAAAGCGACATAATACGAAATCAAAAGACATTCTAAATACATGGGAAGCTTCGTCTCCCTCCCAGGAACATGATGTGGTACTTCTCATCGGCCAATTGTCCCTGAAAACAAAAACCCTAAAAAAACCCTAAAAATTCGTTCATGGTATTTCTTCAATCCTGTGTCCAAACTTCGACCAAAGCATTTAGAAACAATCAAAACATTCATGTAAACATGGATACACCAACAAAACATGAATATGATGCATAAAAATCCATAATCGAATCTCACACAAATAAGTTAACTGTGAGTTGTTGGTATATGATTCCTGATGCTTTGGCTTGCGATTTTGATTGGAGAATGGTCTTTGATGTCCCAGGAATAGATTGGAATTGTGAGGAGTCCTTGAAATAGTCCGAATTCGTGAATTGGTTTTGAAATTTTCAATCTTTTTTCAAATGTCACATAATAGTTTTCTGGCTGCAAAGAATTTATGGGGGAGCTTCATTAGGGTTACTGAATGTTGTTTTATACTTGTGCATTGGCTAGGGTTGAGAGATTTGATCATTGAATGAGATTTCCATCAAGAAATATTTGATTTTTCAATCAAATCTTCTTGCAAAATTTGGAATGTTTTTGTATCTTTTGCAAGATCCACGAAAATGCATATGTGTGATCAGCATATTCCCATGAGATTTGGCAAGAAAATACACCAATATAATTAAATTGAAATTTAAATAGATAAAAAAATCAAAATAATTAAATAAATGATGGAATAAGTCAAGAACATCCTTAGAGGTCGTGGATGGGCTTGGGAATAAGATTGGATCACAAAATCTTAAGCCTATTTGGTAAAAATGCAATTTTGGTCAATGTTTGTTTTATGCATTTCACCAAAATTTTCCAACTTCACCAAGGCATAACTCTTTCAAATTTAACCCTATGAGGGTGTTTTTGGACTCTTTGGAAAGATTGGGATATCCTCTAACCAATTCCTTTGGTCCCATGTCATTTGGATTTTTCATGCTCAAGTTATGGCCATTGACCTAGAAAGTGTTTTTGTTGACTTTTCAAGGTGACCTATAATGTATTTCTTCATAACTTTTCAATGGTGCATCTTTTGACTTCCATTTGTGAATAAAGGTTGTAGGAAATCAAACTCTCTTAAAAATGAGCTTTGGAGGGAATTTTTATGATGAAGTATGAGAAAGTTATGGTCTGGTCAATGTACAGTTGACTTTTTAGTCATCCAAATTTAGAAACTTTTGCATCTTGAATATTTCTGAGAAAATCTTGATGAATTATGACCAATGCTTGATCAAATAATGAATGAAGCTTAAAAATGAGGATGTTGATAAAAAAATATGACATTTGACTATAAAATGACCATTTTGCCCCTGTGGTTGTCTATGGACCAATTAGGGCTTCTGACTAAGCAAATGAGCATAGCTTGACTTGAAACTTGGTATGAGGATTCCCTATGGCTTGTATGACCACATGAAACCATTTGGAGAGGTTGAGATACCCATCTTCCTTGTGTAAACCAAAACCTTAATTTCTGAGTAGTTGATTAGGAGATGGAGACTGATGCTTGATTCTTGTCATTCTCATGAGTGGAGGGAACTTGTTGAGTGAAGTATGCCCAAGAGGTGAGGGCAAGTTTTGGGGTATGACAACTGCCCTTATTCAATCTTCTTAAACCTGAGGAAGTAGAGCGGCGTACTTGTCGTCCGTAGTCCGAGGGTGGAAGGGGATTGAATCCTAAAATACCAGAAATTTGCACTCGCTGGTGCGTCTTGCTGGGTTGAATGTGGGAATGGGATTAAAGATGCCATTCGATAGCTTAAGATAGGTGATCAGAGATGGGCTTAAAGATGCCATCCGAAGCTGACTGAGCATGTCGAGGAGATGGGCTTAAAGATGCCATCGGAGGTTGACATAATGCGTTGAGGAGATGGGCTTAAAGATACCATCCGAAGTTGACTGAGGTTATTAGAACACCGTGTGCTAGGCGATCTTCGTTGCTGAGGATATTAGAATAGACCGTGTGCTCGGTCGTCTCTAGGGATACCTCGTCTGCTAGGAGATCTACTGGATGAATCGTATTTGGAGGAGAGATCATAATGAGCCGTATGCGGGATGGATCATATCTGAATGAGAGGTTAGAATAAGCCATACACTGGATGGACCGTATCTGAATGAGAGATCAGAATAAGCCATACACTGGATGGACCTTATCTGGATAAGAATTATTTCTTCAGAATGAATCATCGTCTGGATCGTACCTACAAGAAACATTTTTCTTCAGAATGAATCGCCGTCTGGATTGTATCTGAAAGAAGGCACTGGAGAATATCCAGAACTAGGTATCAGAACTAAATCTTCTTATAGATCGTCTCTGAACCATCTCTAGAATTACTGGTGAATATCCAGAACTAGGTATCAGAACTAAACCTTCGTGTAGATCGTCTCTGAACCATATCTGGAATGATTGGAGAATATCCAGAAATAGATATCAGAATTAAATCTTCGTGTAGATCATTTCTGAATCGTCTCTGGAATTGTTGGGTAAATATCCGGAACTAGATATCAGAAGTAAATTTTTATGCAGATCGTCTCTAGACCGTCTTCGGAGTTACTGAGGAATATCCGGAACTAGGTGTCAGAATTAAATCTTCGTATAGATCATTTTTGAAACGTCTTTGGAATTGAATATTTGTCTTGGTTGAGCGTCAGAATTAAACTGTTGTCTTGATTGTCTCTGCGTTGCTTGATGTTAATTGGTATAGTATCCATGTTCGATGTCGAGAGTTAATACTGGATAGTTATGTAGATTGTATCCTTGTCTTGTTTCAGGAGTGAATCCTTAACTTGTTGTAAAAGGAGTTTTGAGAATATCTGTCTATTTGGTGATGTACCTGAAAGAAAAAAATAACCACGAAGGATAATAGAAAAATGCGTGAAATGTATTATGTTATGCAATGAATGTATGTATGTATGAAAAGACAGAGAAACAATAGATCTATGATGCGGCTTCTGACGTGGGAAAATAAATCCCAGTTTGTTGTTGTAGACGTTGAAAAGAATTCTTCAGTCTAATTTGGGACTACCGCACTGGGGATTCCTGTTTTCTGCTGTGAGGAACTCAGCTGGGGATGTATGACTTCTGCTTGGGGATGAAAGCAACCAAGGAGAGTTGACTGTCCATTTTGCTGAAGAATTAACTTTACTGTACCCTTGACTGAGGATAAAAGAGATGAACCGAAAGCTGGTGTATCTGTCCATTGAGTTTTTTGAGGATAGAATACCAACTTTGTGAGAAATAGGAAGAACTCCGCTGGGGAATCGAGCTGACTCCGCTTGGGATTTGAATTGACATTTCTTAGGGATTCAAGTTGAGCACCCGAATGTTGGTGAATAATTTTGCTGGAAAAGTGAATGACTGGGATCTTCTGTTTGTTGGAGAGGTAATCCCATACTCTACTGGAGAGAGTTTCATGTAGATCCCTTGGAGCAAAGAGTTCTCTTGTCCGTTAGGTGATCTACTGGGGGTATGGAGAAGAACTGCTGAAGGATGCCCCTGATTATTATTTTGAAGTCGTATCGGACTTGTTGAAGCGAATATCTCTATGGGGATAATTTCTTGAGATCGGTTCTGTGGGGATAACAATAACATTGCCCCTTTCTGTAGGAGAATAAGGACTGGCGTTATTTGATGAAGCGACATGCCCCTGATTATCTTTGGAGAGACTTTCTGAAGCTTGGCTTAATTTCCCCAACTATTCAGACAACAACGCATCATGCCCCTAGCCTGGAGAGCAGTGGTCATGCCCCCTTGTATGTATTGGGTCATGTATAAGAAATACCTCTGCTATCCGAGGCAATTCTATAACAAACACAGTCTTCTCGGGAGGACTTTTATTCGTTAGCCGTTTCCTTTTGTAAGTTCTATCTTGATGTCAAAAACTTGAACAAAGTAGTAAGACAAAGATGTTTTATGATGAAACAGTCACAATGCAATGCACATACTCGTATTGAAGTTTTGAACGAAAACATTTTTTTGGAAAACATCGTTTGTATTAAGGTGTAAAAACCATTTTTCCGTGTAAAAACAGGATTTTTGTAAACAGAGTTTCTATAAACAGTATTTTGTAAACAGAATTTCTGAAAAAAATAATGATATCAACTCAAGATTTTGGTGTTTGAACCTTCAAGGAGTCAGGATACCTTTTGGTAATAGTATGCCTTCGAACTAACCATGCTTCAGTTAGGACTTTGAAGGGTTGTAACGTGGCTTGGTTCACAGTTTAAGAAACAAAGAATAAACGCTCAAAGTTATTTTTCACCCACCCCATTCTTCGTGATGCTCTCCAATCTTATGCTCAGCTAACTATACATTTAAGTGCCGAAGGTTTAAAATCGATGGTTCAAAATTTTGAAGTTTATTTTGACCAGGCGGTCGTTACCTTTTGTTGTCGAGGATTTGTAGTTACCTCTTTGTCTTGATGGAGGGTTTGTAGTTACCTCTGTTTGATTTTTCCTATCCCTAACTTTGCCCTGAACTATTTATCTTTGGTAATTACAGTCAGTTGGATTTTTTGATGTCTTACTAAGTCTCCTTCGAAGGTTTTGACTTAGCATTTTTTTTCTTGAATTGTATTGACTGTCTAGTTGAGTGATTTTCAGAGAACCATCGTCACTTGCGTATAACAAACGCTTGGCACAATCAAGTTAACTGAAGAACTACCCATGCCCCAGTTTATGAATGAAGGGTTTGAATTTGTATGAAAAAAACTCCTACTTCATAGGCTCAATGGGGTTGTCTAGGGATTAACTTCCTTATATCTCCACTATTTAGGAATTGAAAAAAATGTCTATACATCATCAACATAGTCTGTTCAAAAGCATACTGTAAGGGATTATGGTATGGTTGTCATCATCCTCCCTATAAAAGTTCAGAACTTCAATCGAGAGTTGAATACCACAAAAACAAAGTGAAAACATAGTTTAAATAGTGAAAATGAAAAGGTTGATTCAAGACGAATATGAGCGAATGCATTATTGATGAATAATCAAAATAACAAAAGAGTCTGACATGAGTCGAATATTTAAACAAAACAAGAATAGAAAGTGCAATTGAAAAACTAAAGATCTGAAATTCGTTTGTCTAGCCATCTGTGGCATTAGTAGTATTGTTGTGATTGGGCGTAGGGGAAGTCCACTTGTTGAGATCATAGTCAGCCTCAACGTCTTCAATAGAATTGACTTCCTTTCTGGTAACTCCTTGGTTGGTGATTGAATGGGATGGCAGAGTTTCTTCTAGCTGGTCTCCCCATCCGGTTGGTTGAATGTATTCAATGGCGATCCTGGCACTTTTGGGTGCAGTATACTTCACCATGAAATCGAACTTTCCACTTGGTTCCCCCAAGGTGCCCCAAGTTTCAACAGTTTCATCAAGCCAGAGCTTTGTAATAGTGCTCCTAGCTTTCTTCTCCTTTTTGGTCAGGAGAATCTTCAGTTCAGCTCGCCCCTTAGTCAGGGCCAGAATTGCCTCTCGGAATTTGGCATTCAGTGCTTGAAGATCTTGGACAGCTTGATCGAAACCCATGGCTAAAATAAACAGCGAGGTGATGAGATGAAGTCCACAGCTGAAAACAACCTGTTATGCAATGTCATGATGCATGGTATACGTATGCAAATGTTTTCAAGGACTTTAAGAAATCAAATTTGTTTAAACCATAAGGCAGAAACAAATTCAGTTAGAATCAGAAATTTGAGTTCAACGCCGCTTGGGGCTTACAAAGAAAATGAAAGCAATAACTAAAGTAAAGGCATAAAAAAGCTGGGTCACGTCTCCCATGGTCACTTTCTCTTAGAGCCCACATAGTTTTTGATGCTTCGTTCTTCATGGAGCTGTTTGGTGAGCTCCAATATTTTCTTTTCGCTGGCGTAGAACTGAGTCTTGAAGGTGTCCCTTTCTTCTTTTAGCTGAATCCCGGACTTCTGTAACTCTTCAAGATCTGTAGGCATGTTAGATTCAGGCTCAATGATCACGGGCTTGATAGATGGAAAAGTCATACCAAGGTCTCGGGCGCGAGTGCGTACCCATCTGAGGTAAGGCTCCATAGGAAGAGAGTTCTTGTGCCCCCATGGCTGGCTATTCACTCTGTATACCTTGTTCCAAGCATGTATGAATCTTCGACAGTAGTCTTGAGGATCGTTTGCATAGTCGAACACAATCCCTTGGATAATCTTGTCGTGTGGACCGTCCCTTCGAGCATAACCAAACTGACGCAAAGCTAGCGAGGGGTTATAAGTAATACCTCCCCTAATGCTAAGAAGAGGCACGTTAGGGAATTCCCTGTAGTGGTCAAGATCGAGGACACCAAATAATATCATCATGAGAAAGTGACATTATTCTATGAGACCATTGACACTTTCGCTCATTCTTCCGTACCGATCTGGGCAGGTGTGAAATAAACCACCTGTGTAATAGAGGTACGCAACACATAAGAGTTCATCGGCGCCTAATGGTATTAGTATGAAGATAATTTAAGATATCTCCAAGCAAAGTGGGCACCGGATTGCGAGTCAGGAATATTTTGATCGCGCGTACGTCTATGAACCCATCAGGATTAGGGAACAACACCAGACTATAGATCAATAAAGCCACTATTTCTTGGAAAGCATAGTAACTCATGGCGTCTAATAATTTCTGAGCCTTCTCAAACAAGAATTTGGTAGGCAGACCTTCGACTCCACTTCTGATTCCCTAATTAGTAACAATATCAGCCCGCTTCAGATATAGGGCTGTTGTGACAACTTTAGGCTTCAAAGTAATCTTTAAACCAGTAAACAGAACTTGGCCCAAGATAGGGAGACCTAATAGTTGAGAGAATTCCTTGAGAGAAGGCACTAGCTGGTAATCAGGAAAGGTGAGGCAGTGATGTCTTGGATTGAAGAATTGGAACAAAATTCTCATAAGGTCTATATCAAAACCGGGAGTGACCAAGCTGAGCAGATGACCACGTCACTTGGTGAACTGAGAATTGTCGGGAACCTTCGAGACCAAATCTTTGAGCTTGGCGGGAATCTCTTGAAAGTTGATGCGAATGTAGTCCTTAGTAGCGGAAGCTATGATCATATGAAACAAAGACGAAAATGAAATCCGAAAGTCCTTGAAATATTTAGTTTATGATATGCAATGTTCATGATGTCATGCTCAGTTAGATAACACACACAAACAAGTCAAACAAGAGTCCTAGGGTTTAAGGCTTGCATGAAGTTAGGTAAGTACCCGCCCCACTAAAGTTGGTTCAACCTGTCCTAGAAAAGTAACTGGGTTCTAAGAAGGTTCCCATATCTCGGACCCTTCTCGCAGGCTATCTCAACACGTCCTTAAATCTCCTTTAAGTTAAGTCTCAATGGGTGTAGCATCGAGTGTCATCCAACTTTGGGTCGTCCCAAAGCCGGTACCTCACTACCTAATGGCTAGAGTATCAGTTTGACTAAGGTTCTAAAAGAACTGTGACCATCACTTCGACCATCTTGGTACATGCCAGGCATCTTCCATGATCTATTGTCACTTACCTATCTCTCAGTCCGAGTTAGGACTTTCACTCAAGCGTCTCGGCCAAACAAGCCCTTGAAAAATAAAGCATACAAAGTAATCAAGTGAAAACATGGGGTGTCCTAAACCCTAAGGTATACCTCTCTTTTGAGTGTCTCCCTGGTGAAGCGAACTAACAAATAGTCGCCGACTGAACTAACATCATGCATGAATACAATGAAGTCACCATCGAATATTTATTTATCGCGCGGAGCGAAAGGAAAACATCGAGGAAAACCTAGAAAGGGAGATCAAATCAAGGTCAAGCGACCAAGAGATAGGGTAAGGGAGTCGGTTACGGAAGGGGAAGGTGTTAGGCACCCCAAACGTGTGTCGTACTGGACACGATCCACTCTTGTTGTCTAGTCTATTGGGTGTGGTTTACTAAAACAAAAACAAAGGAAATGCATGCAAAAGCTCAATTATTAGCAAAGAAAAAGAAAATTTTATTAGTTCCCTTGGTTGGGCAAGCCCCATGCCTACGTATCTTCATAAAACGAAGAATCAAAGAGTCGTAGTTCGTCTCAAAAATGTTGATGTGTTGTATTTTTTAATCAAAAGGTTTTCAAAAGAAAAGAGAGCCAAGTGGCAAAATGATTTTCAATTGGTTTGTGTCTTTTATCTTCCAAATAGAAGTCAATGACATGCACCATACTAAGACTATGACAATAAGATCCTTTTAGAGCTCGAAACAAGCGCTTCGATCTCCAAAGTTCTCATGTACTTAAGTCTCATGACGTATTAGTGCACATCGTCATTATTAATCAAAATTGATTTTCTTAACCAAAAGGTTTTAAGTCTCAAGATGCAAATGCAAAAGCAAAAGAAAATACTAAGGGATAACTATGCAAAAATTAAACCTAAGTTGGCATGCAAAGTTGATCCTATAGTTGAGATTCAAAACAATCCTAGGGTTAAAAGGGAGACTAAAACAAGTCCTAGAAGTTTTCATGCATGGATTCAATCCTAAGGTCTAGTGACTTATCTCAAACAAGATGAAGTCAAATCCTAAGGGAACATGGTATCAAGCAAGTCAAACAACAAGCAAAGCTCAAACAAGCAAAGAAGTAAACACTTCAAGTAAATCAAAGCACACAATCAAACAATGAGGCAAACACCTCAAGCACATCAAACATGGAGCAACTAATCAAACATCATTTAGTGAGGCAAACACCTCAAACCAAACAAGTAGGGAACACATCATCAAGTAATGAGGCAAACACCCCAAACAAGCCAAACATCAAGTATCAACCAAACATGGAATTCACAATCAAACACCAAGCATTTATCACATATGAAGCAAACACTTCAACTTCAAGTAAAACAAGCAAAGACATGAGGTAAACACCCCAAGACATGTAATGAAGATGGCACAAGATGCAAGCTATAAACAAACTTGACCTTTAAGTCCACTCAAGAATCAATAAATATGCATAAACAAACCACATATAAGTATGTATGATGACAATACTCAAAGTAGTTAAGCATGTAACACAAGTAGAGCACAACATCACAAATGTGGATCATTTGTTGGATTTGGAAAACAAGTATGGAGGAATGGGATCAAATGCCCAATCTCACATGAGATAAACATCTTAATCAAACAAAGTATGGTTCCTTGGTATAAAAGACCTCACCTCAAACATCAAATGGAATAAACATTTCTCAAACATCAACCAAGGATCAATTATGAATCATTAGTCCAAATAGACTTCATCTCAAACATCAAGCAAAAGAAAGAGAAACCAAGTATTAGAGACTCATAAATGGTTCAACAATATGAACTTATGGCTCTAAACTTAAATCAAGAATGATTTAGAATGGAATAAAGAACAATCTCAAAAGAGTTTATCAACAAGACATTTGAATTCAAAATAGAAATCAAGTTTTTTCTTTATGCATCATTCAAATCAATCAACAAATTTAATGTCATCAATCTATGATCAAAGTAAAGTAAGGATATGTATTGGATAAACCACATACCATATAAAACATCCATGATCAAAACAAAATGAATTAAAAGCAAATACTTTTATTTCATTTATCAAAAGAAAGCAAATAGAAAATTCAACTTCAAACTACAAGCAAGTTTGAATTGATTTAAAGCAAGGGTCAAGCAATCTCAAGTCACAACACAATTGGACTATCCTTTAAGTATCATTCCCAATCATGGTCATCATTGGTCATTTGATGACCTCAACCAAAAGTATGATCAAAAGATCAAGCAAAAATTCAAAAGAAAATGCCCAAAATGGAGGCTTATACAAACATGGCTCATCAAACAACTATGGATATCCAAATAAATTGGACAAAGTTGATGTGAGAAAACAGGAAGAAATGGATCATTAGGTGACAAAGCATAGGCCTCACATGAGTTCATTGGCCAAAGAATGACTTGCAAAAGCAATTTTCAAATTCAAAGCTTCACCTTCACTTCAAAAATCAAACAAAAATAGTAAAAAACTTCAATAATTTAAACCAAAATTTCCAAGGCATCTTTGAGATGTCTAAAAGTCAGAAAGCAAGTTTAGAGTTCATGCATTGTTGAGGAAAGGATCAAGTGATATTCAAAGATTCAAACTAGTTGGCCAAAAATCCAAACTAGGCAAGGTTTTCAAAATAATTGGTGAAAAATATCAAACCAATTCTTAAAAATCAAGAAAAATAGTTTTTAGATCCTCAACATGTCCATGAACCCTAATCAAGATCCAAAATACAATGGAAACCCAAGGTTAATTGGTTTTGAATTAGAAACTTACAAGAGAAGCAACTAAAACCCTAATTTTGGAAAATAAATTCAAAAAAATGAATTCACAAGAATCAAACTCAAACAATTCAAAACAAAGACATGATAATCTCAAGAAAACTCCATGGATCAGAAATCACATTTTTACACATTTTTTAACCAATGAGAAACCATTTTAAAACTTATTTTTTGATTAATTGGATAATTAGGCAATTATCCAACCAATAAAACATTTTTGTGAACCAGCACTCATCAAATGTCCAAATAAAATTCACAATCAATTAGAACAATTAAAAACAAGTCTTCACAAATTATTTCAGAATTTTTGGATCAAGAAATCAATTAAAATAAAATCAAAAACATCAAATAAAATCAATTAATCATGGAATTTATTGTTTAATCAAAAACATTTCAAAAAATTCTGAAATTAATTCTCAAGATTGAGAAAATTATTTTTGATTTTTAAGAATTTTTTCAGAATTTTTCAACATGATTTGGTCCATAAAATAAAATCAAGAAAACAAATAGAATTCAAATATTCAAATAATTCAAATATTTGAATTCAACCAATCAGATGGCGCCACCACTTCATCTTCAACCTGTAGCTATTCAAAAAACGTGCGCAACACAGATCCAACCTCCTCACTTCATATCCATCAAACAACCTCAAATCTCAACCAAATTTCATCAAATCAAGTGCTAAATACTCACATCATGGCATAGAATCAGAAGTAATTTGAATCAAAACGAATCATACATCACAAATCAAGAAATCTAAGCACAAAAATCATGAAAACACACTGAAATTTAGAGTTGTAGAGATCTTAAACTTCAATTGCAGATCGATTCAAACATCAAAGCTCTTCAGAAACATTCCAAAGGCATCAATAAACATGAATCCACACTCAATCATGCTCAAGAACATCTACATTTCTAAAATCGAGTTTGAGATTTCTTACCTTGAGCAAAATCTGGATACTTCAGTCCTTCGTCTTCAGCAGCAAATTGAAGCTTGATCTATGATCCTTGTGACTTAGTGAAGCTTCTGCAAGAAGAATTACACAAAACGCACGAGTAAATTCAGAGATTCAAGAGAAAATGCAGAAGAGAGAAACTGAGAAATTTTCTGAGTATTTTTGCGTATCAAGCACCAACTGAGCTCAATGAAGCTTGCATCTCTATTTATAGAGTGTGGGAGAGAGGGTATAATGGGCTTTGCACTCTCAAAAACCGTTGGAGGGGAAATTCAAGTAATTTTGCAAATTGGCTCAAAAATGGCAAAGCTGCGTTTCAAGCACCAATGTAGCTAGCTTGTGATCGTTTTGATTAGCTCAGATCATGAAGAATAAGTTTCAAATCATGTGCCAGCATGAGGTGGCAAGTAGATCACGTGAGAACCAAATTGCTTGTGATGGAAGTTTCTTGAAATGAAGGGTGCAAGAGCACCTGGCAAAGGTGTGACTCCAAACCAAATTAGGCAAGCTTGTCATGCTTCAATCGTGCCAAACATGTGCCTGCACATAAGACAAGACTTGAAATCAGATGAGACAAAAATAAGAAAAATGCAATGCCCTGTTTTTGGTACCAAAGGTAGCTATGATCAGCCAAGTTATTCATGAGGCCAATCCAAATCCACTCGTGCGTTTCTTGATTTTCCTTGAGCCAATTGAAGATTTCATCCTCCTCTATCCAATGCAAAAAGAATCAGCTCAATTGACCAAGAAATGAATGAGATATGGTCTTTAGGTTTCAACAAAAAGCTGGGCAAAATTGCCAAGTCATGCGCGTGCCAGCCTGACCCAAAATTCAGCTTGAACACCCAACTTCATCAAATCACAACTCCTTCAATTCTGATCCAATTCTCATGATTTCAAGCTCAATGTGAAGTATTCATAGCCCTCTTCAAAATGCACGAGGCATATTTTCAATTCATGCCTTGAATCAAGAGAAATAAGCAAGTCACCAACTGTTTGATGAAATGCCTGAGCCAAATGCCCAGTCTGCCTGGCAAAATGCCCAAGATAACTCAAAATTTTCCCAGCTTTCCTCCAACTTCCAAGGCCAATATCTTTAAAATTTCACACCAAAGTTGGATTTTTGTCCACTGTAGGCCCTTGTAGATCTCATTCCCTTCTTCAATTAGCAAAAAGAATCACCAAAATCCCATCAAAAATGAGAAAGTTATGGACTTGCAAAGTCAGCCAAAAACCATGGACACTTAGTGAAATTTGCAAAACTTCAAGATAACTTCAAATCCAAGCAACCTCTCTTTCTTGTATTTCTCATAAATTTTAATCACAAATGAACATCCCGCATAAAAATACATGCCAAACACTTCATGTTGACCAAAAGTCCAACTTGGTCAACTTTGACTTTGACTGATTATGGTCAAAATGACTATTTTGTCCTTTTGGTTCAATTGATCAACTTCTCCTCAAAATTAATGATTGATTATTCAAACATAGGATCATTCAAACATAAGGAAGCGTTGGATGAAGTTTCAACTCAAAATTCTCAAGAAATCCTGATTAAAATCAAAACCCTAATTCGGCCCTTTTATGAAGAACAAAGTCGACCAAGCTTCAAAACCCTAACTCCTCATCAACTCTTGCATCAATCCTCAAACCAAGATACTTCAAACATGAGAGAGCTCAAATGGCTTCAAAATCAAGACTTGATCCATCCTTAAACACTTCAAACAAATTCAAAAAGCCCTGGCTTTGATTAGGAATGTCATTGACTTGAAAAAGTCAATACAATCTTCAAACTTGAATGAATTAATGACTTCAAATGAGGTAGCTTGGGACATAAGGAACCCTTGCCTTTGGCTTGATCAATCCTGGCTCAATTGGCTCATTGCTTCCACTTCAACTTGCTCAAATCATCTTCAACACTGATCAAACTTGTCACCTATTCAACCTTGTCTTCAAACACATGTATGCAAATGCTTATGTTCAAAACAACAAACTTTAAAGATGGTTGCCAAATGGAAAGTGAAAATTTGGGGTACAACAGTTGCCCCTATTCAATTTTCTTAAACCTAAGAGTGAGATGAAATAAACATTTCGAGCACTCTTGGTGTGAGAAGATTGAATACCCAAATTGAACCAGAAATTTGCACTTGGAAGTGCAACCACAAAATCAAACATCACTGGGGATATACACAAAAGTGCGCCAACAGGCAATTATCACGGGGAGAATCAGAACTGATTTTCCTAACCGTCAAGGTGAGTGGACCAAATGGTGCCGACTCAGGCTGAATCAAACGACTCGGGGGAAATATCCAAACAGATAATTCCGCGGCGACCAAACGGACGACGCTTAAAGCAAGGGACCAAACGATGCCAGACTTGCAGGAGTGGACCAAACGGTATCGACTCGGATGAATCAAACGATTCGAAAAGAGGATCCAAACGGATAACTCTATCATGAGGCGACCAAACGGGCGACGCTCAAAGCAAGGGACCAAACGGTGCCAGTCTTGCGGGAGTGGATCAAACGGTACCGACTCGGATGAATCAAACGATTCGAAGAGGATCCAAACGGATAACTCTATCATGAGGCGACCAAACGGATGACGCTCAAAGCAAGGGACCAAAAGGTGCCAGTCTTGCGGGAGTGGACCAAACGGTACCGACTCAGATGAATCAAACGATTCGAAGAGGATCCAAACGGATAACTCTATCATGAGGCGACCAAACGGACGACGCTCAAAGCAAGGGACCAAACGGTGCCAGTCTTGCGGGAGTGGACCAAACGGTACCGACTCAGATGAATCAAACGATTCGAAGAGGATCCAAACGGATAACTCTATCATGAGGCGACCAAACGGATGACGCTCAAAGCAAGGGACCAAACGGTGCCAGTCTTGCAGGAGTGGACCAAATGGTATCGACTCGGATGAATCAAACGATTCGAAGAGGATCCAAACAGATAACTCTATCAAAACCGGAAGAGCGGTGATCTGGGATAAAAGAACCACAACACTTGACACGGGGCCAACACAAATCAAACAAGGAGGTTAAAGCAAAGGCTGCTCCAACCAAGGAATCAACCGCGGGGGAACCAACATTCCATACTTCCTGGGGAACAAAACAATCACAACTCAAATAACAACCAACTCCAAGTTCGTGTTCCAATGCATGTTTGAATTTTCTTTCTCTTTAGGGGTGGATGCAATGCGTTATGAGAAAACAATAATAAAAAAAACAGAAAACCACAAAATGTCTCGACATCCCGAGTATCATCTCAAAAATCTTCAAATCACCGAACAGCCAGGAAAATTAGGGTGTATATCCACCGGGGAAGATCAAGCGACTTCAAAAGATGAGGCTAGCAAACGCAATCCAAGTAGCACTCGCTGGGAGGATAATCCTCAAACAAACAAACAACTCACTGGAGAGCCTCCCAACAAACATTGGCTAAGAGACAAACCGAGACATTCCCGGTACCTACACCCATATCCATTGGGGAACAAAGGGACTTCCACATCCGAATGGAAACAACTGCCCAAACTTAAGCAACCTAACTGGGGAAGCAAACACCTCTAACATGCTTCACGTTCGAACTTCAAACACTTCACCGGGGAGAAAAGAATCCCTCTCAACTTGAGAAATTTCCGGCACTTCACTGGAGATTAGCATAATACTTCAACAACTTCGATAATGATCAACCCCTCAACTCTAATGGGGATAACCAAAACTGGTCAGGGGGTAACTTCAAAGATACAAGCACACTTCACGAGGAGTAAGGATACACAACCACCAAAACATTCAGTGTATCACTGGGGAGAAGCCTTTCCCAACAAGGTTGCGAACTCGACATGTGATCCGAAAATGACCTTCGAACTTTCTAGCCTGGTATCAACATGCCCCAAGTGTTTTTTTTTTATCACGGAAAAACTCCTTGACGTTTAAACAATAGTTAGCGAACAAGCGCAAAATTCAAACCTGAAACACTCAATTTTCAAACAAAAGCAAACACTTGTCTTGAGATTAGATTAAAAACTTTTGAAGTCAAAAATTCGAAAATGTTGCTTACGCAAGATACCAATTCAGATATTCGCAATACCTTTTTGGAGCAAACGCTTTCTCTCGTGGTAAGCCTTTCGAACAAACTTTGCTTCAGTTAGGACTTTCAAGGGTTATAACGTGGCCTGGTTCGGGGTTTTTTCAAAAAAAAGTTATTAGGCTCAAAGGTTTCGGTTCCCACCCCTTCTCCATGATGTCCTTCCAGTCCTACGTTCAATTAATCAACACCAGTGTGCATCTTTCAAGAGAAACCTTTTGAGAATGGTTGAGAACTTCAAACAAACCTTCTTGGACACATTGGTCATTCCCCTTTTTGGTCATGATGATCACAAATTCAGGGTTTTCAGGCTTCCTCTCCTTTTACCTCTGGGTTTTCTCTCAATCTTTTTACCTCAAGTCAACCTTTCTTTCAAAATAGAAAGCTCAAGTTTTTTAATCCTCTCCTTTTGCCTAAGTCATTTTCATTTTTTCCTACTTAGCCTCTCAAATCAACTTTTCTTTCCAAATGGAAAATTCAATTTTATCATTCCTCACCTTTTTCCTAAGTCGGTTTTTTCTTTTTTGCGACCTAGCCCCTCATTCTTTTTTGCATATCATCCTCTTCACATGGGTGACTTTTGCAATATTCTCTCGAATAGGTTAAAAATCAAATCAAACATGATTCATCATTCTTTGGACCGGGAACTTGACCACGCCCAACTTTGATCGGCGACAGGCTGCCTTTGACTTTGGCTGGCGAAAGACCAACTTCAGAGCTTCTTCAAGTTTCAAGTTTCCTGATTCTGGTGCAGGATAAGCAAAATAGCTTCCACTTGTTCTCAAATTTTGAGAAGAGTAACCATTGTTATACTCTTACCTGTGCTCCTCTTGAATTCTGAACACCTGATCAGATCAACTGAACACTACCCGCCCCTGGGTTCAGAAAAAATGGGTTTTCAATTTTTAATAAAGAAACCACTACTTCAAGGCTCAAAAGGGGTTAACGGGGGTTTCACTCCCTTATGTCTCCAGTGTTTGGGAATTGAAACAATGCCTGTACATCCTCAGCAGAGTTTCGTCCGAAAGGCAAACCACCCGAGATTCACGTTCGTTTCCTCCTGTCTATCAAAAGATGAGACACAATTAGTATTCTTATTTAAACAACATTTTTCAAACAAAGCAACAATAGAAATCAAATAACCGTGTTACCCCAAGACAAGCCTACTTATTGAATTGCGATTGATTTTCAAGATCAAATAAGCTCGAATAAGCTGAACAAAGTTTAACGTAAAGCAGCCTATCCATGAATTGGAAACACATGGGGACAGGCATCCGCCACAAGATGAATTCCCAAAATCTCCTCAAACTTTGCTACAACTCCATCAACTAGACAAATCAGCTTCCAGCAATTTCATCATATCATAAAGAGTGTCAGTGCCACCAACATTTTTCACATCAAATTTTTACCAAAAAAATTGGACGCGTTTGCACACACACGCACACAGACAAAGCGTTTCACTGAAAAAATCTCTTTCATTAATCAGCCTGTAAAATAGGCAAAAGAATACATCAAACTACGATCCCTTGAAAAGGAGGATCGCAACTAAAAGAGGAAACACAAAGACAAATTGGTAATGTAAGAAAAGACAACCTCTGCGGACTCTGACTTTACTACTGCCCCTGCATAATCATGCATAATACTTCTTGACAGCGTCAGCATTCACGGGATGAAGAAAATCTTCACCGTCCATAGTAGTTAACAAAAGAGCTCCTCCCAAGAAAACCTTTTTCACAATGTAGGGCCCTTCATAATTGGGCGGCCACTTGCCCCTGAAATCGGATTGATTCGGGGGAAGAATCCTTTTCATCACCAATTCACCAACCTGGAAGCTCCTCGAGCATATACTATCATCAAATGCCCTCTTCATTCTCTTCTGGTAGGCTTGCCCATGACAAATTGCAGCCAAACGCTTCTCTTCAATCAAGTTCAACTGATCAAGCCGGGTCTGGACCCATTCATCTTCATCAATTTCTGCTTCTCTCATAATCCTCAAAGAAGGAATCTGGACCTCTATCGGTAAAACGGCTTCCATCCCATATACCAAAGAGAAAGGCGTTGCCCCTGTAGAAGTACGAGCAGTGGTTCTGTAACCGTGCAAAGCAAACGGCAACATCTCATGCCAATCCTTATAGGTAACCACCATTTTCTGGACAATCTTCTTAATATTCTTGTTGGCAGCTTCGACAGCTCCATTCATCTTGGGACGATATGGCGAAGAGTTGTGGTGTTTAATATTGAAAGACTCACAAAGCTCTTTCATCAACTTGTTATTGAGGTTAGATCCATTATCCGTAATGCTCTTATCAGGAACCCCATAACGACAGATGATATTCTGCTTGATAAACCGTGCCACTACTGTCTTTGTCACACTGGCATAGGAGGCAGCCTCAACCCACTTGGTAAAATAATCAATGGCAACTAGTTTAAAACAATGCCCATTCGACGTTGTCGGCTCAATCTTTCCAATCATGTCTATACCCCACATAGAAAAGGGCCAGGGCGAAGTCAAGACATTTAACGGAGTTGGAGGAACATGAATCTTGTCTGCATAGATCTGACACTTGTAACAGACCCTAGCGTAATTGTAGCAATCATTCTCCATCGTGGTCCAATAATAGCCAGCTCTCAGGATCTTTTTCGCCATAGAATGACCGCTTGAGTGTGTCCCAAACGTTCCTTCATGCATCTCTTCAATAATCTTGGCCGCCTCATGTCGGTCCACACATCTAAGCAAAACTGCATCATAATTGCGCTTGTACAAAGCACCACCACTCACAAAAAACTTCGCTGCCAACTTCCTCAAAGTCTTCTTGTCTGTAATAGACGCCTTTTCCAGATACTCTTGCTTCTCGATATACCGCTGGATATCGTAAAACCAAGGCTTCTCATCCGACTCATTCTCAACCTCAAAGCAATTGGCGGGCTCACCCAACCTCATAATCCGAATATGCGGCGCTTCATTAGCCCACTTGACCTTAAACATGGAGGACAAAGTTGCTAACGCGTCGGCCAACTGATTTTCTTCTCTAGGAATATGACTGAAGGTGATCTCATCAAAATAAGGAATCAACTTCATCACATGCTCCCGGTAGGGAATCAACTTTTCATTCTGAGTCTCCCAATCACCATTAACCTGGCAAATTACAAAAGCGGAATCACCAAACACTTCCAGAATCTTTATCCTCAGATCAATGGCAGCCTCAATGCCATAGATACAAGCTTCGTACTCAGCCATATTATTTGTGCAGTCAAAATCAATCCGAGCAGTGAACGAAATGTGAAACCCTGCGGGCGAGGTAATCACACACCCTACACCATTCCCCAAAGCATTGGATGCCCCATCAAACACAAGCGTCCATCGTGATCCTGGCTCAGGTCCTTCATCGGGTCCAGGGATCACATGGTCTCGAATAAACATGATGTCCTCATCAGGAAACTCAAACCCAATCGGCTGATACTGATTGTCCTCCCAAGGTTGCTGAGCCAAATGGTCTGCCAAAACACTACCCTTGATGGCCTTCTGAGGGGTATACTGAATGTCATACTTGGAGAAAATCATCTGTCATCGAGCAATCCTACCAGTCAAAGCTGTCTTCTCAAGTACATATTTGATAGGATCCATGCGGGATATCAAATAAGTAGTGTGACTCAACATGTACTGCCTCAATTTCTTGGCAGCCCATGCTAGTGCACAACAAGTCTTCTCGAGCACGGTGTATCGGGACTCACACTCATTAAACTTCTTACTCAAATAGTAGATGGCGTGCTCTTTCCTTCCCGACTCGTCATGCTGACCAAGTACACAACCCATAGAGTTCTCCAAAACAGTCAAGTACAAAATCAACGACCTTCCCTCAACAGGTGGCAAGAGAATTGGTGGTTTCTGCAAATATTCCTTGATTCGATCAAATGCCTTTTGACAATCGTCATTCCACACAATCTCCTGGTCTTTCTTCAACAACTTAAACAAAGGCTCACAAGTAGCAGTGAGATGAGAAATAAATCTGGAGATGTAATTCAACCTTCCTAGGAAATCCCGGACTTCCTTCTCAGTCTTAGGCTCGGGCATTTCTTGGATAGCCTTTACCTTAGCAGGATCAACTTCTATTCCTCGTTCACTGACCACAAAGCCCAACAACTTGCCGGATCTGACACCAAACGTGCACTTATTCGGGTTCAAACGCAACCTGAACTTTCTCAATCTCTCAAACAACTTCAACAGATGGACCAAATGGTCCTCCTCATCCTTTGACTTAGCAATCATATCATCAACATAGACCTCTATTTCCTTGTGCATCATGTCATGGAAAAGAGTAACCATGGCACGTTGATATGTTTCTCCGACATTCTTCAATCCGAACGACATCACCTTATAACAAAAGGTGCCCCAAGGGGTAATAAAAGTAGTCTTTGCCATATCCTCGGGAGCCATTTTAATCTGATTATACCCTGAGAAACCATCCATAAAGGAAAAGACCTTGGAATGGGCAGTGTTATCAACCAATACATGAATGTGGGGTAACGGGAAATCATCTTTCGGACTGGCCTTGTTCAAATCCCGATAATCCACACACATTCTGACCTTGCCATCTTTCTTCGGCACCGGCACAATGTTAGCAACCCATGGAGGATGAAAGATTACCGACAGAAAACCCGCTTCAAGTTGCTTCTTCACCTCAGCCCGGATCTTCTTTGACATCTCAGGATGAGTTCTACGGAGCTTCTGTTTGACTAGAGGACATTCCTCTCGAAGCGGAAACCTATGAACCACAATATCTGTATCCAAATCCGACATATCTTCGTATGACCATGCAAAGATATCTGCATATTCTTTCAACAAATCAATCAGCTGAGCCTTCACTTCTGGTTTCAAAATAGCGTCGATCTTGATCTCTCGGGGAGCTTCCTCAGTACCCAAATTGATCACCTATAATTCCTCTTGATGCGGGCGAATGACTTTCTCTTCCTACTTCAACAAGCGAGTCAACTCTTCTGGTAATCCAGACTCTTCATATCTCTCTTCAATCTCAGCACTGTCATTATCATCCTCGGCCTGATAAATGTGATTCTCAAACTGACCAAGAGCGAAAGCAAAGTCATCGTCAGAAGGGTCCATAATGACAGTAGGAAAGGATCTGCAGCACGGAGGTGTCTCGTCTTATTTTCAGAAAGATAAAGGAAATGCAAACAAGAAGAAAACATTGCCAATTTTTTTTAAAAACACGACATCAAAGAAAAAGACACAAACGCAAACGAGTAAGTGGAAAACGTCCTTTTATTTCATGGTAAAAATTATTAGTGAAAACATAAGGTGGCCCCACACAAATATCCACTACGCCTTGGGCAGAGTGCAGGAATTATGACATGATAAAAACAAACATAAACAAAAGGAGTATTACTATTCACCCAGGCGGGTCACTTCAACAGAATCTTCAATCCTCCAGTTCTGCAACTTGCAACCAGGAACACTTGGGCGAATCCACTCATCCCAATCACAATTGTTGCTCGTCCCTTCTTCAGCAGCACAAACTTCAGATTCAGCACCCTTTGGGCTAACAAACTTAATCGGGCCTAGAGGCTTCTTAGCTTCAGCAGCTATCTTCCATCTTGCCCCAGCAGGGAATCCAAGTCCACGCTTGCTCAGTTGAGTTGGAAAATTCAAAACTCTACCCCATCTTTCCGGATGCCCATGCTCCACCACCTGACGTGCTTGCTCGTACGACTAGAAGGATACCTCAGGCTTACTAGGCTCTTCTTCCGAAATTCCGACTTCTTGCACAGCATCAAAGGCCTGAAACGGAGTTTCATGTATTTCACCTTCCACTTCCACATACCTGAAGGAACTCAAACTGCTGACCACATAGTCCTCTTCTCCACAAACTGTTACTACTTTCCCACCAATGGCATATTTCAATTTTTGATGCAAGGTGGAAGTTACCGCACTTGCCCCATGAATCCATGGGCGACCCAACAAACAGCAATAAGCAGGCTGGATATCCATCACGTAGAAAGTGGCTTCAAAAACTTGCGGCCCGATCTTAATTGGTAGGTCAACCTCTCCAAGGACTGACCTCTTGGATCCATCAAAAGCTCGTACCGACAACTCACTCGGTCGGATTTCAAGACCTTCATAATTCAACTTCATCAAAGCTGCCTTAGGTAGCACATTCAGTGAAGAACCTGTGTCTACCAACACCCTGGACAACGTCACCCCCGTACACTCCATAGAGATGTGTAAGGCCTTATTATGATTTCTTCCATCTGGAGGCAAATCAAAGTCTGTAAACCCCAAACCATTACTAGCGGTAATGCTTGCCACAACGTGCTCAAACTGATTGACAGAGATCTACTGCGAGACAAATGAAGTATGGAGTAACTTCATCAAAGCATTACGGTGTGCCGCATAATCTCTCAGCAATGACAAGATGGAAATCTTGGAGGGCGTCTGACTCAGCTGGTCGATAACCTTGTAGTCACTCTTGCGAATATACCTCATCAGCTCTTCAACATCCTTCGGCGAGGGCAAACTAGAGCTTGATTCCGGATTTCCTATCTGACTTTTCTTTGCTACCGGCTCGGGTATCAAGACTTCCTCTTCAGGGTCGTCCCCCTCAACAATCACCTGCTTTCCTTTAGCTTTGGCCAACGCCTCTGCACCAACATCCGTAGGGGAGAAAACTCTACCGCTTCTAGTCATCCGCCCCAGACCAGTAATGTCATTGATCCCTTCAACCTTTGCTGGCTCAAACTCGACCTTCTTACCTTGGACAAAGATTTCAGCTCCGTAGTTCCAAGGAACAACAGAATCACTATGGTTAGGGACAGGCTCCGGTACGGTGATGTACACAGTCGGCTTCTTTTCTGGAACAGGAACCCTGATAGGAGGAATCCTCAGAACAGTCACAACAGCAACATCTATCTCATCAACCAAATTTTCAACTACGCCATTTTCAAATTCATCCTTTTCAACTACACCTTTCAAAGTTTCTTTTCCATCATCACCAATCTTACGCCTCGTCTCAAACTGTAATTCACCCATATCAATGTACTTCTGAACACGTTTCCTCAAACGAGAACAACCATCCATCATCACAGCATACTCTTCACAATCAACAGCACACCCAGGATTAGCCCCCATCTTCAACAAGTAATCCTTAACCACTGTCATGGGAACTAAAACATCCTCGACCTGCGCTATCTGCCTCCACCTGTCCGTTTCCGCAAGAACAGCATTGACAGCCGCTGCATTGTGGTGAGGCAAGGGCTGATTCTGAATATTAGGGCTGTTACCAAATTCAATCTCTTTAGCATCAATCAGATCTTGAACCTTATGCTTGAATGCCAAACAACTATCAAGAGTATGCCTGGGAGCACCGGAGTGATATTCATAATGTAGATTGGGATTGTGATAAGGCGACAAAGTGGCAGGCGGATTCCAAATCTGTAATTCCACCAATTTCTGCTGCAACAAGAATGCCAAAAGCTGACTCTTTGGCATGAGGATAGGAGCAAAATTCCTCTGATTCCTCTGCTGACCGTTCTGCCTTCCTTTATTCTGTTGATTATTTTGTCGTGGCACACCCTGCTGCTGCAGAGCATTGACAGGCACTGTTACAGCATTCACCTGAGGCTGGTCTCCCCCACGCCTCCTCTGTGCATACATAGCACTGGAATCACCTCTTTCTCTTTTACCTTGTCCATGGACAGCTTTCTTTCCAGCGGCATTACTTCCATTCCCACTCTCAACTTGAATCCTTCCAGCTTTCAACCCACTTTCAATTCTTTCATCGTAGGTCACCATCTCAGCAAAGGTCGCAGAAGTACTACAGGCAAGAAAATAATGTCCAGACAATGTTCCAATGAACATATCAATCATCTCTCTCTCCACCATAGGGGGTTTGACCCTTGCAGCTAGCTCCCTCCACTTCTGAGCGTACTCTTTGAAAGTCTCGGAAGGCCTTTGAGTCAAACTCTGAAGCTGAGTCCTGTTAGGAGCCATATCCACGTTAAACTGATAATGCTCCACAAAACTCCTTGTCAAATCCATCCAGCAAGTAATCTCAGACCGCTTCAACTGCATATACCAATCAAGAGGATCTCCTACAAGAGAATCCTGAAAGAAGTGAATCAACATCTTTTCATCATTGGTATGTGCAGACATCTTTCTGTAATAAGACTTTGCATGAGTAATAGGGAAGCTATCCCCCTTGTACTTGGTAAACTCCGGAGCTCTAAACTTGTGCGGAATTTTCATACCAGGCACTAGTCCCATGTCAGCAAAATCCATCCCTCTTGGGCCCTGGCCCTCCAAAGCCTTGAACTTATCTTCCAACACTTTCAGTTTAGCATCAACCGGATCAACAGCGAGGGTGAAGAAACCCTCATCAATATAATCTTCCTCAACAGGAATCTGCACAGTCCTTCGACCTATATCAGCATTCACCACAGAAGGTGGTGGTCGTGGCACATCATCTTGATCCACAGCTTGATTCACAGCAGGACCCCCAAATAACATTCTAAGACGCATTCTGATTCCTAGTCTAATTCTGAACCCGATTCTGTCCCTCTGGACCAGCAACATTCTCATCAGTTCGAACCATCGCCGCCAATTCATCCCGCCCGCCAAATCAAGAGTCTCCTTAGCGTCATTTGCTCGGGCATAGACAATATCACATAGATGCTCCATTTATTGGCGCGAGTTAGCGCGAGTCGAATAATGGTGAGTACCTGAAGGTGCTATCTTTGGCAAAACAAAAACATCGTTAGACTAGGCCACCTGCAAAACAGAAACCGCTTAATATGCATGAGATGCATGAATGCGTATGCCATGCATGAAGTGCATGCTCAGATTATTGCCACGGTACACCTGTTCATAATTCCAAATCGTCAAACTCATGTGATTAAAACAAAGAAACATTTTACAATCAAACATCAAAAAGGGTACAATCTGAAAATTACAAATTAAAGCCATGGATTCCCATCAACAGTCCTGAGGGTAATCCCAAACATTAATCAACAAAAGCACAACAAAAAGAAGGCCTACTGAGGCAGCTTAACATAATCAAGGGGACCGGTCTTCAACTGCCTTTTGCTCCAGGCCTTGGACTCTTCAAATAGTTTCCTAGTCTCCTCTTTCTCAGGATGCTGGATCAAGTTAGCAATCAAAAGATCCTTACGACTGAACATGACGTCTAGGTGCATGCGCTCCCGATACCACTGGTCACAACCATCGCTATCTTGCTTCTGTGAGCTTCCGGAGCCAACACTTCTTGCAGCTACCTCTGCCTTGATCTTGCAGTTCTCTGCCATAACCTCATCTAAGTGCTTTTGGACATGTTCCAATCTTTTGATCTCGCTCCAAGCTTTGCGGACTTCGGATCGCTCTTCCTTCAAACTCTTGTCGAAAGTCTTCAAATCTTCCGCTCGCTTTTCTTTCAATCTCAAGTTGGACGTTTCTAATGCCAAGTTCTTCTGTTGTTCCAAATGCAACTGCTCTTTCAATGCTTCCCAATCTTCAAAAGTGGGCTGAATAGCGCCTGTGCTTCTGGACCTTCGCTTTCTGGTACTACTACCCTCGGTCAGCACAATGCTTTGCTCGGACGAGCCCTCAACTTTTCTCAACTTCTCTTGCAAGGACAATTTCTCCTGCCTGAGGTAATACAGATCCAAACCATACTGCTGATTTTGTTCTCGGAGCCTATCATTTGCAAGCTGGGCCTCACGATACTGCTCCATGGATACTTCAACTGATGGTTCTGGGACTTCTGGATATAATAAGGCTACCGCTGGGAAGGGCAACCCTATTGCAATGGCTCTGCTAGTGACCCACTTAACATAAGGAGGATAGGCGACGCAATCCCATTTACCCAAATAAGTCTTTCCTCTGACCCGGATGTGCTTCCAACTTTGCACCACTTTCTTCAAACTCTCTATATCTGAGGTGCTAAAGAATACAGTTTCCTGTACTTCTCTGTCAGTTGGTGGACCTTGCAATGAGAAACCCCACTGTCTTTTGGCAAGAGCAGGATTGTAGTTGATTCCACCTTTGGTACCAATGAGCGGCACATTAGGGAACTCACCACAGCTAAAAATGACATTGTTGCACAAAGGAATGGTATCGGGATCAACCCATCTGATGTCCTTAGCTGTTAAGCCCATGATTCTATGGCTCCAATCTAGAGTTTCAGTAGTGTCCCTGAAAGCTCCTCTTTTGGGAAAGTACCCTTCAAACCAAGAAAACAGGAGAGTGGCACAACAAAGCAATTTACCACCTCTTGCTCTTCTTCTAGAATGGATAGAATAATAAACATCTCCCAACAAAGTAGGAATAGGGTTTCTCAGCATAAAAACACGGATAACATCCACATCCACAAACTCAGGTATGACATTTGGAAACAAAACAATCCCATAGATGCATACAGCCAGCAAAGTGTTGAACTCAACCCATCTTTACTCATTGGCTGCATCATGGGTTTCTTTCAACAGAAAACTCAGATTCAAACCCAGAACACCTCCCTTAACCTTCAGATTATCAGCAACTTCAGACGTCTTCAAACAAAGACCAGCAGCAATCTAAGAAGACTCAGGAACCTTCATGGTTGCATTAAAGGGAACCTCATGCTTAATGTTAATCCCAAGAATGATAAAATACTCTTCCAAGGTTGGCAACAACTGGTAGTCTGAGAAAGTAAAACACCTCAGAGATGGGTCATAAAACTGCAGCAAAGTATGAATTCCCCTCTCTTTATGTTTGTCAAATCTTGAATACAACCAGGGCTTCAACTTACCAAAACTCCTCTCAAAAGCAACCCAATTCTCTTTAGGAGACCTCTCTGCCAAGGACTGAAGTGATGACAAGTCAGGATTACAGAAAGTATAGCTGACGTTTCTGCTCTTTTTAGTGGCCATGACTTCTCAATTTGGACTCGACGAACAGGATACCTGGCAATAAAATGAAACATGCATGTTAAGACAATGACCATGCTTATGAGTGTGCATGAAACCAAGGCTGAAAACAAGACACTCTGCTGCTCTATCTCAAAGAATCTCTGTAACCAAACAAATCTGGAATCTGAAAGATCTGATCTGAAGTAGTCTCTGAACACAGATTTAGTCACCAACACCTGTTAAAGAATGATTCCCATCCCACCTCACGGGTCAAAACTAGGCACGGACAAGGTCATCCTAAAAGGTTACCAGAGTCGTCAGCCTCTAATAAGTATACATTGACTGGCACCTTAGCATACCATTCAAATGCAACTCTAGAAGTCCTCATTTGGCTGTGATATGTTACACCATCTCCCTGTAACAAGCGCTACAGGACTGGGCAACCATTCACTCTAATCCTGTGTGATCACTTAGCCTGTGTATTGGGCCTTTTACCTCATAGATCATTCCCATCCCGCCAAAGAAACAGAGACAGAAACAGCAGAATATCGCAACCCGAAATACAGATGCAAATGCATGCAAACATATACAAGTATAGAAAGCAAATAAACAAACAAGAGGAAGGACCAGCAAAAGGTCAATCAGTCCTCAAAATACAAACAAACAAAACAAACACCCAAAACCAAACAAGCGAGAGCTAGGACTGACTCACAAGGAAGGACCAGCAAATAGGTCCCCTACTCCCCAGTGAAGTCGCCAGCTGAAGTGAACTAACGAATAGTCGTCGGCTGAACTAACATCATAAAGGAATACAATGAAGTCGCCATCGAATATTTATTTATCGCGCGGAGCGAAAGGAAAACATCGAGGAAAACCTAGAAAGGGAGATCAAATCAAGGTCAAGCGACCAAGAGATAGGGTAAGAGAGTCGGTTACGCAAGGGGAAGGTGTTAGGCACCCCAAACGTGTGTCGTACTCGACACGATCCACTCTTGTTGTCTAGTCTATTGGGTGTGGTTTACTAAAACAAAAACAAAGGGAATGCATGCAAAAGCTCAATTATTACCAAAGAAAAAAAAATTTATTAGTTCCCTTGGTTGGGCAAGCCCCATGCCTACGTATCTTCATAAAACGAAGAATCAAAGAGTCGTAGTTCGTCTCAAAAATGTTGATGTGTTGTATTTTTTAATTAAAAGGTTTTCAAAAGAAAAGAGCGCCAAGTGGCAAAATGATTTTCAATTGGTTTGTGTCTTTTATCTTCCAAATAGAAGTCAATGACATGAACCATACTAAGACTATGACAATAAGATCCTTTTAGAGCTCGAAACAAGCGCTTCGATCTCCAAAGTTCTCATGTACTTAAGGCTCATGACGTATTAGTGCACATCGTCATTATTAATCAAAATTGATTTTCTTAACCAAAAGGTTTTAAGTCTCAAGATGCAAATACAAAAGAAAAAGAAAATACTAAGGGATAACTATGCAAAAAATAAACCTAAGTTGGCATGCAAAGTTGATCCTATAGTTGAGATTCAAAACAATCCTAGGGTCAAAAGGGAGACTAAAACAAGTCCTAGAAGTTGTCATGCATGGATTCAATCCTAAGGTCTAGTGACTTATCTCAAACAAGACGAAGTCAAATCCTAAGGGAACATGGTGTCAAGCAAGTCAAACAACAAGGAAAGCTCAAACAAGCAAAGAAGTAAACACTTCAAGTAAATCAAAGCACACAATCAAACAATGAGGCAAACACCTCAAGCACACCAAACATGGAGCAACTAATCAAACATCATTTAGTGAGGCAAACACCTCAAACCAAACAAGTAGGGAACACATCATCAAGTAATGAGGCAAACACCCCAAACAAGCCAAACATCAAGTATCAACCAAACATGGAATTCACAATCAAACATCAAGCATTTATCACATATGAAGCAAACTCTTCAACTTCAAGTAAAACAAGCAAAGACATGAGATAAACACCCCAAGACATGTAATGAAGATGGCACAAGATGCAAGCTATAAACAAACTTGACCTTTAAGTCCACTTAAGAATCAATAAACATGCATAAACAAACCACATATAAGTATGTATGATGACAATACTCAAAGTAGTTAAGCATGTAAAACAAGTAGAGCACAACATCACAAATGTGGATCATTTGTTGGCTTTGGAAAACAAGTATGGAGGAATGGGATCAAATTCCCAATCTCACATGAGATAAACATCTCAATCAAACAAAGTATGGTTCCTTGGTCTAAAAGACCTCACCTCAAACATCAAATGGAATAAACATTTCTCAAACATCAAACAAGGATCAATTATGAATCATTCGTCCAAATAGACTTCATCTCAAACATCAAGCAAAAGTAAGAGAAACCAAGTATTAGAGACTCATAAATGGTTCAACAATATGAACTTATGGCTCTAAACTTAAATCAAGAATGATTTAGAATGCAATAAAGAACAATCTCAAAAGAGTTTATCAACAAGACATTTAAATTCAAAATAGAAATCAAGTTTGTTCTTTATACATCATTCAAATCAATCAACAAATTTAATGTCATCAATCTATGATCAAAGTAAAGTATGGATATGTATTGGATAAACCACATACCATATAAAACATCCATGATCAAAACAAAATGAATTAAAAGCAAATACTTTTATTTCATTTATCAAAAGAAAGCAAATAGAAAATTCAACTTCAAACTACAAGCAAGTTTGAATTGAATTAAAGCAAGGGTCAAGCAATCTCAAGTCAAAACACAATTGGACTATCCTTGAAGTATCATTCCAAATCATGGTCATCATTGGTCATTTGATGACCTCAACCAAAAGTATGATCAAAAGATCAAACACAAATTCAAAAGAAAATGCTCAAAATGGAGGCTTATACAAACATGGCTCATCAAACAACTATGGATATCCAAATAAATTGGACAAAGTTGATGTGAGAAAACAGGAAGAAATGGATCATTAGGTGACAAAGCATAGGCCTCACATGAGTTCATTGGCCAAAGAATGACTTGCAAAAGCAATTTTCAAATTCAAAGCTTCACCTTCACTTCAAAAATCAAACAAAAATAGTAAAAAACTTCAATAATTCAAACCAAAATTTCCAAGGCATCTTTGAGATGTCTAAAAGTCAGAAAGCAAGTTTAGAGTTCATGCATTGGTGAGGAAAGGATCAAGTGATATTCAAATATTCAAACTAGTTGGCCAAAAATCCAAACTAGGCAAGGTTTTCAAAATAATTGGTGAAAAATATCAAACCAATTCTTAAAAATCAAGAAAAATAGTTTTTAGATCCTCAACATGTCCATGAACCCTAATCAAGATCCAAAATACAATGGAAACCCAAGGTTAATTGGTTTTGAATTAGAAACTTACAAGAGAAGCAACTAAAACCCTAATTTTAGAAAATAAATTCAAAAAAATGAATTCACAAGAATCAAACTCAAACAATTCAAAACAAAGACATGATAATCTCAAGAAAACTCCATGGATCAGAAATCACATTTTTACACATTTTTTAACCAATGAGAAACCATTTTAAAACTTATTTTTTGATTAATTGGATAATTAGGCAATTATCCAACCAATAAAACATTTTTGTGAACCAGCACTCATCAAATGTCCAAATAAAATTCACAATCAATTAGAACAATTAAAAACAAGTCTTCACAAATTATTTCAGAATTTTTGGATCAAGAAATCAATTAAAATAAAATCAAAAACATCAAATAAAATCAATTAATCATGGAATTTATTTTTTAATCAAAAACATTTCAAAAAATTCTGAAATTAATTCTCAAGATTGAGAAAATTATTTTTGATTTTTAAGAATTTTTTCAGAATTTTTCAACATGATTTGGTCCATAAAATAAAATCAAGAAAACAAATAGAATTCAAATATTCAAATAATTCAAATATTTGAATTCAACCAATCAGATGGCGCCACCACTTCATCTTCAACCTGTAGCTATTCAAAAAACGCGCGCAACACAGATCCAACCTCCTCACTTCAAATCCATCAAATAACCACAAATCTCAACCAAATTTCATCAAATCAAGTGCAAAATACTCACATCATGGCATAGAATCAGAAGTAATTTGAATCAAACCGAATCATACATCACAGATCAAGAAATCTAAGCACGAAAATCATGAAAACACACTGAAATTCAGAGTTGTAGAGATCTCAAACTTCAATTGCAAATTGATTCAAACATCAAAACTCTTCAGAAACATTCCAAAGGCATCAATAAACATGAATCCACACTCAATCATGCTCAAGAACATCTACATTTCTAAAATCGAGTTTGAGATTTCTTACCTTGAGAAAAATCTGGATACTTCAGTCCTTCGTCTTCAGCAGCAAATTGAAGCTTGATGTATGATCCTTGTGACTTGGTGAAGCTTCTGCAAGAAGAATTACACAAAACGCACGAGTAAATTCAGAGATTCAAGAGAAAATGTAGAAGAGAGAAACTGAGAAATTTTCTGAGTATTTTTGCGTATCAAGCACCAACTGAGCTCAATGAAGCTTGCATCTCTATTTATAGAGTGTGGGAGAGAGGGTAGAATGGGCTTTGCACTCTCAAAAACCGTTGGAGGGGCAATCCAAGTAATTTTGCAAATTGGCTCAAAAATGGCAAAGCTGCGTTTCAAGCACCAATGTAGCTAGCTTGTGGTCGTTTTGATTAGCTCAGATCATGAAGAATAAGTTTCAAATCATGTGCCAGCATGAGGTGGCAAGTAGATCACGTGAGAACCAAATTGCTTGTGATGGAAGTTTCTTGAAATGAAGGGTGCAAGAGCACCTGCCAAAGGTGTGACTCCAAACCAAATTAGGAAAGCTTGTCATGCTTCAATCGTGCCAAACATGTGCCTGCACATAAGACAAGACTTGAAATCAGATGAGACAAAAATAATAAAAATGCAATGCCCTGTTTTTGGTACCAAAGGTAGCTATGATCAGCCAAGTTCATCATGAGGCCAATCCAAATCCACTCGTGCGTTTCTTGATTTTCCTTGAGCCAATTGAAGATTTCATCATCCTCTATCCAATGCAAAAAGAATCAGCTTAATTGACCAAGAAATGAATGAGATATGGTCTTTAGGTTTCAACAAAAAGCTGGGCAAAATTGCCCAAGTTATGCGCGTGCCAGCCTGACCCAAAATTCAGCTTGAACACCCAACTTCATCAAATCACAACTCCTTCAATTCTGATCCAATTCTCATGATTCCAAGCTCAATGTGAAGTATTCATAGCCCTCTTCAAAACGCACGAGGCACATTTTCAATTCATGCCTTGAATCAAGAGAAATAAGCAAGTCACCAACTGTTTGATGAAATGCCTGAGCCAAATGCCCAGTCTGCCTGGCAAAATGCCCAAGATAACTCAAAATTTGCCCAGCTTTCCTCCAACTTCCAAGGCCAATATCTTTCAAATTTCACACCAAAGTTGGATTTTTGTCCCCTGTAGGCCCTTGTAGATCTCATTCCCTTCTTCAATTAGCAAAAAGAATCACCAAAATCCCATCAAAAATGAGAAAGTTATGGACTTGCAAAGTCAGCCAAAAACCATGGACACTTAGTGAAATTTGCAAAACTTCAAGATAACTTCAAATCCAAGCAACCTCTCTTTCTTGTATTTCTCATCAATTTCAATCAAAAATGAACATCCCACATAAAAATACATGCCAAACACTTCATGTTGACCAAAAGTCCAACTTGGTCAACTTTGACTTTGACTGATTATGGTCAAAATGACTGTTTTGCCCTTTTGGTTCAATTGATCAACTTCTCCTCAAAATTAATGATTGATTCTTCAAACATAGGATCATTCAAACATAAGGAAGCCTTGGATGAAGTTTCAACTCAAAATTCTCAAGAAATCCTGATTAAAATCAAAACCCTAATTTGGCCCTTTTGTGAAGAACAAAGTCGACCAAGCTTCAAAACCCTAACTCCTCATCAACTCTTGCATCAATCCTCAAACCAAGATACTTCAAACATGAGAAAGCTCAAATGGCTTCAAAATCAAGACTTGATCCATCCTCAAACACTTCAAACAAATTCAAACAAATTCAAACAGCCCTGGCTTTGATTAGAAATGTCATTGACTTGAAAAAGTCAATACAATCTTCAAACTTGAATGAATTCATGACTTCAAATGAGGTAGCTTGGGACATAAGGAACCCTTGCCTTTGGCTTGATCAATCCTGGCTCAATTGGCTCATTGCTTCCACTTCAACTTTCTCAAATCATCTTCAACACTGATCAAACTTGTAACCTATTCAACCTTGGCTTCAAACACATGTATGCAAATGCTTATGTTCAAAATAATAAACTTTAAAGATGGTTGCCAAATGGAAAGTGAAAATTTTGGGTACAACACCCGGCAGAGTCGCCAATTCTATAATACGGTGGGAGAACTGACTTTTTGTTTTGCTTTCTTGGAAAGCATGTGTGGTTGAGATTGCCATCAAGAAATATTTGATTTTTTCAATCAAATTTGGCATGTTTTTGTATCTTTTGCAAGCTCCATGAAATTGCATATCTGTGATCAGCATATTCCCACGAGATTTGGCAAGAAAATACACCAATATCTAAACTTTTGTATTTTTCACCATTTATATAATTAAATTGAAATTTAAATAGATAAAAAATCAAAATAATTAAAATAAATGATGGAATAAGTCAAGAATAGCCTTAGAGTTCGTGGATGGGCTTGGGAATAAGATTGGATCATAAAATATTAGGCCTATTTGTTAAAAAATGCAATTTTGTTCAATGTTTGTTTTATGCATTTCACCAAATTTTTCCAACTTCACCAAGGCATAACTCTTTCAAATTTAACCATATGAGGGTGTTTTTGGACTCTTTGGAAAGCTTGGGATATCCTTTAACCAATTCCTTTGGTCCCATGTCATTTGGATTTTCCATGCTCCAGTTGTGGCCATTGACCTAGAAAGTGTTTTTGTTGACTTTTCAAGGTGACCTATAATGTATTTCTTCATAACTTTTCAATGGTGCATCTTTTGACTTCCATTTGTGAATAAAAGTTGTAGGAAATCAAAATCTCTTAAAAATGAGCTTTCGTGGGAATTTTTCTGACGAAGTATGAGAAAGGTATGGTCTGGTCAATGTACTATTGACTTTTCAGTCATCCAAATTTAGAAACTTTTCCATCTTGAATATTTCTGAGAAACTCTTGATGAATTATGATCAATGCTTGATCAAATAATGAATGAAGCTTCAAAATGAGGATGTTGACCAAAATATCGATGTTTGACTGTAAAATGACCATTTTTCCCCTGTGGTTGTCTGCGGACCAATTAGGGCTTCTGACTGAGCAAAGGAGCATATCTTGACTTGAAACTTGGTATGAGGATTCCCTATGGCTTGTATGACCACATGCAACCCTTTGGAGATCTTGAAATTCCCATCTTCCTTGTGTAATCCAAAACCCTAATTTCCGAGTAGTTGATTAGGAGATGGAGACTGATGCTTGATTCTTGTCATTCCCATGAGTGGAAGGAACTTGTTGAGTGAAGTATGCCCAAGAGGTGAGGCCAAATTTTGGGATATGAAAAAAAAATATATATATATATATATATATATATATATATATATATATATATATATATATATATGTATATATATATGATGGTTATAAGCTATTTGAATATGCTTAGTTGAGATTGTTGTTTGTGATGCATGTACAATTGGTGGATATTTCATGGTGTTGAAATATTGTGGTATGTGTATGTTAAGGTTGTTTGGATGATCTTAATTGCATACATGTTTGTGATAATTGTACATTGCATTGTATGGCATTGTTGGATTTGATCCGGAAGGGAAAAATAAACGGTGAAACTGTGGGTTCACAAGATAGACATTGCTCCTTAATTGGAAATAGGCGTAGTGGCTTTGATCCAGAAGGGAAACATAAGCGGTGAAACTGTGGGTTCACAAAATAGACATTGATCCTAGAGTGGAAATAGATGTAGTGGCTTTGATCCTATGTGGAAACATAAGCAGTGGAACTTTGGGTCCATGAGTCGGTACCGCATTTGCATTTGTTGCGTCGTTGTCGTGAGTCACGTGCACATTATATTGTGATGTGATGATGTGAGTTATGCTTAATGTGTTTTGGCAGTGTTGTTGATAAATGATTCTTGAGCCTTATTTGTATAATTGGATATGTGAAATAGATGCGAGAATGCTATTTACATGATTATGCAATAAGTGATATGATTATGTGAATTTGGTGATAATATGTGAATATGTGCATATTTGTGATTAATTATGTTGGTTGTTTTGGATGAGTAATTATATGTGAGTTAGAATTGAGGAATGATATTCACATGAGTATGCAATGAGTGATGACTGGGATTAGTGATGTATGTATACATGTTTAGTGATGATGGATTTCTATACTTGTATTACTATGAATAATTACATGTAATATGAATTGTATGCTATGTGGAAGAGATGCTACGAGAAATGTGTGATGAATTCCTTTATATATGTCATGCGTTGTTTACTATTACATATATTTATGATGATATGAATTCTCACCCTTCTGTTGGAATGATGCTTTATACCGGCATCACTCAGGTATCGAAGATAGCGGTTGAGGTGCTTTGCACGAAGATGGTGAATGACTTAGTTTAGTATTTTGCATTTGTTAGTTAAGAGAGTCATGCTTTGGTAGTGTAACACTTAGGAGGGTTATTTGTATGTTAATATCGTATTTCGTAGTTGACTATGTAATGTTATTTACATGATGATTTGGATATTAATGATGATGTATGATATCATTTGGCCTTAGTGCCTAATACACCATGAGTTGGTATTTTAGTATATGGATGATGTATATGTTGATTATGATTATAGTATGGGCTATGGATCATATTTGGTATAAATGAGTATTTATTATTCTGTTGCGAAATGCATGTGTATGAATATACTTTCTGAGGTGTTTTATGTATTATGATCAAGAGTACATATAATTATATTTATGTGTTTGAGTTTTGGGCTTTTCATGTTTTATGAGAAGTGACTTGTGACACCCTCTTTGGTGCATTTAAATTACTCTGATTGTTTTAAATATTTATATTATTCGAGGAGTTAGAAGGGGTGTTACAATAGTGGTATCAGAGCAGGTCGGTTTGTCAGCCAGGTTATTAATGAGTTTATTCCTTTTGGTATGCGACATGTGTGTGAAAACACTGTCGGTACTTGCTTAGTTCAGTATACCATGGATTGTAAAGATGCGAGTGTTGTGGAGAAGTTGTGGCTTCAAGAGATGTTATGCTTATATAACTTGAAGCGTAAGATAGAAGACACTGTTGTGGTTTGGTAACTGTGGTTAATGCTACTTGTTGTACCCCAAATTTTCACTCTCCATTTGGCAACCATTTTTGAGTTTATTTGTTCCCTGAGCATAAGCATTGACATACATGTATGGGATCAAAGGTTGAAGTGGTGACAAGTTTGATAGAAGTATGAAGTTGATTTGGGAGTTTTGAAAGATTGAAGCATTGAGCTAATTTTGGGTCAAGTATGATCAATTCAAAATCCAAGGGTTCCCTATGTCCCAAGACATCTCACTTGATTTATGGGTTCATCCAAGTTTGAAAGTTGCATTGACTTTTCAAGTCAATGACATTGCTAATCAAATTAGGGTTTTGGTTTTTTGAAGTGTATGATGATTGATCAAGTCTTGATTTTGAAGCCAAATTGTCTCCTTGATGTTTGAATAATCTTGGTTCAAGAATTGATGCAAGAATTGATGAAGAATTAGGGTTTTGAAACTTGTTCGATTTTGTTCTTCATTAGAGGGCCAAATTAGGGTTTTGGATTTAACCAGGATTTCTTGAGAATTTTGAGATTAAACTTTTTCCATGGATTCCTTATGTTTATGGGGTCCTATGTTTGAAGAATCATCCATCAATTTTGAAAAGAAGTGGATCAATTGAATCAAAGGGGCAAAATGGTCATTTTGACCATAATCAGTCAAAGTCAAAGTTGACCAAGTGGACTTTTGGTCAACCAAGATTTTCAAACATTCTATTTTCATATTTCAAGGTCATTTACACCATTGAACCATGAGAATTAGTCAAATTGAAGATAACTTGCATTTGAAGAAACTTGAAAAAATTCTAAGTTTCATCATGCCTTGGTTTGCCTTGCCTTGCCTGCCTCGGAGTCATTTGATCAAACACTTGGTGTGCCAAAAGTACCAGCTTATTTCTCTTGATTCATGGCTTATTTGAATTTTTAACCTTCATCAATCTTGAAGTACTCCATGAGGGCTTTCCAACAAGTTATGGTTCATGCAATTTGGATCAAAATTGAAGAAGTTATGATTGAGTGAACTTGGTGCCCTAACCTGAAAAATTGGGCAGCCCAACTGCATGCCTTGCCCGCGCCCTTGCCTGGAAACTTGCCCAGCTTTTGTCCAAATCCTAAACATCACAACTTGCTCATTTCTTGATCATTTTGAATGATTCTTTTTGTATTTGAAAGAGGATGGATTGAAGATTGATTGGCTTGAAGAAAATTAGGAAATGCACGAGTGGATTTGAGATGGCCTCATCTTGAATTTGGCTGATCATGGAGCACTTTGCACCAAAACAGGGCATCTAAAATTTGTGTTTTTGTCTCATTTTGTTTCAGGTTTTGTCTTATGTGTTTAGCACATGCTTGGCACGAATTACACATTACAAGATTGCTTGAATTGGCTTGACATCACACCTTGGCATTTGCTCTTGCACCCTCCAATTTTGGAAACTTTCATGACAAGCCAAAGGAGTACCCCATGACAGACTTTCCACCTCCCTCTAGCACATGAGTTGCAACTTATTTCTCAAGATCTCGGCTTGCTAAAACGACCACAAGCTTGGCCAAAGTGAACACAAAACGCAGCTGCTCCATTTTTGGTTTGTTTTGCAAATTGACATGGATTACCACTCTAATGGTTTGATTGGAGCTAAGACCTTTCTATCCTCACTCTACACACTCTATTTAAGGAGTGCAAACCCTCCATTTGAAGGAGGAGGCTCAGAATCACGAAATCACTCAGAATTTTCTCTCTAGTTTGGCTCTGCATTTTGGACCGGGTTTTGGATTTCTTGCATTCCAGATCTCAAATCTTCATTCAAACATCTTCAGTGAAGCATAAGGATCGTGTTTGAAGCATTTGCAAGCAACTGGAGTGAAGGAGTAGAGTTTCTAGATTTTGAATCAAGGTGAGTTCACTCAGCTTTGATTTCTGAGACCTAGCATGTTTTAGTTGAATTGAAGCATGTAAACGTGTTTATACATGATCACTGAATGTGTTTGATGCTTTTGTATGGTTTGATTTGAGTATTTGAGCATGATTTGAACTTCTGCAAGTGTTGAGATCCGTGAGTTTTTGCTTGATTTATGATCAGATTTCTTGATCTATGCTTGATGATTTGGTTTGATTCGAATTGCTATGTGTTGTGTGCCATGTGATCTTTGATTTGCCTTTAATTTGAGGAAATTTGGTTGAAAAATGAGGATTTGGTGTGGATATGAAGTTGTGGTGCGAAGCTAAGTATTTCGCGCGTGTTTGAAACATTGAAATGGAGAAGATGAAACCTGATTGGCTGATTTTTTTGAATTTTTGAATTATTTGATATTTGAATTAATTGTTTTCTTAATTTTAATTCATTGATCTAAGCACCTTGGAAAATTCTGGAAAAATTCTCAAAAATTCCAAATAATTTTCTTGACATTGAGAAATAATTTCAGAATTTTTTGGATTTGTTTTGATTAAAAATTAAAATTCATGAATAATTGTTTTATTTTGATGTTTGATTTTATTTTGATTGATCCTTTGATCCAAAAATCATGAGAAAATTTGTGGAAACTTGTTTTTGATTCTAGTATTTGATTCTGAATTTGATTTTAATTTTTGATGAGTCTGGTTCACAAAAATGTTTTATTGGTTAGATAATTGCTTAATTATCTAATTAATCAAAAAATAAGTTTTAAAATGGATTTCCATCAATCCAAAAAATGTGCAAAAATATGTTTTCTGATCTATAGAGTTTTCTCATGATTGTCATGTTTTTGTTTTGGATGATTTGAATTTGGATCTCTAAAAATTAATTTGTGAGATAAATTTTCAATTAATTAGGTTTTTGTTACTTCCTTTGTAAGTTTCAATTTCAAAACCAATTAACTTTGGGTTTCCAATGGATTTTCGATCTTGTTTAGGGTTCATAGATATGTTGATGATCTAAAAACAATTTTTCTTGATTTTTAAGAATTGGTTTGATATTTTTCACTAATTAACTTGAAAACCATGTCTAGTTTGGATTTTTGGCCAACTAGTTTGAACTTTTGAATATCATTTGATCCTTTCCTCAATAATGCATGAACTTAAAACTTTCTTTCTGACTTTTTGACGTCTCAAAGATGCCTTAGAAATTTTGGTTTGAATTATTGATGCTTATTTCTATTTTTGTTTGATTTTTGAAGTGAAGGTGAACTTGTGAACTTTGCACATTTTAGTTGCAAATCTTTCTTTGGCCAATGAACTCATGTGAGGCCTCTATTGTCACCTAATGATCCATTTCTTTTTGCTTTCTCACATCAACTTTGATCAATTCATTTAGTTATCCAATAGTTGTTTGATGAGATATGTTTGTACAAGCTTCATTTTGAGCATTTCTTTTGAACTTTTGACCTAATCTTTTGATTTTGTGGTTGAGGTCATCGAATGACCAATGATGACCATCTTGGGAATGATACTCTAAGTATAGTCCATTTGTGACTTGATATTACTTGACCCTTGCTTTGGAATCTAATTTCATTTGATGATGGAATTGAATTCCTTTACTTGTCTTGTTTTGCTTTCTTTTGATAATGAAGTAGAAGTATTTGCTTCTAATTCATTTTATTTGATCATGGATGTTTTATATGGTATGTGGTTTATCTAATACATATCCATTCTTTACCTTGATCATAAATTGATGACATTGATTTTGTGGATTAATTTGAATGATGCATAAAGAACAAACTTGATTTCTATTTGGATTTCAAATACCTTTTAATAAACTCTTTTGAAATTGTTCTTTATCCCATTCTACATCATTCTTGCTTTAAGTTTAGGGCCATAAGTTCAAGTTGTTGAACCATTTATGAGTCTCTAAAACTTGTTTTTTTTTATGTTTGAGATGAGGTCTCTTTGGACCCATGATTCATAATTGATACTTGTTTGATGTTTGAAAGATGTTTATCTTATTTGTTATTTGAGGTGAGGTCTTTAAGACCAAGGAACCATACTTGTTTAATGTTTGAGATGTTTGTCTCATTTGAGGTTGGGCATTTGATCCCATTCCTTCAATCTTTGTTTTTATTAGCCAACAAATGATCCACATTTGTGATGTTGAGCTATACTTGTTTTGCTTGCCTAACTACTTGAGTATTGTGTTTATACATTACTAATTTGTAGTTTGTTTATGCATGCCTATTGACTTTTGAGTTAACTTAAAGATCAAGTTTGTTTATGCTTGCATCTTGTGTCATCTTCATCACATGCCTTGAGGTGTTTGCCTCATGCCCTTGATTCTCTTATTTGAATTTGAAGTGTTTGCTTCATATTTGATTGATGTTTGATTGTGTGCTTCATGTTTAAGTTGCTTGAGGTATTTGCCTAATTAATTGATTGTTTGATCCATGTTTGATGTGCTTGAGGTGTTTTCCTCATTACTTGATTGCATGTTTGATTTGCTTGTGGTATTTTCCTCTTTGTTTGACTTGTTTGATGCCATGCTCCCTTAGGACTTGACTTCATCTTGTTTGAGATAAGTCACTAGACCCTAGGCTTAAATCCATGCATGACAACTTCTAGGACATGTTTTAGTCCCCTTTTTACCTTAGGACTATTTTGAACACAACTATAGGATCAACTTTGCATGCCAATTTAGGTTTATTTTTGCTTAGTTATCCCTTAGTATTTTTATTTTGCTTTTGCATTTGAATCTTGAGACTTAAAACCATTATCATACCACAAAATTTGCCCACAACTCTTGGGCATACTCTCATCCCATGAAATCCTCAAGGTTACAGGAGTTTCAAGGGACAGGTACAAATCAAGAAGAAATTCACAATCTTATCTCCTCAACAATAGGTGAGAAATTAGGGTTTGAATTTTCTTCAAGAACGTGGCTTCTCCAAGACCTCAAGTGAACTCCATATGGTCTAATACCTCTAAGACAAGCCATCCTCAGGCTCATAAGGCTCACAACTATGCAAGAATATCACAAGACTCCTCAGGTCAATCACCTCCTAAGCAGTATACAGCTGAAATTAGGGTTTTGGTTCTTTAAAAGATTTTGAAGTTTTCAATGGCTCAATCAAGTCCTATAGGCCTATATACATCCTCAAGTATCTCCATGACAAGTTTCAAGACTTACAATGCCAGTTTGACCAGTCAAAAGCCCTAATTGATCCACAATCAACTGCAAGGGCAAAATGGTCATTTTGCTTCCAAAATTCATGATTTTTGGTCAACATCTTCATTTTGAGATAATAATCATCATTTGATCAAGCTTTGCTCATGATTCCCCAAGAATATCTCAGAAATCATCAGGATGCAAAAGTTACTATTTTTGGATAGTAGAAAAGTCAACTGTACATTGACCAGAGCATAACTCTTTCATGGTTCATCAGAAAAATTCCATCCAATGCTCAAATTGAAGAGCATTCAATCCTCTAAAAGTGCATAACTCATGGGAATTTTTATCATGCACCAGTTGGAAGTTAGGAGCAAATACATTATAGGTCCTTTTCAAAAGTCAACAAAAACACATCTTAAGTCAAAGGCCATAACTTGAGATTGGAAGATCCAAATGACATGGGACCAAAGGCATTGGTTAGAGGACATCAAGAGATTTCCAAAAGGTCCACGAACACCCTAAGAAGGTCAAAATTGAGAAAGTTGTACATTGGAGAAGTTGGTGATATTTGAGAGGATTCATGAAGTTTACATTGACCAAACTTGGAAATTTGTCAAATGAGCTTTGGATTTTATGATCCAAATGTGTTCCTAGGCCCATATTAAACCTCAAAACCATCTTTTTTATTTTTTCACTATTTATTTCCATTTACTGTGATTTTTAACAAATTAAATCATTTTAAATAAGGTAAATTATGAAATAAATAAAATAAGTGGACAAAAGGCTGGTTTATGGTTCTGAAGGGATCCATGGATATCCAATATCCAATCCAAACCAAAAAACATGCAAGAAATAGGATATGGGCCACGTTTGGAAATTTGAAATCTTGAGTGAAAAAATCTAATCTTGATTGATGATTGTAAAGATTTTATTCAATTCTATTGCCCTAAGTTGATTCCTCTATAAGAATGCAAGGTAATCACGTTGAAAAAACAAGGATTGGAAGCTGCAGACGCCTGTACCAAATCTCACAAAACCAGAAAAATTCTAAGAGCAAATTCCTGTTTCAGTTGATCTCAAGGCAAGCCACGCATCCTAACACATCCAGGGGACTCTCAGAAACGATTCTGGATCTAAAACACAAGCCAAAGCTCAAGGATTCGCATAGTCACCATTCATAGTTTGCTCAATCTTCTTGAAGTTGAATTCTTATTATTGTGCATTTTTAATCATAATTAAACATGTATTTAACATTCTTGTGTTGTTTGCAAGCTATCTGGGCGGTCCAATTGAAGTTTCGAGTCGTGTAGCATGATTTGCCATTGTTGGCCGTTTAGGGTTTGGATTAGGGTTTCTTAAACCTTCAACAATTGGGACACCATACCAACATAGTCATGTTCAGGAGGATTGGACGAAGAGAATGGACTTATCGCGCTCAATTTATTTGCTCTGTATATGATTTCATGTTTTTGCAGGTGCAACAGTGACAGTTGTACAACCGTCACTAAAACCCTTGGTCTAATACGACAGTTGCATGGGAGGAGGTAGAAGACGATGGCGTGTTAGTGTGCCATTCGCCTATTCAAATCGAGCGCATTTTATTTTTGATGTTTTCGTTTGTTTTGTTTTTTTCTTCTACTGGAGTGGAGGATCAAACAAGGGACGTTGCATGCCCCAACGGCTAGGGTATCTACACGTGAGCGAGGGGACGCAGGTTCAACACCCAACGTCCCCCTTTTCTTTATTTGTTTCACTAACCTCATTCCCTTGTTTCACCCTTTTTCCATTTTCAGTCATTACAAAAGCAGGTAGCATATCATGCTTCAAAGGGCAAAGGCGCTTTGGAACTGTGGGGTCCCGAGTTCGAATCTCAAATAATTTCATTCTTTTTCTTACTGTGTTTTTTCCAGTTTCTTTTACACTTTTCTTAATTTAGTTAATTAGATAATAATTATTAATTAGTACTAATTACGATTGTTTTAAAACTAACCTAGGTTTAGTTATATAATGAAATTCCATAAGTTAATTAATTAGGTTTTCATCTTAGGTTAATTAGGAAATTAGGATTGAACTAATTAATTAGTGTTTTTTTATGTAAAGAATTAATTTACTTTTATTAGAATTAATTCCTTCAAAAATTAATAACTCAATAACCGAAAACCAGATTAATTCGATTTTTTCACCGATAATTAGAATAAATAATTAGGTTTAATCTGGCGCACGACTTCGGTCGTTTTTTTTACCGATTCACCCGATTTTATTCTAAACACGTTTTTATCGTTTGAATCGAATTTTTATCGCGCGTTCGTTTATACTAATTTTTGCGCGCCGATTTTGGCCAAGTATTTTGTAATTGTATAAAGTTTGTAATTATTATTAATTAGGTTTTATTTTCTGCAAAATTAATTATGTAGCTGCTAAAAGCCTTGTAATAGTTATTAGGTTTACTATTTCCGCATTTATTTCTTCACCTCTTTTTCCCTTAATTTTTTGGTATTGTACCCCCATCCCCGAAGCCCTGTAATAGCATAAGCCCATTTATTTTCCGCACCTTTAAATTTCTGCAAACTTATGAACTGCCGTGGTTAGTAATCTTAGGGGGTGCAAGACTGAAAACTTAAATGAATTCGAATAACTCTAAACAAGATAAAATTTCGAATACAAAAAACTTTCACACTTACACCCCCTAGGGTACACACCTCTCGGTTGCCTTTCGGATTAACGGTCGTCCCTGGGGTAGGGGAACCCTAAAAGCAAAGGTTGCCTAAACAGATAAAGTCAATCACTGTCCCTTCGATCAAAAGGACACAACCACGCGGGTTGTGTCCTAGTCCCTCCGATTCAAAGTGATTGACCAGTCCCTTTCGAGATATTGCTAAGGGTATCATTACTCAAGGCTTGGGTGGTCGAACGATGACCCTAACGCCTGTCGCTTACAAATCCCAGGGTCCCGACTATCTACCTTTCAATGGTAGGGCCAGTCGCCTCCCACAAAGGAACGCATAAGAACAATAAAAGACCACTAGGGTAGGTAGACTTAGGTACTTGCTCGTCTTTCAAAATAATTTACTAAACGCACCTCACTTCTTTTCAAAAACAACTCAACATAACACTTTGAACACCACCCACAATGATGGGTTAATACAAAGTTAAAAGTTGATTTTCAAACACACTCTTTGCACACAATACTTTTGAAAACAATCAAACGAGCTAAGTACCTAAGAGCCCATGGATAACCATGGATGTGAAGGGTGCCTTACACCTTCCCTTCACATAATCTACCTTCCGAACCCAAAAATATTTTAAAGGTCTTTTCCTGTTCTTTTAGCCTTTCCTTAGGATAAAATAAAAGTCGTTGGCGACTCTTGCTAACCGCGACATTTCAAACAGAAATAAAAAGTCAGTTCTCCCACCGCATTACAGAACTGGCGACTCTACTGGGGAGACACTTAAAAAAAAGAGGTATACCTTAGGGTTTAGATCACCACATGTTTTTAACTGCTTTCTTTGTTTGCTTTAACTTAAGGGTTGCTTGGGTCTTAAGTTAGATGTGTGAAAGTCCTTACCCAGACTGAGTGCTAGGTAAGTGACAATAGATCGTGGGCGCTGCATTAGCATGTACTAATATGGAAGCAGCAATGGTCACAGTTGTTTAGAACCTTAGACAAACTGTTCTTGGCCATTAGGTAGCGAGGTTCCGACTTTGGCTTGACCCAAAGTTGGATGACACTCAATGCTACACCCATTGAGACTTAACTCTAAAGGAAACTTCGGTTCGTTCAATTAAGGACGTCTTGAGGTGGCCTACGAGAAGGGTCTGAGATATGGGAACCCCTATAGAACCCTGATACTTTCTAGGATAGGTTTGAACCAACTTTTAGTGGGGAGGGTACTAACCTATACTTCATGCAAGCCTTAAGCCCTAGGACTCTTGTGTGACTTGTTTGTGTGTGTTATCTAACTAAGCATAAGCATCATACGCATTGCATATACTAACCCTATTTCAATGACTTTGGGATTTCATCTTTGTCTCTATTTTGTAGGATCATGGCCTCTGCTACTAAGGACTATATTTGCATCAGCTTTCAAGAGACATCCTCCAAGCTCAAAGATTTGGTCTTGCAGATTCCCGACAGTTCTCAGTTCACCAAGTGACGTGGTCACCTACTTAGCTTGGTCACTTCCGGTTTTGACATGGACCTTATGAGGGTTCTCTTCCAGTTCTTCGATCCGAGACATCATTGCTTCACTTTTCCTGATTATTAGCTTGTGCCTACCCTAGAGGAGTTCTCTCAAATATTGGGTATCCCGATCTTGGACTAAATTCCGTTCACCGGTTTATAGGCTACTCCGAAGCCCGAATCTGTTGCTGCTGCCCTACATTTGAAACGGGTCGACATTGTTTCTAATTGGACAACCAAGAGTGGAGTTGAAGGCCTGCCTGCCAAGTTCCTGTTTGAGAAAGCTCAGAAGCTCTCATACGCTATGAGTTATTATGTAGTGGCTCTGCTGATATATGGTTTGGTTTTGTTCCCTAATCCGGATGGGTTCATAGATGTGCATGCGATCAAGATATTCCTGGCTTATAATCTGGTGCCTACTTTGCTTGGAAGTATTTTGCATACTCTTCACCCTCGCACTACCATGCGTCGAGGCACTCTCATGTGCTGCATCCCGCTACTCCACAGGTGGTTTATTTCACACCTGCCCAGATCGGTACGAAGCAATGAGCAGAAGAGTCCATGGTCTCAGAGAATAATGTCACTCTCACATAATGACATTATTTGGTGTCCTCGATCTTCAGATAACCTTATCGTTATTGATCACTATGGTGAGTTCCCTAACGTGCCTCTTCTTGGCATCACAGGAGGTATTACTTACAACCCATCACCAGCTCTGCGACAGTTTGCTTACGCATGAAGAGACGGTCCGCACGACATGATTATTTAAGGGGTTGTGTTCAACTATGTAAGTGACTCTCAAGACTACCGCCAAAGGTTCATACGCGCTTGGCACAAGGTACACCGAGTAGATAGCCGGACATGGGGGCAGAAGAACTCTCTTCCTATGGAGCCTTACCTCCGATGGGTACGCAAGCATGCTCAAGACCTTGGCATGGCCTATCCTGCTGTCAAGCCGGTTATCATTGAGCTAGAGTTTGAGGGTGATTTTCCTCAAGTCATATCCCATCCTGACATGCCTACTGACCATGAGGAACTGCAAAAGTCTTGGATCCAAATGAATAAGCAAATGACACTTATCAGACTCAGGCCCGTGCTGACGAAGAAAAGATATTAGAGCTCACAAAACTGCTCCATGAAGAACGAAGCATCAACAACTATATGGGCACTAAGAGGATGCGGCCATGAGAGACTTGACCCAGTATGCTTTGCTTGAATTTTTAGTTCTTATTTTCATTTTCTTTGTAAGCCCTAAGCGGCGACGAGTTTTAAATGTTTGAGTCTAATGAATTTTGTTTCTGCTTTTGGTTTAAACGAAGTTGATTTCCCAAAATCCTTGAAAACATTTGCATACGCATAGCATGCATCATGACATTTCATAAAAGGTTTCTACTTTGGATTTCTCAAACTTTTCGCTGTTTATTTAAGCCATGGATCTTGAACAAGCTGTCAAAGACCTGCGAACTCAGAACGCTCAACTTCGAGAAATGATCCTGAACCTGGCCAAGGGGCAGGAAGAGTTGAAAGCACTTCTGATTGAGGAGAAGAAAAGACACGACCAACATGCAGGGGAAATCTTGATCCCTAGTATTGCATCAGTGCCACCACAACAGGGTCAGCAGTACAAGCATCATACTTCCAAGATGCAGTTCACAAAGATTAATCTGACTCTATCACAAGCGTTGCAACAGTTGTTGAAAGCAGGAATGATCACCTTGAGGGATCCACCTCAGAAGCCTAACACCACTTCTCATCAGTACAATCCCAATGCAAGATGTGCCTATCATTTTGATAGCCCTGGTCATGACACTGAAGATTGTTGGCCCTTGAAGAACAAGATTCAAGATATGATCGACGCCGGCGACATTCAGCTTAACTCTTCGGGAGGTCTTAAAAGCCACGCGCCTAAAAGACAATTCACAAGGATTAACCTGACACAGGTTCAAACACTGCAACACTTGTTGGAAGCAAAGTTGGTTACACTGAAGGATCCTCCTCGGTATCCCAACATTTCCGCTCCTAGCTACTACCCTGATCAAAGATGTTCATATCATTGTAACGGTCCGGGTCACGACACCAATAACTGTTGGGCATTGAAGAACAAAATTCAAGACCTGATCGATGCCGGCAAGGTGCAGTTTGGTCCTCCCGAGACTCCAATGTGATCGCCGCTCCTACGCCCAATAACGGCAAGACTGTCAACACCACAGACGGCTAGACGGATGACTCTTAGTTTTCTTTAGTTATTTCACTTGCACTTTCTATTCTTGCTATTGTTTAAACATTTGACCCTACGACAAACATTTTTTTGTTATTTATGATTACTTATTCATAATGCATTTGCTTCATATTTGTCTTGAATCAATTTTTCATTTTCACTATTTTAAAACTGTGTTCTTACTATGTTTTTATGTGATACCCAACTCTCAATCGAAGCGGTGAACCTTTATAGGGAGGATGACGATAACGATACTATAACCACTTACAAGTATACTTTCGAACAGACCGTGCTGACGATGTACATGCATTGTTTCAATTCCCAAACAGTGGAGATATAAGGAGGATAATCCCTAGTCAACCCCTTTGAGCCTATGGTGTAGGAGTTTTTCTTGTGTTCAAAAATTTAAACCCTTATTCATAACCTGGGGCATGGGTAATTCTTCAGCTAACTCGGCTGCGCAAGACGGTCAGGTACACACAAGTGATGATGATTCCTCGAAGACCATTCAATAAGGCAGTCGATGCGCATCAAAGAAAAAAGAAGCCGCTAAGTCAAAAACCTTCAAAAGAGACTTAGCGAGAAAAACAAGAAGGAAAGGAAAAAGAAATCTCGCTGACTGTAAATAAACAGTTCAGGCAAAATGTTAGGGATAGAAGAAGTCAAATAAAAAATGGAGGTCACTACAAGTCTTCGACTGCCTGGTCAAAATAAAGGACAAATTTTGAACCATCGCCAATAGCAAATGCCAAGACATTCGGCGGTGAAACATATAGTTAGCTGAGCATAGGATTGGAGGAAATCACGAAGAGCGGGGTGGGTAAAAATAAACTTTGAGCCTATTATCCCTTTGTTTCTTAACCCGTGAACCAAATCCATGTTACAACCCTTAAAAGTCCTAACTGAAGCACGGTTAGTTCGAGAGCATGCTGTTACCAAAAGGTATCCTGACTCCTTGAAGGTTCACACACCAAAATTTTGAGTTGGTATCACATTCTTTCAGAAAAAATGGTTTTTACGCCTTAATATAGACGATGTTTTCAAAAACTATTTTCTCAAAACTTAAAGACAAGCATGTGCATTGAATTATGACTATTTCATCATATAACATCTTTGTCTGCTCACTCTGTTCAAATATTTAACATCAAAATATAATTTGCAATACGAAAACGACTAAAAACTGAAATTCATCCCGACAAGTTTGTGGTTGCAGCAGAATTGTCTCGGATAGCAGAGATATTTTCTCATACATGACCCAATGCACGCAAGGGGCATAGCCAATGGTTTCCAGGTTAGGGGCATGATACGTTGTCGTCCAAATCACTTGAGGCAGTTAAGCCAATATTCAGAAAGATCTCTTCAACGAGCAAATCGTTAGAAAGTCACTCGACGAGCAAACCTTCAAAGTCTCTCAAATGAGCTAAGGGGAAATGAAATGTTCATCCCCATAAAATCATCTCAACCAGGTATCCCTACAGAGGTATTCGCTTCAGCAAGTCGGATGCGACTTCAAGATAGCAATCGGGGGGCATCCTTCATCAATCCGCCACCAAATCCCCAGTAGATCACCTGAGCAAGATCTACCTAAAGCCCACTCCGGTAGAGCATGGGGCATCTCCCCAACAGAAAGAAAACCCCGGTCAGGGTGCAATCATTCATCTCTCCAGCAAAACGGGTCGCCAACTCTTCTCAGTTGCTTTCTTCCCCAAACAGAAAACAGCATCATCCCCAGCGGAATTTATTTCTCCCAAGCGGCACAACACCTTCAACAAAGTCCACTCAATGAATAGAGACGCTTATATCAGTCAAACTCCTCATACAGGAAATAAGAAATCCCTAGCATAAGTCAGGGAATCTTCACAATCAGTTCAACATTATTCCCCAGCTAAGTTCCTCACAATAGAAGACAGGAATCTCCAACACAGACGTCCTCAAATCAAACTGAAGGGCTATTCTCAAATGGCGAGCCGGGATTTATGTTTCCCACCTCAGAAGCTGCACCTGGGAGCAACTGCTGTTTTTCTGTCACTCATGCTTTCATCTCATCATGCATACATTCATACGTGTGTTCATAGCATACATCCAGCATTCTCATTTATTTCGAGAGCATCATTACATGATGCATTTCATACATTTTTAACGCTATGTCGTACTGTTATTTTCTATTAGACTCTTAGTGTTTTGCAGGAAATTAATCAGATTATAGCTCTGCTGCGACAAAACTTTGTCCCCAAGGCAAGAGATCACGTCTCTACAAGTTCTTCTGAGAATAGACGCCTTATATCGGCAATTCCTTCTGAAACGGTTCAAGATAAAAGAATCTAACGCACGACTCATTAACTCTGGAACCTGACAACAAAAATCACAACGCCCAACAAACGACTCAAGACAAGAGATTTCAACGTATGGTTCATATGCCTGGAGAAGCATTTCAAGATGAAGTAATCTCACATTCAGTTCATACGCCTGACGGATCAACTCAAGACGAAGTAACCTCACCTCTAGTTCATATGCCTGACGGACCAGCTCAGGACGAAGAAACTTGGTACTCGGTTCATACACTTGGACAAACAATCCAAGACGAAGTAACCTCGCTTCTGGTTCCTACGCTCGGACAAACAATTCAAGACGAAGTAACCAGGTCTTTTTGGATAGACAATCCAGGAAGAAGAAACTTTTTGCTTGGACAAATAATCCAAGATGAAACAACCTTACTTAGACAGACAATCTAAGGTGAGGTAACTTTACACCCGGTTCATACGCTCGGACAGACAATCCAAGACGAAGTAACCAGGAAGAAGCAACTTTTTTGCTTGGACATACAATCCAAGACGAAGTTCTGGACAGACAATCCAGGGCGAATCAACTTGGCATACTTGGACAGATAATCCAAGATACTTCCGGATAGACAATCCAGGAAGAAGCCATTCTTTCACTTGGACAGATAATCCAAGATGAACTTCTGGACAAACAATCCAGGAAGTAGTATCCTTTCGCTTGGACAGACAATCCAAGACGAGGTTCGGGACAAACAATCCAGGACCTAGCAACATCACTTGGACAGACAATCCAAGAAAACTTCATCTGGACAGACAATCCAAGATGAAGTAATCTCACATTCAATTCATACGCCTAACGGATCAACTCAGGACAAAGTAACTTGACATTCCCCAGAGATTACCCAACCCTGGGAATCTCCTGACAAAGTTTCAACAAACAGATTCAACTTTCACGAGCAACAACAAATATTCACACTAGATGGCATCTTTAAGCCCATCTCCTCAACGTGTCTTAGAATTTGGATGGCATCTTTAAGCCCATCTCCAAATGGCATCTGTAAGTCCGTTCCCGTACTCAACCCAGAAGACGCACCGGCGAGTGCAAATTTTTGGTATTTTAGTATTCAATCCTCTTCCACCCTCGGACTACGAACGGCAGGCACGCCATTCTACTCCTCAGGTTTAAGAGAATTGAATATGGGCAGCTGTCATACCCCAAAAGTTGCCCACACCTCTTAGGCATACTCTCATCCCATGAAATCCTCAAGGTTATAGGAGTTTCAAGGGACATGTACAAATTAAGAAGAAATTCACAATCTTATCTCCTCAACAATAGGTGAGAAATTAGGGTTTGAATTTTATTCAAGAACATGGCTTCTCCAAGACCTCATGTGAACTCCATATGGTCTCATACCTCTGAGACAAGCCATCCTCAGGCTCATAAGGCTCACAGCTATGCAAGAATATCACAAGACTCCTCAGGTCAATCACCTCCTAAGTAGTAAACAACTGAAATTAGGGTTTTGGTTCTTTCAAGGATTTTGAAGTTTTCAATGGCTCAATCAAGTCCTATAGGCCTATATACATCCTCAAGTATCTCCATGACAAGTTTCAAGACTTACAATGCCAGTTTGACCAGTCAAAAGCCCTAATTGATCCACAATCAACTGCAGGGGAGAAATGGTCATTTTGCTACCAAAAGTCAGAATCTTTGGTCAACATCTTCATTTTGAGATTATAATCATCATTTTATCAAGCTTTGCTCATGATTCCCCAAGAATATCTCAGAAATCATCAGGATGCAAAAGTTACTATTTTTGGATAGTAGAAAAGTCAACTGTACATTAACCAGGGCATAACTCTTTCATGGTTCATCAGAAAAATTCTATCCAATGCTCAAATTGAAGAGAATTCAATTCTCTACAAGTGCATAACTCATGGGAATTTTTTATCATGCACCAGTTGGAAGTTATGAGCAAATACATTATTGGTCCTTTTCAAAAGTCAACAAAAACACATCTTAAGTCAAAGGCCATAACTTGAGATTGGAAGATCCAAATGACATGGGACCAAAGGCATTGGTTTGAGGACATCAAGAAATTTCCCAAAAGGTCCAAGAACACCCTCAAAAGGTCAAAATTGAGAAAGTTATGCATTGGAGAAGTTGGTGAAATTTGAGAGGATTCATGAAGTTTACATTGACCAAACTTGGAAATTTGTCAAATGAGCTTTGGATTTTATGATCCAAACGTGTTCCTAGGCACATCCTAAACCTCAAAACCATCTTTTTTATTTTTTCACTATTTATTTCCATTTACTGTGATTTTTACCAAATTAAATCATTTTAAATAAGGTAAATTATGAAATAAATAAAATAAGTGGAAAAAGGCTGGTTTATGGTTAAGAAGGGATCCATGGATATCCAATATCCAATCCAAACCAAAAAATATGCAAGAAATAGGATATGGGCCACGTTTGGAAATTTGAAATCTTGAGTGAAAAAATCAAATCTTGATTGATGATAGCAAAGATTTTATTCAATTTTATTGCCCTAAGTTGATTCCTCTATTAGAATTCAAGATAATCACGTTGAAATAACAAGGATTGGCAGCTGCAGACGCCTGTACCAAGTCTCACAAAACCAAAAAAAAATCTAAGAGCAAAGTCCTGTTTCAATTGATCTCAAGGACTCTCACAAAACCAAAAATCAAAGAGTCACCATTCAGTCCTTCTGTTTCAATTGATTTCTTTGTGGCAACCAATTAAACATGTTCAGAGGATTGGACGAAGAGAATGGGCTAATCGCGCTCAATTTATTTGCTCTGTATATGATTTTATGTTTTTGCAGGTGCAACAGTGACGGTTGTACAACCGTCCCTAAAACCCTTGGTCTAATACGACGGTTGCAGAGGAGGAGGTAGAAGACGATGGCATGTCAGTGTGCCATTCGCCTATTCAAATCGCGCGCATTTTATTTTTGATGTTTTCATTTGTTTTGTTTTTTTCTTCTATCGGCGTGGAGGATCGAACAAGGGACGTTGCATGCCCCAGCGGCTAGGGTATCTACACGTGAGCGAGGGGACGCGGGTTCAACACCCAGCGTCCCCCTTTTCTTTATTTTTTTTCACTAACCTCATTCCCTTGTTTCACCCTTTTTCCATTTTCAGTCATTACAAAAGCAGGTAGCATATCATGCTTCAGTGGCAAAGGCGCGTGCATTGGAACCAGGGGGTCCTGAGTTCGAACCTCAGCGACCCCCATTCTTTTTCTTACTGTGTCTTTTCCAGTTTTTTTTACACTTTTCTTAATTTAGTTAATTAGATAATAATTATTAATTAGTACTAATTAAAATTGTTTTAAAACTAACCTAGGTTTAGTTATATAATGAAATTCCATTAGTTAATTAATTAGGTTTTCATCTTAGGTTAATTAGGCAATTAGGATTAAACTAATTAATTAGGGTTTTTTTATGTAAATAATTAATTTATTTTTATTAGAATTAATTCCTTCAAAAATTAATAACTCAATAACCGAAAACCCGATTAATTCATTTTTTCACCGATAAATAGATTAAATAATTAGGTTTAATCTGGCGCACGACTTCGGTCGTTTTTTTTACCGATTCACCCGATTTTATTCTAAACTCATTTTTATCGTTTTAATTGAATTTTGAACGCGCGTTCGTTTATACTTATTTTTGCGCGCCGATTTGGCCAAGTATTTTGTAATTGTATAAAGTTTGTAATTATTATTAATTAAATTTTATTTTCTGCAAAATTAATTATGTAACTGCTAAAAGCCTTGTAATAGTTATTAGGTTTACTATTTCCGCATTTATTTCTTCACCTCTTTTTCCCTTAATTTTTTGGTATTGTACCCCCATCCCCGAAGCCCTGTAATAGCATAAGCCCATTTATTTTCCGCACCTTTAAATTTCTGCAAACTTATGAACTGCCGTGGTTAGTAATCTTAGGGGGTGCAAGACTGAAAACTTAAATGAATTCGAATAACTCTAAACAAGATAAAATTTCGAATACAAAAAACTTTCACACTTACACCCCCTAGGGTACACACCTCTCGGTTGCCTTTCGGATTAACGGTCGTCCCTGGGGTAGGGGAACCCTAAAAGCAAAGGTTGCCTAAACAGATAAAGTCAATCACTGTCCCTTCGATCAAAAGGACACAACCCCGCGGGTTGTGTCCTAGTCCCTCCGATTCAAAGTGATTGACCAGTCCCTTTCGAGATATTGCTAAGGGTATCATTACTCAAGGCTTGGGTGGTCGAACGATGACCCTAACGCCTGTCGCTTACAAATCCCAGGGTCCCGACTATCTACCTTTCAATGGTAGGGCCAGTCGCCTCCCACAAAGGAACGCATAAGAACAATAAAATACCACTATGGTAGGTAGACTTAGGTACTTGCTCGTCTTTCAAAAAAATTTACTAATCGCACCTCACTTATTTTCAAAAACAACTCAACATAACACTTTAAACACAACCCGCAACGATGGGTTAATACAAAGTTAAAAGTTGATTTTCAAACACACTCTTTGCACACAATACTTTTGAAAACAATCAAACGAGCTAAGTACCTAAGAGCCCATGGATAACCATGGATGTGAAGGGTGCCTTACACCTTCCCTTCACACAATCTACCTCCCAAACCCAAAAATATTTTAAAGGTCTTTTCCTGTTCTTTTAGCCTTTCCTTAGGATAAAATAAAAGTTGGTGGCGACTCTTGCTAACCGCGACATTTCAAACCGAAATAAAAAATCAGTTCTCCCACCGCATTACAACCATTTTGCTTAAAAATCAATTTTGATTAATGATTACGATGTGTACTAATACGCCATGAGCCTTAAGTACATGAGAACTTTGGAAATCGAGGCACTTGACTCGAGTTCTAAAAGGATCTTGTTGTCATAGTTTTAGTATGGTGCATATCATTGACTTCTATTTTGAAGATAAAAAACACAAACCAATTGAAATCTTTTTGCCGTTTGGCACCCTTTTCTTTTAAAAACCTTTTGGTTATAAAACACACAACAAACCAACATTTTTGAGGAGAACTACGGCTCTCTGATTCTTCATTTGATGGAGATACGTAGGCATGGGGTTTACCCAACCGAGAGGACTAATAAAACCTTTCTTTTTGTTTGATAATAATTGAGCTTTTGCATGCATTCCCTTTTTGTTTTGTTTTTAGACAACGACACCCTATAGATCAGACAACAAGAGTGGTTTGTGTCGAGTACGACATACGTTTGGGGTGCTAATACCTTCCCCTTGCGTAACTGACTTCCTTACCTTATCTCTTGGTCGCTTGACCTGGATTGATTTCCCTTTTAGCTTTTCTTCGGTGTTTTCCTTTCTCTCCGTGAGATAAATATATATTCGATGGTGACTTCATTGTATTCATGTATGATGTTAGTTCAGTCGGCGACTATTCTTTAGCTAGCTTCAGCTGGCGACTTCACTGGGGACTTGATTGACCTTTTGCTGGTCCTTCCTCGTAAGTCAGTCCCAGCTCTTGTTTGTTTGTTCTAGGGTGCTTGTTTTGTTTGTTTGTGTGTCAGGGATTGATTGACCTTTTGCTGGTCCTTCCCCGTGAGTCATTCCTAGATCTCGTTGTTTGGTTTTGGGTGATTATTTGTTTGTTTGTTTGTTTATTTGCTTTGATTACTTGTATATGTTTGAGCATGCATTTGCATCTGTATTTCGGGTTGCGATATTCTGTTGTTTTTTTCTCTGTTTCTTTGGCGGGATGGGATTGATCTATGAGGTAAAAGGGCCAATACACAGGCCAAGTGATCACACAAGATTAAAGTGAATGGTTATACCAGTCATGTAGCACTTGTTACGGGGAGATGGGGTAGCGTACACAACCAGATGAGGACTTCTAGGGTTGCGTTGACTGGTATGCTAAGGCACTAGTCAATGTATGCTCAATAGAGGCTGATGACTCTGGTGACCTTTTTATGATGACCTTGTCCGTGTATAGTTTGACCTGTGAGTTGGGAGGGAATCATTCTTTAACAGGTGTTGGTAACTGATCTTTGTTCAAAGACTACATCAGATTTTTAGATTTTAGACCTTTTGGTCCCAGAGATCTTTTGAGACAGAGCAGCAGATTGTCTTGTTTTCAGCCTTGGTCCCATGCATTCTCATAAGCATGGTCACTTTCATTTTCTCGACACACATGTTTCCTTTATTTCCAAGTACCCTGTTTGTTGGGTAGGAATCGTCAAGTCATGAACATTAAAAAGAGCAGGAATGTCAGTTACACTTTCTGCAACCCTGATTTGACAACACTTCAATCTTTGGCAGAGAAGTCTCCAAAAGAGAATTGGGTCGTCTTTGAGAAAGATTTTATAAAACTGAAGCCTTAGGTGTATTTGAGTTTGAACAAGTATAGAGAGAGGGGAATCCATACCTAGCTGCAGTTCTATGATCCGTCTCTAAGGTGCTTTACCTTTTCTGATTATTAGTTATTGCCAACTCTAGAGGAGTATTCTATTATCATGGGAATTGATATCAAGCGCAAAATTCCTTTCAATGCAACCATGAAGATCCCTGAGCCTTCTCAGATCGCTGCCAGTCTTTGTTTGAAGACGTCCGAGGTGGCTGATAACTTGAAGGTCAAAGGAGGAGTTCTGGGCCTGAATTTGAGCTTTTTTGTTGAAAAAAGCCCATGATGTTGCTAATGAGGAAAGGTGGATTGAGTTCAATACTTTGTTAGCTGTATGCATTTACGGGATCATTCTGTTTCCAAATGTTATACTTGAGTTTGTTGACATAGATTCTATTCGCATTTTTATGCTGAGGAATCCAATTCCTACTTTGTTGGGTGATGTTTACTATTCTGTGCATTCCAGAAGAAAGGCTAGAGGCGGTAAAATACTTTGTTGTGCCACTCTCTTATTTGCTTGGATTGAAGGGTGTTTACCCAAAAGAGGAGCTTTCAGGGATACCGCAGAGACTTTGGATTGGAGCCATAAGATTATGGGTTTGACTGCTAAAGATATCAGGTGGATCGATTCAGATGTTAGTCGTTTGTGCAACAATGCGATCTTCAGTTGTGGAGAGTTCCCGAATGTGCCGTTCATTGGAAATAAAGGTGGAATCAACTATAATCCTACTCTTTCCAGAAGACAACGAGGTTTCTCATTGCAAGGACCACCAGCTGACAAAGAAGTACAAGAAACTTTGTTCTTTAGCATATCAGATGTTGAGAGTTTGAAGAAAGCTATGCAAAGTTGGAAGCATATCCGGGTTAGAGGGAAGACTTTCCTGGGAAAATGGGATTGTGTCGCCTACCCTCCTTATGTTGAGTGGGTCACTAACAGAGCCATTGCAATAGGGTTTTCTTTCCCAGAAGTAGCCTTATTGTATCCAGAAGTTCCTGAACCACCACTTGAAGTATCCATGGAGCAATTTCGTGAAGTGCAGCATGCAAATGACAAACTCTGAGATCAAAATCATCAATATGGTTTGGACTTGTACTATTTGAGGCAAGAGAAGTTATCTTTGCAGGAAAAATTGAGAAAAGTTGAAGGCTCGTTTGAGCAAAGCATTGTGCTAGCAGAAGGTAGCAGCGCCAGAAAGCGAAGGTCTGGAAGTACAAGTGCTGCTGAACCCACCTTGGAAGATTGGGAAGATTTGAAAGAGAAGTTGCACCAAGCGCAACAAAAAAGTTTGAAACTGGAAGCATCCAAATTGAAGTTAAAGGAAAAGCGTGCCGAAGATTTGAAGACTTTTGACAAAAGTTTGAGAGAAGAACAACAGGAAGCCCGTAAAGCTTGGAGTGAGATTAAAAGGTTGGAGCATAATCAGAAGCATCTTGACGAGGTTATGGAAGAAAATCAGAAGCTTAAGGAGGAGATAGCAGCAAGGAGTGGCTTTGGAAGTTCTCAAATGCAGGGTTGTGATGGGTGTGACCTGTAACGCCCCGTTTTATTTACTATTATATTATGTCAATATTTTCGAGTTACCGTTTGACATTTGGTTGGCGACGAGAATATTTATATTTATCCGTTAATATATACGATAATGTATTTTTAGGACCGGTAACTATTTTATTCAGTCTGGTTGTAGTTTCGAGAGACCGGTAATTATTCCGTTCGGTCCGGTAAAATACTATTCGAACCGATAATTAATTATTTTGAGGTTATTTAGATTAATTGGATTATAATTAATATTTAGTAGTAATTAGATATTATTGGAATTATTAGTTAAGATAGTTTCCAAGAAGGGCTTGATGGTCTTTTCCCTTGGTTTTGTTTCTAAGACAAACCATATACCTTGTCTTGTTTCATTTTTTATACAAACACACTTAGAGAGAAAGAAAAGTGTCTTAGAGGAAGAGAGAAACTTCAAGAGCAAGAGCAAGAAACTAGGGTTTGGATTTGTGGGAGAATCAAGCATCATTTCAAGAATCCAAGGTAAGGGGTTTGCTTCTCCATCCTATATAGTTGAGTTTGATGGATTATATGTTGGATTTAGGATTTATAACTTGATTAGAGTTTGGGTTTTTGTTGATTGATGGATGAGCACACATTAGAATGTTGTTTCATGCCCAAAATTTAGTGTTTAGATGCAGTATGGAACCCCTAATATGTCAAGAATCCATGGATGGGTCGTTTTGGGGAAAATAGTGACTTTTGCTGCCCTGTTATGTGCGCGGCGCGCACCCTGTTCGCGGAGCGAACTGAACCGAAAACAGAATTTTTTTGTAACTTAAAAACTCCATAACTTTTAAACCGTAACTCCGATTTAGGCGCCGTTCGGTGCGTTGGAAAGCTAGTGAAATTTTCTATATGAATATGAGGATTTGGACAGCTTTAAGAACTTATTTTGAGAAGTGATTAATTAACTTAATTGTATCATGTTTTTGTTTTGTTTAATACATGAGTGTATATGTATGATGACCATTGTATTTTAGAATGGTATGGCATGTACTACTTTGCTTACCAAGTGTGTGTATGTGTATATGTATGTATGTGATGTTGATGATTATGACTAGTGCCGATTGTATGAATGAATTTTGCGACGATTCTCGATGTTTCATTAATTTTCCATGTTTAGAATTTAATGAATGATTTGATAATGATATGGTGTGATCAAACTTGACGTTTGCGACGATTTATTCATAATGAATACTTGATGATATGCGATGTGATGATATGTTTATCTTGAGGTAGATAAATATGGCGACGTGGGCTTTATGCCAATCTTGATGTGCGATGATGATGTTTTGTTGTGTCGTGTTTGTGATGTCGTGTCGTCGAGTCACATACATTGCATTGGCGACGAGGGCTTTTATGCCAGGCGACGAGGCTTTTATGCCTAGCGACGATGGGCTTTTATGCCAAAGTCCCTTTTATGGGCAAAGCGACGGGTACCACATGCATAACATAGTTGTGTCTCATGGAGTCGGTTACGTTTATTTTGAGTCTTTTGGCGTTGAGTTTATTTGATGGCTTGTGATGAATTATGATGTTATATGATGTTTTGCTTTGTGATGATTCTTGGCTTTGAACATAAAGTGCTTATGAGGTGATAATTGCATGAAAATTATGTGATGAATATGAAATGACGGTAAAGCGACGATATGAGTTTATGGTGACGAAGTCTATGTCTTACTTTGACATGTTTATGGCGAATTCTTGATGGAGTTAAAGTGTTGATTTTATACACTAAATGATGATTTTAAAGTATGTGAGATTTTGATATTTGTTGACATACTTTTATATATCCTATGTCATTTATGATTCCGAAACTATACATATATTATATCAACCTTTAATTATATATTTTGGAGTATCTCACCCTTTACTTGTTTCGCCGTTACCTTTATATTGGTAACGTGCAGGTGATCCATAGGATGAAGATTGACACGACTTTTATCATTAAGTGTCGCGCTGCTCTGGTCTACTGTAACATACGGGTCAAGGGCGCGTTTTATGATTTTGGCTGATAATAGTTATCTGAACTAGTCTATGAACTTATGTATTATATTAGTATGATGTAAGTAGACTAGATGAATCGTTTTGGTTCGTGATATGTTTATGGTTCACGACAAATACTAATATTTTGATGATGTAAATACCTTAGGGTATGGCGATGATGTATTCTGCCGTTTTGTGCATAGTAACATGCTTAGGTGACAATGTATGATATGTCGGTATATCCGATTTTTGGCAAAATCATGAAAAAACATTATTATGCAAAATGTTGAAAACAATGTTTATGCTATCTCATGACTTTGGTATTTTCGCTGTGCTGTATTTATACTTGTGTTTTATATCATAATGTATGAAGTAACTGACTATCCACCTTCTGATGTGGTGATGTGCATTGTAATGCATTTGTTGTGTCGAATGAATATGTGACACCCTGATTCATGTTGATTGGAATTTTATAACTCTGATTTTATTATATAATTACGTGGGGTAGAATTGGGGTGTTACATTAGTGGTATCAGAGCAGGTCGGTCTGTCCGGCCAAGTTGTTGAGTTTGTTGTTGTCTAACAATCAAGTATTGTTATTTATTGATTCTAATCCTTGTTTTGTTGTGAGCAGAAGTTGTTATGGCTGGTAGGAACGCTGGTAGGAATGATGAGGCTCTTGTCACGCTATGTGCAATGGCTCAGGCTTTCCAGAACCCGCCGAATGCTGACGAGAACTCTGGGTCTCGTAGTTTGGCAACCTTTCAAAGGGAGAATCCTCCTACTTTCCAAGGAAAGTATGATCCTGAGGGTGCTCTAGCATGGTTGAAGGAGATTGAAAGAATCTTCCGTGTTATGGATTGCACTCCTGTGCAAAGGATCCGTTATGGTACTCATAAATTAAGTGCTGAAGCGGATGACTGGTGGGTTGAAACCCGTCAGAGGCTTGAGGTTGCTGGCGAGGAAGTGACGTGGGAAGTTTTCCGAAGGGAATTCATGAGGAAGTATTACCCGGAAGATGTTCGGGGAAAGAAGGAAATAGAGTTTCTTGAACTGAAACAAGGGAATATGTCTATCACTAATTATGCTGCAAAGTTTACCGAGCTGGCTAAGTTCTATCCTCACTACGATGGAGTGAATGCCGAGTTTTCAAAGTGCATTAAATTTGAGAATGGCTTGCGTCCTGAAATAAAGAAAGTTGTGGGATATCAGAAAATCCGTGTCTTTGCGGATTTGATTGATAGTTGTAGAATATTTGAGGAGGACAGTAATGCACATTACAAGATTATGTCTGATAGGAAATATAAGGGTCAGCAAAGCCGTGGGAAGCCTTATGATACTCCAGCTGGTAAAGGGAAACAGAAAGCGTTTCAAGGGCGAAGAACTAGTGGGGGAGATGCTCCTGCTAGTATCGTTTGTTACAAGTGTGGGAAACCCGGCCATAAGAGTAATGTTTGTCGAAACGATGTGATAGCTAAAGGGATTGAGGTGAGATGTTTCCGATGTGGTGAGGTGGGTCACATGAATCGTGACTGTAAGCATAAGGATGTAGTTTGTTTTAACTGTGGCGAGGGAGGTCACATTAGTACTCAATGTAAGAAGCCAAAGAGAACTCAAGGAACGGGAAAGGTGTTTGCCTTGTCGGGTGCTCCGAAGGAAAACGAGGATGGTCTTGTGCGAGGTACTAGTTTCATTAATAGCATTCCTCTTATTACTATTATTGATACTGGTGCTACTCACTGTTTTATTGCTCCTGATTGTGTAAAGAGATTGGGTCTCACTTTGTCATCTCTGGATAGAGATATGGTGGTAGAAGTTCCGGCTAAGGGAACGGTTACTACTTCTTTTGTTTGTGCAAGTTGCCCTTTATCAATCTTTGATAGAGATTTTGTTGTGGATCTTATTTGTCTACCGCTTGTCGGGTTAGATGTGGTTTTAGGTATGGATTGGTTAAAAGCTAATTATGTCCATATCAATTGTTATGACAACACTGTGAGGTTTTCTTCCTTAGTGGAAGAAGATCAATCTATGTTGGTGTCGATGAAGAAGTTGAATGAGTTCATAAAGGATGAAGCGTCGGTTTTCTTGTTGATGGCGACTCTTTCTATGGAGAGTCAATCTGTTATTGCAAACTTTCCGGTGGTGTGCGACTTTCCCGAAGTGTTTCCTGACGAGATTCCTAGTGCACCCCCAGAAAGAGAAGTTGAATTTTCTGTGGACCTTGTCCCTGGTACCAGACCTATCTCTATGGCGCCATACAGGATGTCCGCATCGGAGTTAGCAGAACTGAAAAGTCAATTAGAAGATTTGCTCGAGAAGAAGTTTGTTAGGCCAAGTGTGTCGCCGTGGGGAGCTCCTGTGTTATTAGTAAAGAAGAAAGATGGTAGCATGAGACTTTGTATTGATTATCGTCAGTTGAATAAGGTGACTATCAAGAATAGGTATCCACTTCCTAGGATTGATGATTTGATGGACCGGTTGGTTGGTGCTCGCACGTTTAGTAAGATTGATTTGAGATCGGGTTACCATCAAATAAGGGTGAAAGAAGAAGATGTTCAAACCGCCAGACGAGGTATGGACATTACGAGTATTCGGTGATGCCTTTCGGTGTCACTAATGCACCGGGAGTATTCATGGAGTACATGAACCGTATTTTCCATCCTTACTTAGACCGTTTCGTGGTTGTTTTCATCGATGATATTCTGGTTTATTCTAAATCGGAAGAAGAGCATGCAGAACATTTGCGTATTGTGTTAGAAGTTCTAAAAGAGAAGAAACTTTATGCTAAGTTGTCAAAGTGTGAGTTTTGGCTAAGTGAAGTGAGTTTCTTAGGCCATGTCATTTCTGGTAATGGCATTACGGTGGATCCTTCGAAGGTTGATGCGGTGTTGAGATGGGAGACTCCTAAGTCGGTTACGGAGATTAGAAGTTTCCTTGGTTTGGCAGGTTACTACAGAAGGTTTATTGAAGGATTTTCCAAGTTGGCACTTCCTTTGACAAGGTTGACTTGTAAAGGGGCGGCGTTTGTGTGGGATGCTAAGTGCGAAGAAAGTTTCGTAGAGTTGAAGAAAAGGTTGACAACAGCGCCGATCTTGATTCTACCTAATCCTGAAGAACCGTTTGTGGTTTATTGTGATGCTTCGATGTTGGGTTTAGGTGGTGTGCTTATGCAAGGTGGCAAGGTGGTTGCTTACGCTTCGAGGCAATTGAAGATTCATGAGAAGAACTATCCTACTCACGATTTAGAGCTTGCGGCAGTTGTGTTTGTTCTTAAGATTTGGAGACATTATCTTTATGGTTCTAGGTTTGAAGTATTTAGTGACCATAAAAGTTTGAAATATTTGTTTGATCAAAAGGAGCTTAATATGAGGCAAAGGCGGTGGCTTGAATTATTGAAAGATTATGATTTCGGATTGAATTACCATCCTGGTAAAGCGAATGTGGTGGCCGATGCTTTAAGTCGAAAGACTTTGCATATGTCACTTTTAATGGTGAAGGAGTTGGAATTGATTGAACAATTTAGAGATATGAGTCTTGTGATGGAAGTGACGCCGAAGAGTGTTATCTTGGGGATGTTGAAGATCAATAACGATTTCCTTGATAGCATTAGAGAGGCTCAAAAGCTTGACGTGAAACTTGTGGATTTGTTGGTTAGTATTGGACAAACTGAAGGTGAAGATTTCAAGTTGGATGCTCAGGGTGTTTTAAGATTCCGAGGTAGGATTTGCATTCCTGATGATATGGATTTAAAGAGAATGATCTTGGAAGAAAGTCATAGGAGTAATTTGAGTATTCATCCCGGAGCGACCAAAATGTACCAAGATTTGAGGAAACTATTTTGGTGGTCGGGTATGAAAAGAGAGGTGGCTCAGTTTGTGTATGCTTGTTTGACTTGCCAGAAGTCTAAGGTTGAGCATCAGAAACCTGCAGGGTTGATGCAACCGTTAGAGATTCCGGAGTGGAAATGGGATAGCATTTCTATGGATTTCGTAACGGATTTGCCGAATACACCAAGAGGACACGATGCAATTTGGGTGATTGTTGATAGGCTTACAAAGTCGACTCACTTTATTCCTATTAACATCACTTATCCCGTATCGAAGTTGGCGGAGATTTATACGCATGTGATTGTTAAATTACATGGTATTCCTTTGTGTATTGTTTCGGATAGAGATCCGAGGTTCACTTCTGAATTTTGGAAAAGCTTGCAAGAAGCTTTGGGTTCTAAGTTGAGGTTGAGTTCAGCATACCATCCTCAGACTGATGGTCAGACCGAGAGAACGATTCAATTGTTAGAAGACTTGTTGCGCGCTTGTATTCTTGAACATGGTGGTTCATGGGATACATATCTACCTTTGATCGAGTTTACATATAACAACAGTTTTCATGCTAGTATCGGCATGGCACCATTTGAGGCTTTGTATGGTAGAAGGTGTAAGACTCCTTTGTGTTGGCATGAGTCGGGTGAAAGCGTAGTGCTTGGACCCGAATTGGTAAGGGAGACTACGGAAATTGTGAAGATGATTAGAGAGAAGATGAGAATTTCTCAGAGTCGGCAAAAGAGTTACCATGACAAGAGAAGGAAAGATTTGGGATTTCAAGAAGGTGATCATGTATTTTTGAGAGTCACTCCTACAACGGGTGTGGGACGTGCTTTGAAGTCGAAGAAGCTAACTCCTCGCTTTATTGGTCCTTATCAGATTACTAGTAAAGTGGGAACAGTAGCTTATCGAGTGGCGTTACCGCCTAATCTTTCAAATTTGCATGATGTTTTCCATGTGTCGCAACTACGAAAGTATGTCCCGGATCCTTCACATGTGATTGAGATGGATGATATCCAAGTGCGAGATAATCTCACGGTGGAGACGATGCCTTTACGGATCGAGGATCGTGAAGTGAAATCTCTTCGCGGCAAAGAAATCACTTTGGTTAAAGTGGTTTGGATTGGAGCGTCTGGTGAAAGTGCAACATGGGAGTTGGAGAGCAAGATGCGGGATTCCTATCCCGAGCTTTTTGTATCAGGTAATTTCGAGGACGAAACCTTTTTAAGTGGGGGAGAGTTGTAACGCCCCGTTTTATTTACTATTATATTATGTCAATATTTTCGAGTTACCGTTTGACATTTGGTTGGCGACGAGAATATTTATATTTATCCGTTAATATATACGATAATGTATTTTTAGGACCGGTAACTATTTTATTCAGTCCGGTTGTAGTTTCGAGAGACCGGTAATTATTCCGTTCGGTCCGGTAAAATACTATTCGAACCGACATTGATTATTGTTAACAGTTTGGTCCTTTCAAAATTTGATTTAGTCCTTCATTTTCTAAGATTCTCTAGTCAAATTGGTCCCAAAGTCAAAATCATAGTAAATCCGCAGTTCCTAATTTTCTTTCGGATTTACCCGGATTTTGACTTTAGGACCAATTTGATGTATTTAAAATTTTCAAGGGACCAATCTTAGAAGGAAATTATTAGAGGGACTAAAATCAAATTTTGGATATTGTAGAGGGACCAAAAACTTATTTAACCCTTTAAAATAACACTTTTATTAATTAATTTTCTAAATAAAACTAAATGAGAAATCTAAATAAAATAAACATATATACTTATAGTTATATTTTTTTTAATATTTTCTCCACTAAAATAATAAACTAAAAATCAAATTTTCTTAATAAAATAAAAAGAAATTTTTTTAAATATACATAATAAATTAATATAAACTAATATTTACATTTAAAATCGGATGAAATTAAAATCGAAAATAAAAGCAGAAATCGCAAAAAAAAAAAAAAACAAAAAATGCGAATGAAAATGCAGATGAAAAATCAGGGTAAAATTTGGGGTCTGACAGCTAGTTTTTCTCTTCTTTTCTCTTTATGTTATAACTCTACTTCTTATGCTACTTCTACTCTTCGTTTCTATTCTTGCTATAAGACAAGGCAAGTTTCTTACCAAAAGCAAAGATTGGTTTTGGCACCCCCCGATTTTTACCATGTATCATAAAACCATCACATAAGGCCCAATAGGCCCAATCACTAAAATATCGGTTCTAATAATAATTCTCCGACTATATCAATATACTGACATAATAATTTAATTCACCACAAAATAGTCAATAATCGATAATTTCAAAAATAGTAATATAATAATATTTAATTAACAAATCGGGGCGTTACAACTCTCCCCCACTTACAATATTTTCACCCTCGAAAATTTACCTGATTCAAATAACTCGGGATAGGAGTCCCACATCTTGCTCTCTAATTCTCATGTCGTGCTTTCTCCGGCAGCTCCTAGCCAAACAAGTTTCACTAAACCAATCTTTTTGCCACGTAAGGACTTCACTTCACGATCCTCGATCTGCATAGGCATCGTCTCCACAATAAGATTATCCCGTACTTGTAGATCATCCATCTGAATCACATGGGACAGATCTGGAATGTACTTCCGAAGTTGCGACACATGAAACACGTCATGAAAATTCGAAAGATTAGGCGATAACACCACTCTATAAGCAACTTTTCCAACTTTGCTCATAATTTGGTAGACCAATAAAATGAGGAGTCAACTTATTAGATTTCAATGCTCACCCAACACCGGTCATAGGTGTAACTCGCAAAAACACATGATCTCCAGCTTAAAATTCCAAATCCTTCCTTCGCTTATCATGATAACTCTTCTGCCTACTTTGCGAAATCTTCATTTTCTCCCGAGTCATCTTTACCTTCTCGGTAGTTACTCGAACAATCTCAGGTCCAAGTACTACACCCTCACCAGATTCATGCCAACACAATGGAGTCCTACATCTCCGACCATAAAACGCTTCAAAAGGCGCCATTATGATACTAGAGTGGTAATTGTTATTATATGTGAACTCTATCAGTGGAAGATAAGTGTCCCACGAACCTCCTTGTTCAAGAACGCAAGCTCTCAACAAATCCTCCAATGACTGAATAGTTTATTCCGTCTGATCATCCGTCTGAGGATGATATGCCGAACTCAACCTCAACTTAGAACCCAACACCTTTTGCAAACTCTTCCAAAAATCAGAAGTAAACCTTGGATCTCTATCAGAAACAATACATAGAGGAATTCCATGCAACTTCACAATCACATTACCATAAATCTATGCTAACTTCGATACCAGATGATTGATGTTAATAGGAATAAAGTGAGTCGACTTCATAAGCCTATCAACAATCACCCAAATCGTATTGTGTCCCCTTGATGTATTAGGTAACCCCGTCACAAAGTCCATGGAAATGTTATCCCACTTCCACTCTGGAATTTCTAACGATTGCATCAACCCCGCAGGTTTCTGATGCTCAACTTTTGACTTCTGACAAGTCAAACATGCATACACAAAATATGCTACATCACGCTTCTTCCCAGACCACCAAAATAGATTCTTCAAGTCTTGATACATTTTAGTCGCTCCTGGATGAATACTCAAATTACTTCGGTGACTTTCTTACAAAATCATTCTTTTCAACTCCACATAATCAAGAATACAAATTCGATTACAGAATCTCAACACACCTTGTGCATCCAACTTGAAATCATCATTCTCAAATTGTCTGATTCTAACTATAACATCAACAAGTTTCACATCCAATTTTTGAGCTTCTCTAATACTATCCATAAAATTATTGTTAATCTTTAACATTCCCAATATAACACTCTTCGGTGTCACCTCAATCACTAAGCTCATATCTCTGAATTGCTCAACCAATTCCAACTCTTTAATCATCATCGTCGACTTATGAAAGATCATTCGACTTAAAGCATTAGCTACGACATCAGCTTTACCCGAATGGTAGTTCAAACCAAAATCATAATCTTTTAACAATTCCAACCATCTTTGTTGTCTCATGTTCAACTCCTTTTGATCAAACAAATACTTTAAACTCTTATGGTCTCTAAACACTTCAAATCTCGAACCATAAAGATAATACCTCCAAATCTTTAGCATAAAGACAACTGCAGCAAGTTCTAAATCATGCGTAGGATAGTGATTCTCATGAGTCTTCAATTGTATAGATGCATAAGCAACCACCTTACCTTCTGCATAAGTGATAAGTGCCAAAATGTAGTTATTTTGTATATATTTTTTGTGGCACTTATCAAGACTTTTATTGATATTCGTTGAATAATTCCCCATTTTGTGTATAACTTTGTATACTTTATATTTTATCAAGTTTTAGTGTATTTATGTATTGTTTGATAGTTTTATATTCATTTTTTAGGTATTGAGGCGTATCTGGAGCATGAGCAATAAAGTGTCGAAGACACGACTTCAAACGCGCGATTTTGAGCAACTCGTCAACGAATAAGGCTCAAATTAAGGATGATAAAAGTCATAATTTTAGTTGATATTTATTCATTGTTATATAGAGCATTGAATAAGCTTTCTAATGCTTCAAGCCGAGCGCAAATCGGAGTTACGGTTCAAAAGTTATGGCCGAAATAATGTTGAATTTTGTTGGTTTTTGCTGGTGCACTCTGGTGTAGAGCGTCGAGCGCCCGATTTTGTTGCGCCGGGCGGTGGATTTTGCTGCGTCGGGCGGAGGATTTTGTTGTGTCGGGCACTCCAGCTCCAGGCACAAGATTTTTCTGTGCCAGGCGTTTTGTCGGGATAGAAACTCTTAAAAAGGGCAAAAACACATTTTTTTAGGTTATGGTTGGGTATTTTTTGCTCCCAATCCATCACTAAACATTCTTTAAGTAGATTAGCATAGAAAACAACTATGGAGCTTGCATACGGATGATCTGGAGTGGATTGCTCATCGATTCGGAGTTGACAAACTGATTCATTTTTGGTTCATTTCTCTTCCTCTTTGTGTATTTCTCTTTGGTTGGGTTTTGTATATAATTTTACTATAAACTCATGTATATTTGTTGACCATTATGTTACATAAAACTTGCTTTACAAATCTTTGTTGATTATTGTCTTGGATTTTTGCTTTATTGCTTGGTGTTTGAGTTTCTATAGACATATAGGGCTTGAATATTTATCTAGGATGATTATCTATTAGCTTGATTGCAGAGATGGATTAAGTTAGTAATCACTTATGTCAGTGCTTAATGCTCTGTGTGGTCATGTTTCCTGAGAGATCGTTAATACGGGAATCACGGTTGTCTCATATGATGTTTAGGTGGTAGAGAAATAGTCATCTAGATAATATTGTGGGGTTTGTTGTTGACATGTGATGATATTGATGAGTAGCAAGTTTAATATATTCGGTCAATAAGTTTAAGTTTGTGAGAAGTAAATTATATACATTGCTTGATATTTCTATTCCGCTGAAGAATGAATTCTTTTTTGTTATACATTTAAATTCTTGTATAATTCTAAAACTAAACTCAAGAACAAATTTACTTTCGAATGGCACACATCTCTGTGGACTATGATTCGATATAACTATATCACCCGGTAATAAATAATACATATTACTTTTTTCTTTCCGCTTTACCGCTTCAACAATAAGCACACCTCCTAAACCCATGATAGAAGCATCACAATAAACCACAAACGGTTCCTCAGGATTAGGCAATATCAAAATTGGAGCCGTAGTCAACCTCTTCTTCAATTCCACAAAACTCTTCTCACATCGGGCATCCCACACAAAAGTGGCGCCTTTACAAGTTAGCTTAGTCAAAGGAAGTGCTAACTTAGAAAAGCCTTTAATGAATCTTCTATAGTAACCAGCTAAACCCAAGAAACTTCTGATCCTGGCAACTGATCTTGGAGTCTCCCATTGCAATAGTGACTCAACCTTTGATGGATCCACCGCAATACCATCACTACAAATGACATGGCTAAGGAAGCTAACTTCCTTCAACCAGAATTCAAACTTCGAAAACTTCACATACAACTTCTTCTCTCTTAGTACTTGCAACACGATGCACAAATATTCCACATGCTCTTCTTCTGATTTGGAGTAAATCAAGATGTCATTAATGAACACCACCACAAACTGATCCAAATAAGAATAAGATACGGTTCATATATTCCATGAATACTCCTGACGTGTTAGTAACACCGAAAGGCATCACTGAATACTCATAATATCCATAACGTGTCCTGAAATCCGTCTTCTGAATATCCTCATCCTTAACCCTTATCTGATGATAACCCGTTCTCAAATCAATCTTTCTAAACATACGAGCACCCACTAATCGATCCATCAAGTCATCAATTCTTGGAAGCAGATACTTGTTCTTAATTGTCACCTTATTCAACTGTCTATAGTCAATACAAAGGCTCATACTTCTATCCTTCTTCTTTACTAGAAATATCGGAGCTCCCCACAGTGATACACTTGGTCTCACAAACTTCTTCTCAACTAAATCTTCTAACTGGTTCTTTAGCTCTAACAACTCTGATGCAGACATCTTGTATGGTGCCATATAAATAGGTCTGGTACCAGGTACAAGATCAATAGCAAACTCAACTTCTCTTTCTGGAGGTGCATAAGGAATTTCATCAGGGAAAACTTCAGGAAAGTCACACACCACCGGTAAGTCAGCAATTGCAGCCCAACTCTCAATGGACAGAGTCGCCATCAACAAAAATATCAACGCTTCATCTTTCACCAACTCACTCAACTGCCTCACAGATACTAAACCACCACTTTCTTCCTCTTCAAGAGAAGAAAATCTCATTGTGTTGTCGTAGCAATTAATATGAACATAGTTGGACTTCAACCAGTTCATACCCAAGACTACATCCAACCCAACAAGCGGTAAACAAACAATATCAACAACAAAATCTCTATCAAGTTTGGACAAAGGGAAATTCAAACACACTAAAGAAGTAATCATCATTCCCTTAGCTGGAACTTCTACGACCATTTCCCCACTCATGGAAAACAAAGTAAGACCCAATCTTTTCACACACTCAGCAATAATAAAACAATGCATGGCACCGGTATCAGTAATAGTAATTAAAGGAATGCTATTAATGAAACAAGTACCTCTGACAAGTCCATCTTCACTAGATGTCTGAGTTCCTGACAAAGCGAACACTTTGTCGCTTCCTGGTGCTTTCTTTGGCTTCTGACATTGGCTACCAATGTGCCCTTCTTCACCATAGTTAAAATAAATAACATCCTTATGCTTACAATCAGTAGACACGTGTCCCATCTTACGACAACGGAAACACCTCTTCACTTCGGCACCACACATATTACTCTTATGACCAGGTTTCCCATACTTGAAACATACAATACTAGCAGGAGCATTTCCCCCACTAGTTCTCTGACCCTGAATAGATTTATGTTTACCTTTACCAACCGGCGCATCATAAGGCTTTCCATGACTCTATTGGCCCTTACCCCTTCTCTCAGTAATGATCTTATAGTGAGCATTATTGTCCTCTTCATAAATTCTACAACTATCAATCAAATCCGCAAAGACACGAATTTTCTGATATCCGACAGCCTTCTTGATTTCTGGGTGCAACCCATTCTCAAACTTGATACACTTGGAAAATTTGGCATTAGCTCCATCATAGTGAGGATAGAACTTAGCCAACTTAGTAAACTTAGCGGCATAGTCAGTAACCGACATATTCCCTTATTTCAGTTCAAGGAACTCGATTTCCTTCTTACCCCGCACATCTTCAGGATAGTACTTCCTCATAAAATCCCTACGGGACACCTCCCAAGTGATCTCTTCACCAGAGATTTCCAACCTCTGGCGAGTTTCTACCCACCAGTCATCAGCCTCAGCAGTCAGCTTATGCATACCATAATGAATCTTTTACACCGGAGTGCAATCCATCACACAGAAGACCCTCTCGATCTCCTTCAACCAAGCCAAAGCCCCTTCCGAATCATACTTACCTTGAAAGGTAGGAGGATTCTCCCTCTGGAAATTCTCCAAACCAAGAGATCCAGTATTCTCGTCAGCGTTAGGCGGATTCTGAAATGCTTGATATGTATGGTTACTTGCAGGATTGACTAGATTGATCCTAGGACATGTGTCTCAATGTTGGTTATAACACTTATTCGACGGTTTATGTTGAACATGGCGTAATTTTTATGTATATATTTGTGTGAAGGTTTTAAATACAAAGACTTCTGGAATTAAACCCAGACGTAAAGGTTTAGACAGAAAGACTTAATCAAAAAGGTTTGAATGTAAATGCTTAATAATGGAAAGGACTTAAACTCGCATTAAAGGTCTTAATTGTAAAGGAAAAGCTTTTAAGAAAAGAAACTTGAAACATAAAGTTTTGCAGAAAAAGAAAGTAATTCGACTGAAAGTAAAGAATTTAAAGACAATTGCAGGAATACATAAAGGAATTGTTTAAAAAGAAATATATTGACAAATGCATTCAAAGATAAAATTTGTGGTGTCATACGTACATTCTCAATGAACTCTTTCTCTGTGACTTGGTACTTGAGTATTTTTATGAGTAACTTTGTACAGAATGATCAACCCCTTAATTCCTAATACTAAGAAACTATTTATAATGTTCTGACCATAACGGTCTTACTCTAACGAAAAGCCACGTTGCTTCTTGCATGTGCTTCGACACTTTGAGGCTTCCACGCGTCCTTCTTATCCAAAGAAACTATTTCAAATTTCAAACATTCCCGATCAAGCCTTCAGCAACAACTCCCTCACGTGGCCGTTGAAACACACATTTTTGAACAAGATAAAAACACTTGTCCTTTCAAGATGTTCTCTTCGACTTAAGTCCAGTAGAACACACTTCGTTTATAGATTTTTAAGACATCTTGTGGAAATTAATCAAATAATTCCTTTATTATCCTGTTCGAAATTCCCAGCTAACAAATTGTCCCCAATAAATGTCTGTTTCGAATATGTGCAGAAATAGGCATTTCTTGTGATTATATCTTTTCGACCAATAAAGAAAATCTTTTTAGATTTTAATGACATTATAATCATCATGAAGTCTCTTCCCAAAAAAACGTCTTTCCAAGATGTGCGTGCAGTAGTTACAATCATGAATAACCATTCCCAATGTCAGATGATTTGACAACTTCTCATCTTCTCATTCAGGATGCAAACATGTGTCCTCCGATGGACAATCACACTCCACTATAAAAAGTTTTCTTCTTCCTCCTTCTCACTTTTTACAAACCTTTCTTAGTAAAACCGTTTCAGTTTCCGTAAAACCCCTTTCTTCCCAGAAAAATCTCAGAAAACCTAAAAGAATCTCAACAATGGCTTCTGATAAACAACAAATGAAAATCAAAGTCAAAAACCCTGGAGCTTCCGCAGGTTCAACTTCTCAATCCATTCTAACTAGCAAGATAATCACTCATGAAAATAAAGAGTTTATTACGCCTCCAAAGCTTTCTAAGGAGAAAAAAGCCATTTATGCTTCCCAGGTACTAATCTCTTCCTCATTATCTAGTAAAACACTAGGATTCCTAGGTCCTTTAGTTTCTACTGAACATTTAGAGGAATGTAAAAACTTCTTCCCCACTTATCACGCTATAAAACCCATAGCCAACAAGGGAAATATTTCTGATGATTCTTCCAAATCCCCTAAAAATGTGTCTGCAGAAAGTCCTGAAACAACAACTAGGAAACCCTTCCAGGTAGATTACATCACAGAGAACTTCAGACCTTTTCGATCCTGTCCTACTTTGGAAAAATCTTATTTGAATTGGCTAGATAAAGTAGAGAAGAAGAAAATCCAATTTTGGAAAGACTTAGGTATTTTCGACTTAATCCAGATGTCGAAACTAGGTTTTAGTTATTGCCAACCCCTACTTCTAGCATCTCACTACTTTTAGGATACCACTTATAACACCTTCCATCTTCCTTGTGGAATGATAAACCCTATGCTTTTTGACATAGCAGCTATCACAGGACTTTCTCCAATTGGAGAAACATTTGACCCTTTTCTCAATTCTGATAGCATAATTGATTTTAACCTAAAAACTGCTTCTTTCAATGCTTATATAAATTTTTATCACATGGGTGGTGAAGATGTCTCTGACGTTGAACATATAGCTTTCTTAGCTTTATGGTTGTCCAAATTTATTTTTTGTTGCAAATCCCTCCAAGTAGCCAGAAGGTTTTTAACCTTGGCGAATCAATTACACTCCGGTCGAAAAGTTTGCCTCAGCGAACTATTGCTACTAAGCTTGTACGAAAACCTAGGTTCTGCTGTAACCAAACTTAAAGAACATGAAGCTGGCAGCAACCTTCTTTTGGTTGGACCTTACTGGCTTCTTCAATTGTGCCTGAATGCCACCTTCGAACCATCTCTTCAAACTTCTGGGAATATGAACAAAAAGGACCCTATGATAGTAACAAGAAGCATCGAAGGAACTAGGCTTATGCTATTAACTCCTAGAGAAGACATGAATCTTCAATCCAGCCTTACCAAATACATTCTGATGTTCTCAAAATGCCATACCTTCACTGCTGCCATGGCTCCCTTTGTCAAACGAACCCATGGCCCCTCCTGGTTTACTGCCTCAATTGAGGAAGCTATCAAAGATGCCAACACTGAAGTCGAAGACATTTGGCGTGCTTTCCTCCTACCTAGACTCCTCATCTCCAGGATTCTACCTGTGAAGAGTTACGTATGCATGCTAGCCTATCAACCAAACTTTGTCTCTCGATAATTTGGGTTGAATCAACTTATCCCCGTATCTCTTTTCAACCGCAAGAAGGAAATCTACTATGCCGGCATGGATTATGTCATGAAGGATGTGGCGAAGCATCAAGAATATCATGCCAATCTTGCTGTCTTCAAACTTGTTCCTTTCGACCCCGCTATTTACATGAAAAAAAGCTTTTACACTTGGTGGACAGAGTTTTATTCTAACAACATGTTCACTAGCACTGAAATAAAAGATCAATTGACCCAAGCCTTTTCATCTTTGCAGGATCATGGACCCAAAGGTAAAACTACTCATTGTGAAGAAATTAAAGCTTTTCAGGATTATTTTGAAATTGTCTATGATCGTACACAGCTTAGTCGAACGGTTTACCAGGCATCACTCATTTTAAAAGAAAAATTTCCGAAAACTCTTCCAAAATTAAAACTTCCTAAATCTGTAAAACCTGAATTCAGGTATGATTTAGCCTTTGAACTGCAACCACCCAAATTTCCAAAATTACCCACAGCAGACTTTGCTCTGGCATTTTTGCCACCTTATCCAGACTGGTTTGTCTGTGGGAACATTTTTCATGGCTTACATAATGATAGTAAAAAATGTGCCAAAAGGGTTATTTCGACTAAGCTCACTCTGGACAGTTTCAACGGTTTCCTACACTATGACTTGTCTGCTGTGAAAATCACTTCTCCATCACTTCAAGGTGTCATGTCGAAAATGTGTTTTAAGTTTCTTTTCTTAACATATTTCCTTCTAACATTTGTGAACCTTCAGTTGTTGAAAGGAAGGCACCCTGTAACACCCCAATTTTATTAAATATTATTTATTATTATTATTTTCAAAAGCTATAACTTAATGATATTTGATAAATATTAAATTATTGAGTTTATGCGAAATATGTGATTTTTATGAAAATAGTGTATTTTATATGGTTAGTGTATTTTGTATATATGTGTGTTTATGAGAAAATATAAATTAAATGAATTATGTGGAGGTGGGGTATATTTTAGAATTATGGAAAGATGTGGGGTGAAAGTGAGTAGTAGAGGAAATTGGGATATAGGTTAGTAAGAGAGATAGATAGAAGTAGTAAGAGTAAGAAGAATAGAAAGAAAGAAGAGAAAGAAGGAAAAAGAGGAAGAAGAGAGATTTGGGGATTTTTCCATTTGCATCAAGAACCATTCCAATCAAGATCACAAGGTAAGGGTTTGCTTTCTCATAATGATATAGTATGTGGTTAGGATATTGTTGTTGGTAGACATTAGAGATTGGGAGTTTTTAGGTTGAAATGGGTTTTGTGTTGGATTGATGGAATTTGATGTGTTGATGATGAATAGAGTGTTATATGTAGTGTAAATGATGAGAAATATTATGGGTATGTTGTTTTGATTGTTTATTTGAGGTTATGGAATGTATTGAGAAGGTTTGGATTGGAATGGAAGTGAATGGAATGAGATAGATGAAGTTTCTGTTTTCTGGTATCGTGCCCGGTATGCTCTGCATAATTCTGGGTTGGTGGCCGGTCGAGGAGGCTGCTCGTTCCTACGAGCAAGCCACTTGGGAAGTGGAAGAGTATGATGCCCGGTCTGTTGAGCATTGATACTCGGTCTAGAGAGGATGAGGCTACTCGTGCTATCGAGCAAGCCCCTCAGCCACGCGAACAGGGGATGTTCGAGGAACAGGTGCTCATGAGGAGTCATGTGCTCGAAGAGCAGAGGATGCTCGAAACAGAAGGTGCTTAAGGAGCACAAGTTGCTCGAAGAGCAAGGGTGTTCAAAGAGCAAAGGTGCTCGAGGAGTGTGTGCCCGACACTCCAACTGAACACGTGGCCATGATGAGGAGCAAGCCTTCGACCATGTCAAGTAGGCTGCTCGGTTTGCCCAGAATTGCTGCTGGCCGAGGAGCAGAAAAGACTTCGCATTTTGGAGGGCCTTTGTTTTGGGAAAGTTACTGCCACTTTTTCCTTTGCCCTTGTTCATCCGGTTTCACTTCCAATTTAATTAAAATAATCTTGAAAACTATTAGTAAATATGATTTGGAAATTAATGGTGATATTATTTCCCGATTTTGGTAACTTTACCGACGGATATAGTTTCTCCGAATTCAATGAAAATTGACGTGGTAGCCTAGTTTGAGGCGTAGATTAACGTGGTGAGGTTGGTTTTCCGAAACATCGACTTTTCAATGAATGACCCGATTATAGTCCAAAAAGAGTTAGGATGAATATTAATCCGGTTTGGAATTGTGTGATTGGTTATTGATTTAGTAAGTAACTTGTTGAATACATTTTACTTGATATTGTGATTTGTTGAATGATATGTATGCATGCATGTACAATTGTTGATGTTCCATTTGTGGATTGGATGGTATGTGTATGTTAAGATTATGTGGATCTTAATTGCATACGTTTGGTTATATTGTACATTGCATGGCATGGTTGGTCTTGAAATAGAGACGGTGAAATTGTGGGTTCACATGTATTTATAGACGGTGACCCTAGTGTGGGAATAGACGTAGAGACCTTGATCCGGAAGGGAAATATAGGTGGTGGAACATTGGGTCCACAATATCTAGACGTTGACCCTAGTGTGAGAATAGACGTAGAGACCTTGATCCGGAAGGGAAATATAGGTGGTGGAACTTTGGGTCCACATATATAGACGGTTACCCTAGTGTGGGAATAGACGTAGAGGCCTTGATCTTATATGGAAATATAGGCGGTGGAACTTTGGGTCCACGAGTCGGTACCGCATTCGCATATGTTGCATCGTATTGTGAGTCACATGCATAGTTGTGTATATTATGTATATGTGAATGTGTTTGGTTATGAGCTAATGATATGATTATTTGGATAAATGGTTTATGTGGATGATATGTTGGAAAGAGATTCCTTGAATATGGATATTATGTGTAATGAAATGAATAATGTGATCATGATGTATTGCTTTATTTATTGCTATGCTTTACTTTAATTACATGTTATATTATTATAAGAAATCTCACTCTTCTGTTGGAAAATGCTTGTTATGGCATTGTTCAGGTACTGGAGATGGTAGCGTGAGGCGCTAGTTAGCAGATGCATTGGATTGCAATCTGTTTATTTTGGGTTTTGAGTCGATTCGATGCTCTATTTGTAACACTGAGGGTTAGGGTGTCCGTGTCGAACTCGTACACTTTATTTTGGTGGATTGTACATGTATATAATCCTTATTTTATATTATGATGATATGTATATATATTTTGGTTCCTCCATAATTTGAGAGGTTTGATATTCCGTTGCGTTTGCACGTTAAACATATCTTTTGTTGGAATTCTTTATGTTTTAAATGCCATAAAGAAACGTATGTATGTAATGTGTTGTGGCACTCCTTCCGTGCAATTTTATTTCTCTGATTTTAAAGATACCTGTTATTTGGGGTTATTTAGAAGGGGTGTTACAATAGTGGTATCAGAGCATCGTCGGTCAGTTATCGAGTCTTAATGTGACTAATCCCTTGTATTTGATTGTGTGTCTGACACGATCAATACTTTGTGTTGTTCAGAGTAAGATGGCTAGTAGAAGGAACGATGAAGCATTGGCTGATGGGTTGAGGTTGCTCGTGGGATCACTTAATCAGATATCGCAAGCAAATCAAGCACCACATGATGGAGCTGATGATGCTTTCCGTGCTCTTGGGAAGTTCCAAAAGAACAACCCTCCTACGTTTAAGGGAGAGCATGCTCTAGAGGAAGCTCAGGAATTCTTAAAGGCCATTGAGAAGATCTTGAGAGTCATGAATTGTACTGATGCCCAGAAGGTACAATTTGGGACTCATATGCTGGTAAAGGAGGCCGAGGACTAGTGGATCAACACTAGTCAGAGGTACAAGGAGGATCAAACTGTTGTGACATGGGCTATTTTTCGAGATGCATTCTTGGAGAATTATTTCCCAGAAGATGTCCGCGGAAATAAGGAAGTTGAGTTTTTAGAATTGAAGCAAGGTAGTGGTTCCGTAGCTGATTATGCTGCTAAGTTCCAAGAGTTGATCAAGTATTGTCCCCATTACAATACTGTGAATGCTGAGAAATCTAAGTGTCTGAAGTTCGTGAATGGTTTGAGACCTGATGTGAAGAAAGCAATTTCTTATCAACAAATTGCTCGCTTTTCTGAGTTGGTAAATAAGAGCCGTATTTATGATGAGGATAGTCGGGAAAGTAGTGCATACTACAAGAACTTGAGTGATAGGAAAGGTAAGGGACAACTGCATCCTAAGCCTTATGATGGAAGAAGAAAGCGACCAATGAGTGGAGGGAAGAGTCCAAGTGGGGGAGTGACTACTCTGATCAAATGTTTTAAATGTGGTAAGGAAGGACATCGTGCTATGGAATGTCGTCAAGTGATAGTTGTAACACTTCGTTTATAATTAAATGTTATTTAAATTATTATTTTCCAAAACTATCAATTTATATCTATTTTGAGAAATATATTTATTTTATATCGATTAAAATATTAATTCGGTTTATATAAAATAAATATATTTATAATGTTGAAATATTATTTTGAATAAATTAATTTGGTGTGTAATACATATTTGGCTTTATTTTGATTAATTGGTATAATTCGGTTTATATCGAATAAATATATTTGTGATGTGAAAATATTAATTTAGTGTAATATTGTTTTAATAGAGTTTATAATATAATTTGAATTAATTAATGTTGGGGCCAAAATATAATTATAGAAAGTTGAGGGGATTAAAGTTAGTAGTAGAAAGATTGTTTTATAAAATAAGAAAAGAAGAGTTGGTAAGAGAGGTAGAGAGAAAGAAAAGAGAAAGAGGAAAAGAGAGAAGGAGAAGAGGAGAAGAAGAAGATTAGGGTTGTGCTACAAAATCATCAAGCTTGTTCCAAGAATCAACTCTAGGAGGTAAGGGTTTGAATTCTCTACTCATATGGCTTGTGGTTTTAGTTTTATTCTTGGTAGATAAAAATTAGGGTTTTGTGTAGTTGTATAGATTGATGAAGAGTTGATGAAATAGATGATTTGGTTGGGTTAGAATTTGTATGAATTGTGTTGTGGGTATTAGAATTGATATTGGGTTAGTTGTTAGAAAACTAGAATGAAAAGAAACAACTATATTGAAAATAAAACATACTGTAAGAAAAGAAAACTGGAAAACGAAGAAGTTGCAGGAACAGTGCCGTGGAGGAAATGAATTTTTTTGGCTACAGGAAGAGGGGGCCGACCGGCCCCACCCCCTATGTACCTAGGGGACGACCGGCCCCAAGCTTTAGGGGGAGGAAAATTGTTTGTTTTGTTTTTTGGTTCCAGTAGCAGTAGCAGTTTCCATGTTTTTTTCTGCATAATATAAAGTTTCCGTTTCATGTTCATTTTATAATTTTCTAATACTAAATCATTATATTAATTAAAACTAATATTAGAATCATTTAGCCAATTTAATTTCGAACCCGTTGATGTCCCGATTTCTCGATTTCGACAATTTATGCGGCGGAGCTAGTTGCTCCGAATTTAACGAAAAAGGACGAGTTAGCATAATTCGAGGTGTAGATTAACATAGTGAAGTTAGTTTTTCGATATTTCGACTTTTTAAGAATCGACCCGATTTTGGTCCAAAATGAACTAGGTTGATTTTAATCCCGAATTTAACCGTTCGAGTTGCATTCCGGTGACTCGATCGTGATGAGTAACACTAGGGGTAATACCGGTTCGTTGAAGATGACTTTTTTGATGAATCATACTTTCCGATTTGAGATTGTTTGATGGATGGTTTATGTTGAATTGATGAGTTGGTGAATAACATGGTTAGCTTGTGAATTGCTATTTGTTATGTGTTGCTTGTTAAGATGTTATGTTGATGTATGTCTGCATTGTTGAGAATAAATTCATAGTGTTGAATTATGTTGAGAAATGCTTATAATTGAGATAGAGTGATGTCTTGATTTTGCATGTTGTTGTTGTTGTCGTTGTTGTTGTTGTTGAGTTGCATACCGCATCATTTAGTCATGTCAAGAGGCGATGTCTGTTAGTCTCGTGGAGGCTAGTGGCTCGTCCCAGACTCAGAAGAGGGGGTCTGAAAGCTTAGAGAACGGGCTTTGTGATTATCCGTGTCTGAAGAGATAGACAATCGGCTGGACCGAAGGATAATAGAGATTGGTACCACATGCATATTGTCTGTGTCGTTGTGTCGAGTTGCACGTACACGTCATTGTTGAGTTTATGTGTTGATGTATATTATGCCTTATGTGCTAATTGTTGATGGAATTGTTATGTTTGGTTTCTTAACATTGTTTTGAGGAATGTTTGTATATTGAAGGTGATGATAGCATGAAATAATTTAATCTTGGAAGAGTAATGAATTCCTTATATTTATTGCCATTCATTTACTTAAAATTACATGTTATATGATTATTGGAATTCTTACCCTTCTGTTGGAAAATGCTTGTTATGGCATTGTTCAGGTACCGATGACGGTAGTGCGAGGCACTAGCTTAGCGGATGCACGTGGCTGTAGTCCGTTTATATTTTGAGTCCTTGAGTCGATGCTCTGGTAGTAACACCTGGGGGGTTTTTGTTTAGTGTCGAACTCATTTATTTTGTATATGGATTATGTTATATATAATCCTTATTTTGTGTATATGATGCCATGTATATGAGACTTGATAACATGTGGTTTATGTGAATCATTTTGGCTTGATGTCTTAAGTTATATTTTGATTCCTCCATGTTTGGAGAAGAAGTTAATTTATTAAACTCCGTTGCGTTTGCACAAGAAAGAAGTTATATACTTGATGTATGTTTTTTTTCTGTGTTGGTATGCTTATATGTACAAACGTACCCTGTCCGATTTTCTTTATGATTTTGGAAATGAGATGTGTTGTGACATCCCTTCCATGCATTTTATTTTCTCTGATTTTAATTCTTGCCTTTTATTCGGGGTATTTAGAAGGGGTGTTACAATAGTGGTATCAGAGCATAGTCGGTCAGTTGTCAGGTCTTAATTGTGATATTCCCTTGTATTTGATTGTGTGGCTAACGCGATCAATACTTTGTTGTTCAGAAGATGGCTGGTAGAAGGAATGATGACGCTTTAGTTGAGGCATTGAGGTTGCTTGCGGGATCAATTAATCAGATACCGCAAACGACTCAAGCGCCACATGATGGTACTGAGGATGCTTTCCGTGCTCTTGGGAAGTTCCAGAAGAACAACCCGCCTACTTTCAAGGGAGAGCATGCTCCAGTGGAAGCTTAAGAATGGTTAAAGGCCATTGAGAAGATTTTCCGTGTGATGAATTGCACCGACACTCAGAAAGTGCAGTTCGGAACACATATGCTGATTAAAGAGGCCGAAGACTGGTGGATCAACGCTAGTCAAAGGTATGAGGAGGAGCAGGTTGTGGTGACATGGGAGATTTTCCGAGATGCATTCTTGGAGAATTACTTTCCGGAAGATGTTCGTGGTAAAAAGGAAGTAGAGTTTTTGGAGTTAAAATAAGGTAGTGGTTCGGTAGTTGACTATGCGGCTAAGTTTCAAGAATTGATCAAATACTGTCCTCACTACAACACTGTTAATGCTGAGAGGTCAAAGTGCCTTAAGTTTGTAAACGGCTTGAGGCCGAATATTAAGAAAGCGATTGGGTATCAACAGATTACAAGATTCTCTGAATTGGTTAATAAGAGTCGTATATACGACGAAGACAGTCGTGATAGCACTGCTTATTATAAGAGCTTGAGTGATAAGAGAGGTAAAGGACAATTGCGTCCTAAGCCTTATGATGGGAAAGGGAAGCATCAAATGGGAAGGAACAAGAATTCAAGTGGGGGAGTTACTACTCCTGTGAGATGTTTCAAGTGTGGGAGAGAAGGACACTGTGCTTTAGAGTGCCGTCAAGCTGAGACGACATGTTTTTAATGTGGTAAGATTGGTCACCGATCTGATACGTGTCGGTTAGGTGCTGGTGTGGTTTTCTACAACTATGGTGAGCAAGGCCACATTAGTACAAAGTGCACCAAGCTGAAGAAGGAACGAGGCAAGGTGTTTGCTTTATCTAGTGCTGAGACTTCAGCAGAGGAGAGGTTGATCAGAGGTACTTGCTTTATCCATAATGTGCCTTTGATTGCTATTGTTGATACGGGTGCTACGCATTCTTTTATTTCCTTGGATTGTGCTACAAAGTTGGGTCTTGTGTTGTCTGCTTTGGGTAGAAGTATGGAGGTAGATACACATGCGATGGGTTCAGTTTCTACTTCAGTTGTTTGTTTGAAATGTCCTTTACGCATGTGCAGAAGAGATTTCGAAGTTGACCTCGTGTGTCTTCCTTTGAATCAGATAGATGTGATTTTGGGTATGGACGGGTTGAAAGCCAACCGTGTCTATATAAACTATTTTGCTAAGGATGTTCTTTTTCTCGAGTCCGAGAAAGATGGTGTGGTTTTCTTGTCTACGCAGCAAGTTGAGAAGAGTGTGAAGGATGGAGATGGGCTGTTTATGCTTTTGGCGAGTATGGTTTTAGAAGATGGTGGAGTAAGAAAGGATTATCCGGTGGTATGCGATTTTCCGGAAGTGTTTCCTGAAGAGGTTACGGATTTACCTCTTGAGCGTGAGGTAGAGTTTTCCATTTACTTAATTCCTGGTACTAGTCCTATTTCGATGGCTCCTTATAGGATGTCACCGTCGGAACTAGTGGAACTGAAGAGTCAGCTGGAAGAGTTGCTTGACAAAAGGTTTATTCGTCCTAGTGTGAGTCCATGGGGTGCTCCAGTGTTACTTGTGAAGAAGAAAGGGGGAACGATGAGACTTTGTGTGGATTATAGGCAGCTAAAAAAAGTGACCATTAAGAACAAGTATCCTTTGCCGAGGATTGATGATTTGATGGATCCATTGGTGGGTGCGTGTGTGTTTAGCAAGATTGACTTGAGGTCAGGTTATCATCAGATTCGTGTGAAAGCTGATGATATTCAAAAAACTGCGTTCAGAACTCGTTATGGACACTACGAGTATTCGGTGATGCCTTTCGGTGTTACGAATGCACCTGGTGTGTTCATGGAGTATATGAACAGGATCTTTCATGAGTTCCTGGATACATTTGTGGTGGTGTTCATCGACGACATTTTGATTTATTCGAAGAGTGAAGTAGAGCATGCCGAGCACTTAGGAATTGTTTTGTCAATTCTGAAAGAAAATTATTTGTTTTCTAAGCTTTCAAAGTGTGAATTTTGGTTAGAGCAAGTGAGTTTTCTTGGTCACGTGATATCTCATGGAGGTATCGCTGTGGATCCCTCGAAGATTGAAGCCGTGTCAGAATGGGAATCTCCAAAGTCAGTTTTTGAGATTCGAAGCTTTCTTGGTTTGGCAGGTTATTACCGTAAGTTCTTTGAAGGTTTTTCCAAGCTAGCTTTGCCTTTGACACAATTGACTAGGAAGAGTCAAGCGTTCGTGTGGACTACGCAGTGTGAAGATAGTTTCCAAGAGTTGAAGAGAAGGTTGACAACTGCTTCAGTTTTGATTCTACCTAAACCATTTGAACCGTTTACGGTTTATTGCGATGCTTCTTTGATGGGTTTAGGAGGTGTGTTAATGCAGAATGGGCAGGTTGTAGCTTATGCTTCGAGGAAACTCAAGGTGCATGAGAGGAATTATCCGACTCATGACTTGGAGTTGGCAGCGGTGGTCTTTGTGTTAAAGATTTGGAGGCATTATTTGTTTGGATCAAGATTAGACGTCTTTAGCGATCATAAGAGTTTGAAATATCTGTTTGATCAAAAAGAGTTGAATATGAGGCAAAGAAGGTGGTTAGAGTTCCTAAAGGATTATGAATTCAGTTTGAATTACCATCCTGGTAAGGCAAATGTGGTTGCGGAAGCTTTGAGCAGAAAATCTTTACACATGTCTATGCTATGCTGATGGTTAAAGAATGGGAATTGTTGGAACAATTTCGAGATTTGAGTTTGGTGTGTGAAGAGACTTATTTTGGAGTGAAATTGGGTATGATGAAGCTTACTAGTGGTGTCTTGGACGAGATTAGAGATGGACAAAAGTCGGATTTGGTTTTGGTTGACAAATTTACTTTGGTGAATCAAGGTCAAGGTGGAGAATTCATGATTGATGAGAATGGAATTTTAAGAGGTCATGATAGAGTTTGCCGTTCCCGATGTGGGGGATGTGAAAAAGAGGATTCTTGAGGAAGGTCATAGAAGTGGGTTAACATTGTTTTGAGGAATGTTTGTATATTGAAGGTGATGATAGCATGAAATGATTTAATCTTGGAAGAGTAATGAATTCCTTATATTTATTGCCATTCATTTACTTAAAATTACATGTTATATGATTATTGGAATTCTTACCCTTCTGCTGGAAAATGCTTGTTATGGCATTGTTCAGGTACCGATGACGGTAGTGCGAGGCACTAGCTTAGCGGATGCACGTGGCTGTAGTCCGTTTATATTTTGAGTCCTTGAGTCGATGCTCTGGTAGTAACACCTGGGGGGTTTTTGTTTAGTGTCGAACTCATTTATTTTGTATATGGATTATGTTGTATATAATCCTTATTTTGTGTATATGATGCCATGTATATGAGACTTGATAACATGTGGTTTATGTGAATCATTTTGGCTTGATGCCTTAAGTTATATTTTGATTCCCCCATGTTTGGAGAAGAAGTTAATTTATTAAACTCCGTTGCGTTTGCACGAGAAAGAAGTTATATACTTGATGTATGTTTGTTTTATGTGTTGGTATGCTTATATGTACAAACGTACCCTGTCCGATTTTCTTTATGATTTTGGAAATGAGATGTGTTGTGACATCCCTTCCGTGCATTTTATTTTCTCTGATTTTAATTCTTGCCTTTTATTCGGGGTATTTAGAAGGGGTGTTACAATAGTGGTATCAAAGCATAGTCGGTCAGTTGTCAGGTCTTAATTGTGATATTCCCTTGTATTTGATTGTGTGGCTAATGCGATCAATACTTTGTTGTTCAGAAGATGGCTGGTAGAAGGAATGATGACGCTTTAGTTGAGGCATTGAGGTTGCTTGCGGGATCAATTAATCAGATACCGCAAATGACTCAAGCGCCACATGATGGTACTGAGGATGCTTTCCGTGCTCTTGGGAAGTTCCAGAAGAACAACCCGCCTACTTTCAAGGGAGAGCATGCTCCAGTGGAAGCTTAAGAATGGTTAAAGGCCATTGAGAAGATTTTCCGTGTGATGAATTGCACCGACACTCAGAAAGTGCAGTTCGGAACACATATGCTGATTAAAGAGGCCGAAGACTGGTGGATCAACGCTAGTCAAAGGTATGAGGAGGAGCAGGTTGTGGTGACATGGGAGATTTTCCGAGATGCATTCTTGGAGAATTACTTTCCGGAAGATGTTCGTGGTAAAAAGGAAGTAGAGTTTTTGGAGTTAAAATAAGGTAGTGGTTCGGTAGTTGACTATGCGGCTAAGTTTCAAGAATTGATCAAATACTGTCCTCACTACAACACTGTTAATGCTGAGAGGTCAAAGTGCCTTAAGTTTGTAAACGGCTTGAGGCCGAATATTAAGAAAGCGATTGGGTATCAACAGATTACAAGATTCTCTGAATTGGTTAATAAGAGTCGTATATACGACGAAGACAGTCGTGATAGCACTGCTTATTATAAGAGCTTGAGTGATAAGAGAGGTAAAGGACAATTGCGTCCTAAGCCTTATGATGGGAAAGGGAAGCATCAAATGGGAAGGAACAAGAATTCAAGTGGGGGAGTTACTACTCCTGTGAGATGTTTCAAGTGTGGGAGAGAAGGACACTGTGCTTTAGAGTGCCGTCAAGCTGAGACGACATGTTTTTAATGTGGTAAGATTGGTCACCGATCTGATACGTGTCGGTTAGGTGCTGGTGTGGTTTTCTACAACTGTGGTGAGCAAGGCCACATTAGTACAAAGTGCACCAAGCCGAAGAAGGAACGAGGCAAGGTGTTTGCTTTATCTGGTGCTGAGACTTTGGCAGAGGAGAGGTTGATCAGAGGTACTTGCTTTATCCATAATGTGCCTTTGATTGCTATTGTTGATACGGGTGCTACGCATTCTTTTATTTCCTTGGATTGTGCTACAAAGTTGGGTCTTGTGTTGTCTGCTTTGGGTAGAAGTATGGAGGTAGATACACATGCGATGGGTTCAGTTTCTACTTCAGTTGTTTGTTTGAAATGTCCTTTACGCATGTGCAGAAGAGATTTCGAAGTTGACCTCGTGTGTCTTCCTTTGAATCAGATAGATGTGATTTTGGGTATGGACGGGTTGAAAGCCAACCGTGTCTATATAAACTATTTTGCTAAGGATGTTCTTTTTCTCGAGTCCGAGAAAGATGGTGTGGTTTTCTTGTCTACGCAGCAAGTTGAGAAGAGTGTGAAGGATGGAGATGGGCTGTTTATGCTTTTGGCGAGTATGGTTTTAGAAGATGGTGGAGTAAGAAAGGATTATCCGGTGGTATGCGATTTTCCGGAAGTGTTTCCTGAAGAGGTTACGGATTTACCTCCGTGAGGTAGAGTTTTCCATTTACTTAATTCCTGGTACTAGTCCTATTTCGATGGCTCCTTATAGGATGTCACCGTCGGAACTAGTGGAACTGAAGAGTCAGCTGGAAGAGTTGCTTGACAAAAGGTTTATTTGTCCTAGTGTGAGTCCATGGGGTGCTCCAGTGTTACTTGTGAAGAAGAAAGGGGAACGATGAGACTTTGTGTGGATTATAGGCAGCTAAAAAAAGTGACCATTAAGAACAAGTATCCTTTGCCGAGGATTGATGATTTGATGGATCCATTGGTGGGTGCGTGTGTGTTTAGCAAGATTGACTTGAGGTCAGGTTATCATCAGATTCGTGTGAAAGCTGATGATATTCAAAAAACTGCGTTCAGAACTCGTTATGGACACTACGAGTATTCGGTGATGCCTTTCGGTGTTACGAATGCACCTGGTGTGTTCATGGAGTATATGAACAGGATCTTTCATGAGTTCCTGGATACGTTTGTGGTGGTGTTCATCGACGACATTTTGATTTATTCGAAGAGTGAAGCAGAGCATGCCGAGCACTTAGGAATTGTTTTGTCAATTCTGAAAGAAAATCATTTGTTTTCTAAGCTTTCAAAGTGTGAATTTTGGTTAGAGCAAGTGAGTTTTCTTGGTCACGTGATATCTCGTGGAGGTATTGCTGTGGATCCCTCGAAGATTGAAGCCGTGTCAGAATGGGAATCTCCAAAGTCAGTTTTTGAGATTCGAAGCTTTCTTGGTTTGGCAGGTTATTACCGTAAGTTCTTTGAAGGTTTTTCCAAGCTAGCTTTGCCTTTGACACAATTGACTAGGAAGAGTCAAGCGTTCATGTGGACTACGTAGTGTGGAGATAGTTTCCAAGAGCTGAAGAGAAGGTTGACAACTGCTTCAGTTTTGATTCTACCTAAACCATTTGAACCGTTTACGGTTTATTGCGATGCTTCTTTGATGGGTTTAGGAGGTGTGTTAATGCAGAATGGGCAGGTTGTAGCTTATGCTTCGAGGAAACTCAAGGTGCATGAGAGGAATTATCCGACTCATGACTTGGAGTTGGCAGCGGTGGTCTTTGTGTTAAAGATTTGGAGGCATTATTTGTTTGGATCAAGATTAGACGTCTTTAGCGATCATAAGAGTTTGAAATATCTGTTTGATCAAAAAGAGTTGAATATGAGGCAAAGAAGGTGGTTAGAGTTCCTAAAGGATTATGACTTCAGTTTGAATTACCATCCTGGTAAGGCAAATGTGGTTGCGGAAGCTTTGAGCAGAAAATCTTTACACATGTCTATGCTGATGGTTAAAGAATGGGAATTGTTGGAACAATTTCGAGATTTGAGTTTGGTGTGTGAAGAGACTTATTTTGGAGTGAAATTGGGTATGATGAAGCTTACTAGTGGTGTCTTGGACGAGATTAGAGATGGACAAAAGTCGGATTTGGTTTTGGTTAACAAATTTACTTTGGTGAATCAAGGTCAAGGTGGAGAATTCATGATTGATGAGAATGGAATTTTAAGAGGTCATGATAGAGTTTGCGTTCCCGATGTGGGGGATGTGAAAAAGAGGATTCTTGAGGAAGGTCATAGAAGTGGGTTAACATTGTTTTGAGGAATGTTTGTATATTGAAGGTGATGATAGCATGAAATGATTTAATCTTGGAAGAGTAATGAATTCCTTATGTTTATTGCCATTCATTTACTTAAAATTACATGTTATATGATTATTGGAATTCTTACCCTTCTGCTGGAAAATGCTTGTTATGGCATTGTTCAGGTACCGATGACGGTAGTGCGAGGCACTAGCTTAGCGGATGCACGTGGCTGTAGTCCGTTTATATTTTGAGTCCTTGAGTCGATGCTCTGGTAGTAACACCTGGGGGGTTTTTGTTTAGTGTCGAACTCATTTATTTTGTATATGGATTATGTTGTATATAATCCTTATTTTGTGTATATGATGCTATGTATATGAGACTTGATAACATGTGGTTTATGTGAATCATTTTGGCTTGATGCCTTAAGTTATATTTTGATTCCTCCATGTTTGGAGAAGAAGTTAATTTATTAAACTCCGTTGCGTTTGCACGAGAAAGAAGTTATATACTTGATGTATGTTTGTTTTCTGTGTTGGTATGCTTATATGTACAAACGTACCCTGTCCGATTTTCTCTATGATTTTGGAAATGAGATGTGTTGTGACATATCTTCCGTGCATTTTATTTTCTCTTATTTTAATTATATCCTTTTATTTGGGGTATTTAGAAGGGGTGTTACAATAGTGAAGTGTTTCAAGTGTGACAGGGTGGGTCACAAAGCGGTGGATTGTAGAGTTGGTGTGAGTGTGACTTGCTTTAATTGTGGTGAGCGAGGTCACATAAGTACCAAATGTCCAAAACCAAAGAAAGAAGCTGGAAAAGTATTTGCTTTGTCTGGAGCAGAGACTTCTGCTGAGGAGCGTCTAATCAGAGGTACATGCTTTATCTCTAATGTGCCTTTGGTTGCTATTATTGATACGGGTGCGACGCATTTGTTTGTTGCTTTGGATTGTACCAAGAGATTGGGCCTTGTTTTGTCTACTTTGGATCGAAGTATGGAAATAGATACGCCTGCGATGGGTTCAGTTTCTACATCTGATATTTGTTTAAGATGCCCTTTGAGGATATGTGGTAGAGATTTCCTTGTGGATCTCATTTGTCTCCCTTTGAGTCAGATTGACGTTATTCTTGGTATGGACTGGTTGAGAGCCAACCACGTTTATATTAATTATTTTGCTAAGGCGGTCCTTTTTCTCGAATATGAGAAAGAAGGTGGTTCATTCTTGTCGACCCAACAGATGAAGAAGTGTGTTAGAGATGGTGCAGAGTTGTTTGTCTTGATGGCAAGTTTGAATTTGGACGAAAGAGAAGTAAGCAAAGAGTTTCCTGTTGTGTGTGATTTTCCAGAGGTGTTTCCGGAGGAAGTTATAGATTTGCCTCCGAAACATGAAGTGGAATTTTTGATTGATTTGAGACCCGGTACAAGTCCTGTTTCAATGGCTCCTTATAGGATGTCACCATCGGAGTTGGTTGAACTTAAGAAGCAATTGGAAGAGTTACTTGACAAGAGATTTATTCGTCCGAGTGTATCTCCTTGGGGTACACCAGTGTTGTTGGTTAAGAAGAAGGAAGGTTTAATGAGACTTTGTGTGGATTATAGACAACTGAATAAAGTGACTATCAAGAACAAATATCCTTTGCCGAGGATTGATGACTTAATGGATCAATTGGTAGGAGCGTGTGTATTCAGCAAGATTGATTTGAGGTCTGGCTACCATCAGATACTTGTGAAGGCTAAAGATATTCAGAAAACTGCATTCAGAACTCGTTATGGACACTACGAGTATTCGGTAATTCCATTTGGTGTTACGAATGCACCTGGGGTATTCATGGAGTATATGAATAGAATCTTTCACGAGTTTCTTGATAAGTTTGTGGTAGTCTTCATAGATGACATTCTGATTTATTCGAAGAATGAAGCTGAGCACGCAGAGCATTTGGGTATTGTGTTATCGATTCTAAAAGAGAATCAGTTGTTTGCAAAGTTGTCGAAGTGTGAGTTCTGGTTAGAACAAGTGAGTTTTCTAGGCCATGTGATATCTCGTGGAGGTATTGTAGTGGATCCATCTAAGATAGAAGCAGTGTCTGAATAGGAATCTCCAAAATCTGTTTTTGAGATTCGAAGCTTTCTTGGTTTGGAAGGTTATTATCGTAAGTTCATTGAAGGCTTTTCCAAGCTAGCTTTGCCTTTGACACAATTGACTAGGAAGAGTCAAGCGTTCGTTGGGACCACGCAGTGTGAAGATAGTTTTCAAGAGCTTAAGCGAAGGTTGACAACTGCGCCAATTTTGATTTTACCTAATCCGTCTGAACCGTTTACGGTTTATTGTGACGCTTCCTTGATGGGATTAGGAGGTGTGCTGATGCAGAATAGGCAAGTTGTAGCTTATGCTTCGAGGCAACTCAAGGTGCATGAGAGGAATTATCCGACTCATGACTTGGAGTTGGCGGCTGTAGTCTTTGTATTGAAGATTTGGAGACATTATTTATTTGGATCTAAGTTCGACGTCTTTAGTGATCATAAGAGATTGAAGTATCTATTTGATCAAAAAGAGTTGAACATGAGATAAAGAAGATGGTTATAGTTCCTAAAGGATTATGATTTCAGTTTGAATTACCATCCTGGTAAGGCAAATGTGGTTGCTGATGCTTTGAGCATAAAATCATTACACATGTCTATGTTAATGGTTACGGAATGGGAATTGTTGGAACAGTTTAGAGATATGAGTCTGGTGTGTGAAGAGACTTATTTTGGTGTGAAGCTTGAAATGTTGAAGCTTACTAGTGGGATTTTGGATGAGATTAGAATTGGTCAGAGTTCGGATTTGGTTTTGGTTGACAAGTTAACTTTGGTAAATCAGGGTCAAGGCGGAGAATTCAGAATTGATGAGAACGGTATTTTGAGGTGTCATGATCGTGTTTGTGTCCCTGATGTGGGAAATGTGAAAAAGAGAATTCTAGAGGAAGGACACTGAAGCGGATTAAGTATTCATCCAGGTGCTACGAAAATGTATCAAGACCTGAGGAAGTTGTTTTGATGGCCTAGCATGAAGAAGGAAATTGCTGAGTTTGTGTATTCTTGTTTGGTTTGCCAAAAGTCTAAGATTGAACACCAGAAGCCTTCGGGTTTGTTGTAACCGTTGCCCATTCCCGAGTGGAAGTGGGATAGAATATCGATGGATTTCGTTTCGGGTTTGCCTACAACTTCGAGTAGATATGAAGCTATTTGGGTTATAGTGGATAGATTGACTAAATCTGCTCACTTTATTCCAATTAGGATGGATTACTCATTGGAGAAGCTTGCGAGGTTATATGTGAAAAAGATTGTATGTTTGCATGGTATCCCTACATGCATTATTTCGGATAGAGATCCGCGTTTTACTTCGAGATTTTGGGAAGCATTGCAAAGAGCTTTAGGTACTAAGCTTCCTTTGAGTTCCGCTTATCATCCACAGACGGATGATCAAACGAAAAGGACTATTCAATCACTTGAAGACCTTTTGTATGCTTGTGTGTTGGAACAAGGTGGTTCGTGGGAGAGTTATTTGCCTTTGATAGAGTTCACCCCTAGTAATCACAGTATGAATAGTTTGGTATACAAGAAACTAAGATTAAGTTGATGATGCGAGTTTCACAAAGTAAAAGCTATCATGATAAAGAAGGAATCATTTTAAATCCTACTAGCCCTTAAATCACGAAAGTTAACACCTCAATTTATTGGTCGCTAAAGAAAAATTTTAAACTTCGTTGCATTTATGATCGCAATTTTCCTTCAATTTCACATTGACATTTTTATTTTAAAAAATAAAAGATTTTAGACTTCTTCGAACTTCTTGAAAAGTAATTGTCATTTTTTTAATAAATCAATAGCTTTGTACGGGAAAGTATCATGTTTGCACATAATCTTTCTTAACTGCCTACTATGACATTTAAGTGCACATCATGTGTAAATCATGACTATGAGGTTACTTATTAAAGTTGAAAGTGTTACTTCATTTTCTTTTTTAATGAAAAATTTTGATTTTACTCCCTTTGTATTGTCTTTCCTCATTTGAATTTTAATTATTTTTTCATATTATCGTGTCTTCTTGCTTGCAAATCTATACTTATATATCCTCGTACATAGCTTTCTAAACTGCCAAGCTCATTCTAAAAGGGAATGTTGAGTTTTCTCCTAAGCTTGAAGGTGAGGATGCAAAAAAAAAATTCATATGGAGATATCAAATGTTAATCCATTTTATTCTAAGCCCAATGAGTTTTTCCTTTTTAGGTCTAATGCCCTCTTTTGGTATCATCTTCACTCGAAGTCTTTTTGTTTTCTTTTAACCCATACATGATATTGTTGGCCTTAAAAGATATATTGAGTCCTTGTTCTATAAAATTCTATACTAAGACATTATACGTTGAATGACCAACTCATTTTTCTTCAAGAAATCTTCTTCCTAGAAAAACACATGTATATATGATTTGATTATGCTCAGTGTAACACCTCAAAATTCATATTTATTTATTTAATTAATTTTGTGATTTTATTGTGAATTTATATGTAACGTGTGTATGATGTGTTGTGGGGTATTGACAATTAAATAGATAATTAAAATTATTTGAGTTAAAATAAATTAGTTGGTAATATTTATAATTATTATTAATAATAAAATAGAGATAATATTGGTATAGAGATATTAAGGGCTTGTTGGTAATTTTAAAATGTTAAGTGAGGGCATAAGTGGAATGTCATAAAAAAGGTCTTAGGGGTAACATAGAAAAAGGGGAAATTAGGGAGATTATGTTTCATTTGGTGCGATCATGGAATTGGGAGAACCAGTGAAAGAAGCTAGGGCTTAGGGAAAAACTAAAGAGAGGATCATCCTTAGATCTTGAAGCAATTTCTAGGAAATCCAAGATAAGTGGGGTGATCTAGTTTATTATAATTGATATGAGTATTAAGATAGATGTAGGATTTTATGTAATGTATGTTAATTGATGAAAACATGATGAATGAGATGATGAAATTAGTAAATATATGATGTTGTGATACTATAAATTGATGTATATGATGTATATTATAATGCGTTGTTATTGTATTGTGAAAAAATGTTAATTTTTATGAATTATGGACTGAACTACTGTTGAAAACAGAATGGAATTGGGGTTGGACTGGTGCAAAAATCATAACTGGGAAAATGATGTTTCGCAGGCCTCGTTGGATGAGCCAAGCTTTGCTGAGCGAGCCAGCAGGCGAGAGGGGAGGGGGAGGGTTTGGGTACCCCTGGAAAATAAGCGAAGCACCTAAACTTCGCTAGGTGAGCGCTAAGCAAGGTGCATCGCTCTTGCTTCGTCGGGCGAGCCTCAGGAAAATAGAACTGACAGTAGTTGTTAAAAATGTCTTAACTTAAGTTTTAGGACTCTGTTTGATGCACCATTTGAAGCATTGGGAAGCTGGCATGATGAAGTATATCTTATTAGAATAAAATGAGTAATATGATGTATTTTCCTAGTGCCTTGGCTATGATGAAATTAGATTGTGATGTGTTGATATATTATGATGTATGTTTTATGATGGATTGAATATTGTCATGAAGTTGTTATGATGTACTATGATGTAATTAACGATGTTATGTTGAACGAAGTTGATGATAAGCATGTTTGAATGTGTATATATGATATGTGAAGATAAGTATATGATGATACATGAATGATGATGTAATTAAGTAGCTGTGGTCGAGGTTATAATATGTGGTTGCGCATCATGCATTCATAAAATTATTTTGAACGTTTGTCCGCTAGTTTTGGATGTTGGTCTCGTGTTGGCCTCAATCCCATTGTGAGAATTAAGTGTATTTTTATGTTGTGCTCTGGTTCCAAGAGGGAATCGATCCTATGGTGGGGATCTTTGGAGGGTGATGAGCCAGGTGCTCATAAATTTGGTACCACATGTATGAGTCGGTGTTATTGCATTAACATCTTATGTGACATTGCATAAATTAGTTGACTAAGTGAATTTTATGATGTTGTGAATTAAATGATGTTTTAATTATGTTTGTGAATTAAGAGATTATGTGATGATTTTCATGACGAAGGTGTTTATGTGCTATTATGATGTAAAGGTGTGAGTATGATGTGTTTGATGAATACTATGTGTTATTATTTGATGAGGTTGTTTATATTACTATATATTTTTCGTATATATTTTGTAATGAATTGTGATTACTTACCCTTTTGTTTGAATGTTTCCTTCACGTGAGTAACACGTAGATTCTCAGGAGTAGCTCATAGAAGGGTGAAGATATATTTGGAGTACTTTCTTTATTTTCGTTATCTATAGAGGTGTCTTGCTCTGATATATATAACATCGGATTGAGAATGCTTAAGTTGATGTTTTATTATTTTGTTAACTTATTCCATGAGTTTTAACAATGTTGATTTATTTGGATTTTAACTCTTAGTAAGACCAAAAGGTCATTGTTGTATGAAGAAATGAAAGAAGTTATGTTGAGACTATGATTCCGCTGCGATGTCTGAATTTCACATGTTGATGTTACATAAGAAATGGTAGTTATAAATGTTTTGAAAACCCGTGTTACGGAGTACGATGTTTTACTATGATGCTTCATATGACGTGTGACACCCTTGTGGGGTAATTTATGTCGAATTATTATCAAATTATTCGTGAATTGTTCTTTGGAGTTTATAAGGGTTTTACATTAGTGGTATCAAAGCAGGTCGGTTTATCCGACCAGGTTGTCTAATGATGTTGATTCCTTGGTATGCGACATATGTGTGAAACACTGTCGGTACTTGCGTATTTTTATAATTGTTTGTCTATATGAGTTGGTTTAAAACAAGTGGGAAATAAGTTTCTACTTCTCAAAGATATTTTAGGTGTGGAGATTTGGTGCAAGCATGCCACTTATTGCAAGAGTGCAAGTGTTATTTCTCGATCCCTAAGAGCGCGAGTGTATCGATGAAAATCTGGAGTATAAGATTGATTAACTTAACTCAAAATGACACATCATCAAATTTTATTGTTTCAAAAGGAAAAGGAGACAAACGAGAAAAAAACCTAAAGAAGACCAAAAATTGCTAATGAAGCACGACTTAAGAGATAAGGGAATGAGGGTTGGTTATGCAAGGGGAAGGTATTAGCACCCCAAACATCTACGGTATTCCGCATGAACTTTTTGAAAGTTTATTGTTTGGCTAAAATGGTTAAAGTTTGAAATTTTTCTGGAGAGATGAGAAAAGAAGTATTTTTATAGGTTTTTGATTCGGCTAAACTTCAAGAGTTTCATGCCTACTGTTGTACCCCAAAATTTGCCCTCACCTCTTGGATATATTTAAACTCAAGAAGTTCCTCACACTTATAGGAATCTCAAGAGCTCAAGGTATCTCAAGGATTGGTCATGCATACTCTCTTCCTAACCAAAGGTCTTCAAATTAGGGTTTTAGTTGTCACAAAGAAGATGGAACTTTTAAGGCCTCAAGTGGACATCATAAGGTCTCATATGCTTCAAGGAACCTCCATGCCAAGTTTCAAGCCAAACAATGCAAGAATGCTAAGTCTAAAGCTCAAAATCAACTTCTAAAGGATCTTCCATCGAACTCACAATGCTAACCATCCAAACAAAGAAACTTTTAAACCCAGAAATAACTCCTCAGAGTCTCCCACAAGATACAAAATCAATCTTCAAGAACTACCCGAAATGTCACCTTTCAAAATTACATACTCAAGGAACTCACGTCCAACCATCCCAAAATTCTTTCTTAGAAGACTCAATCTACACTGCTCTATCTTCAACACTGACGACACAAAGCTCAGATGCTTACCACAATTTCCTTAACTTTGATGTGAACCAAATAACGTCCATGAACACGAAAACAACTCTTACAGATACTCATGAGAGCACTTTCCTAACATTCCATAATCATACGTGACACATTATTCACACTAACGACATCATCGAATACTCGCCATGACCATACATTATCTTAAAAGTATCATCTGAACAACTTCAACTCTCACATTAACCTGTTGATAGTCAGACTTCAATTCAATCTCACTAAACATGCAAGCTCCAAATGACTGATCTATCCAAACATCAGTCCTCGGAAATAGATACTTGTCCTCAATATCCACTTCGTTCCCTTGTCTAAAAGGACATACAAACTCGAGCAACTTATGTCCTTTTCAAACAAAACAACAGGCGTACTCCACGGCGACTCACTCAAACGAACAAACTTCTTTTCAAACCATTCTTCAAGTTTACTCTTCAACTCTAACTTAGAAGCAAACATCCTCTAAGGGTACTTCGAAGCACAACTAGCTCTAGAAACTAAATCCATCAAAACTTCACTTCGCACCATGACAGCAATTCACTTACATCTTCACAATACACTTTGGAAGAATCTCAACAAGAAGTTCACTTGCCAGCATCTCGTTTCTCGCCAAAATCCAAATTGTTCACAACGCAAACAACCCTACACCACCTTGTGCTGACTCATCTGCTTCATACACTGTTAAGCTGGCAAGACAAGTCTATCCCATCCAACACAATCCCAACTTCTATCAACAAGAGATTAAGGGTGATCAATTCCTCAATTTGTCAATAGGTAATCGACAATCATGATGGCAGCATAAACCATCTTTACCAAACCACAACAGCATCTTCAATCTTACGCTTCAAGTTACAAAAGCATAACATCGCTTGAAGCTCCAACTTCTTGCAACAAACACCTCGGAGAAGCAAAATTTCTCCCCCACTTGTTTCACACCCACCTCTGCAGACAAACAGATAGAAACAAGCAGGTACCGACAGTGTTTCACACACATTTCGCATACAAAAGGGTTAAACACATTAATAACCTGGCCGACAGACCGACCTGCTCTGATACCACTAATGTAACACCCCAAATCTACCCGTCGCGAATAATAGATAAATCAGAGTAATAAAATTTCATAAACAAATTGAGGCATCACATCGTCATACATCGCTTTGCAAAAATTTACATAACCACAATATCATTAAGTCGGATAAATCGATCATGTTATCATTCACATCACAAGCATATAAATATGTACGAAGCAGTGAGTACATCAACAAAGCATTCATGTCAGAATATAAACATAAACCATAAAGGTTATCAGGATAATACAAAGTACACTATCCTAATCGAACAACAAAACACCCATTCCCGAGTGTTACCCTATTAGAGAATCAACGACACAAAAGGTAAAAATCAAGCTAATCCATCTCTTCAATGCGGAGCACCTGCACGTTACCAGTATAAAGGTAACGGCGAAACAAGTAAAGGGTGAGATAATTCACATCTTATAAATAAAGAGATGATAAAATATATATAGTTTCAGAATTATAAAGATACAGAATATAAATCATACTTCAACATATATATATATATATATATATATATATATATATATATATATATATATATATATATCTCACACTTTATATCACCAAAGTAAGTCATATATAACCACTTTAATATCATCAATATAATCCATAAATCGTCACTTTATCGTCTTCACGTAATCATCAAAATTCATCATTAATCAATATTTCCCATTCGTCACAAAACCATACAATTTAACATATATATTCATCGCACATATATTCACATATCATCATTTTATCATCACATAACAACTTGTCATATAAACAACTCAATTCAACATAAATAACTCATCATAATCATCATAAATCATCATATCACAACACATCATTCAAAGAACTCAATTAAACATAATCGACACAATGAGGCACGACTATGTATGCATGTGGTATCAATATTGGCTAAAGCCCTCGTCATTTTTGGCTAAAGCCCTCGTCATTTATGCAATGTATGTGACTCAACAAATACGACATCATAAACACACAACAACAACAACAATACCCATCATCAAAAAACATTTCACTTAATTCATATAAATCATCACAAATTGGCTAAAGCCCTCGTCATTTTTGGCTAAAGCCCTCGTCATTTTTGTTTACCAACATCGGGGTAAAACATCGTCATAATCATCATCACATCATATTTGCATTAAGCATTTCTTCACATTTATTTCATCATGTTTTCATCACAACAATTCATCTCAACATCATTTATAGAAGCATATAACAACATCATCAATAAAGTCAATTAACTTCCATTATGGAATAATAAACACATAAGCATATTCATCGCAAAAGTCATCCAAATAATCAGCAACAACCATATTCATAAACATCACAATCGGATTGTCAAGACACGAATCAAACCAACAAATTTACAACGAGTTCCAACCTATTCCAAATTAAACCTAATTCTGGTCGCTTCATTAAAACGTTACAATTTCAACAAAATAACATCACCACGATAATCTACAAGTCCAACTTGGCTACCACGTCAATTTTTGTCAAATTCCGGGCAACTAGCTTCGTTGACTAAATCGACTAAATCGGCTAATCGAAACCTAATTCACTTCCAAATTTAATCGGCTACGCAGGGCATATTTGTTTTATACAAGATATTGAAACAAACATGAAAACAAAACAACAAATATTTTAAAACAGAATCTATGAAAAAACAGCAGAACAACAAAAAATACAACATTTCCTGCATAACAGAGGGGTTTGTCATACGGCAACCCCTCCGAAACACCATGTCGACCGTCATTGGGGCCCTGCCGGCCGTCAATGAGGTGCTTGTCGTCTGGCAAGCTCACCAAAGTGGGGGGGTGCCGCCCGTCAATCCCCCCCCCCCCCTTCACCACTCCATTCCATTTCCTTCTTCGTTCTCAGGCATAAGCAGCAACAGGCAAAACATAAACTTTTCTATTTTTCTTCTGTTTTCTCATTTCAAATTCAAGCAACATTCAAAATCAATCCAATACAATTACAATCTCAATCTAACAACACATACAAGCAATTCAAGAAAACCCCAATATCTCTAAAACCCTAAACACACATATAATCCATCAATCCTAATTTATAAAATAGAAGTATCAAACCCCTTACCTCTTGATTCTCCAAAGCTCTAGACCAATTTCATCTTCTTCTTCTTCCTCATGCCCTAGCTTTTCCATGGCTTCTCTTGTTTTCCTCTTCTCAATACCAAGACCTCTCTTTCTCTCTTTTCTCTTCTTTCTTCTTTCTATTTTCTTTTTATAAAACCAAATCCTTCTTCTTACTACCTCTCAACTTTCTAATATTACAAAATAAACCCATCTATTCTCCAAAATTCCACTAATGGCTTAATCGGGCAATATAACTCTTAAAACCCAAATAAGCCCAATTAAATAAATATCGGTTCGAGTAATATTTCGCCGAATACATTGATAAATATACCGACTGAAAAATATATTTTATCGCCAAAATAAATATTATCTGATACCTTTGAAATAATAATATTTAATAAATCGGGGCGTTACAACTCTCCCCCATTTATAAGCTTTTCGTCCTTGAAAATACGACCGAAGCGAACAACCCGGGACATGCCTACACATCCGTCCACTCAACCCTCACGTCAACAGTAGAAACATGCGAAAGATACCAAAAACAAGGACATCTTCCTAACAACAACGTCCAGACAAGAACGACCATGCCGAGGTGCAAAGCCTATACAATGCACTCGACAACCAACTGACAACGCAATGACCAAACAAGTCGCAGACACACCGGTTCACTCGAGAACCAAACAAAATAAGATTGTTACCATCACCACGGTAACACCATCCTAATTCCTCAATAATGAATTAGTCACACACTCTAACCGACGCCTCGGAAACGATTCACCAAAGAGAAGAACATAAAGTTCTACGATGCAACTCCGACTCCGTCGCCAAATTGAAGACAACAATTTGGTCGCACAAACCAAAAACAAAACAACCATAATAGAATAGTACCATGTGTGCTACACAAACACAAAAACGATACATCCATTCATGCATTAGCACGAACTCAAGAACTACACCTGCAGCTATCGCTTCCATTCTAGAAAATCCCAAGGCCTCGTCATCCTTGTAGGTTACCAATGTCCAATTTTTGAACAGTCATAAGTTACACCCGCATAATCGAAGTGCAATACATTATGCATTCCACTGCTCACTCTGATGACTTGCAACTATAATCCACTAGTCCAAATCCAACAATCTCAAATACTCACTTAAAACTCATCGTTCAAACATCTGAACGATGCTGCGTCACCTTACGTATCCGGTGCAAACCGTAAAACAACTTGGTCAAACCTCAATATTTCGATCATCCAAATGGATACTTTCGAAGCGCAAATCTATCATGACACCTCATGACATCCGTTCTATCAATTCGAAAACCACTATTTAAATCTTGATTGATCAACGTTCATTGATCCTCTAAAATACACAACATAGTTCGACCTTTTCGAATCTTGTCCAAATATTCACTTATGAAACTTCAACACTATACACTTGACTTCAACGAAGTCTTCTCTTATACCAACTCAATTCTCAAAAGTTGTCTCAAGCGATCTCAATTCTCGCACCGTCGCAACGATCAATACACATGCCTCTTATTCGAAACGTTCGTTATAACCTTCAATCTTCCAATGTAGTAACCCAAACCAAAAACACTCTCTCAAGAACTCTAACTATCATCATCGTCTCATACTCTTGTAATCACAAAACAACTTGGACTTAGAGCTATAACATAAACTTTCTGGAATCTAATACGAATACCATCGCGACTGACTCCAATCACAAGTAGAATACTTTCCTTTATAAACCATCAATTATCTTAAGGTACTTGTGGCCACCAAACCACTCCAAAATACTTTGCCATCAAAACTCATCTTAGTCGCAGTCTAACAATCCACCACGGTAGTAGTAAACAAATCCATTGTAACCTTTTGAACTTAATATCAACGAGTGTCTCCAAACAACTATGGATCATTCTTTAAAACAACAAATCCCAAATCATATATTCTTACTGACGCTCTACTTTCATCTGTGATATCATCAGCGACATCAACACACTAAACTCAACACCGGGCGAAGTCTCTTTACAAACCATACTCGAACCTCAAATTGTTTCCAACAATTCCAATCCTCTCATTGTTAACATAGACACATGCAAGAATTCCTACTTGAGGCATCACTATAACCATCGCTATTTCCCGGAATAATAGTTCCGACCAAAACATAACCTTTCAAGAATCTTCCCCGTCTTCTTGCATCATGCTCAACTCTTTCAGGCTAAACAAATGCTTCCCATAATTCATAGTCACAAAAGACGCCAACCTTAAACCAAACAACCATGCCTTCAAGATTCCAAATAAGCGCAACCGCCTCCTACTCTAACTCACGCGTTCGACAAATCCTCTTATGAAAATTAAATCATCCCAAAGTAACAATTACACTTGTCAACTCTATGCTGAACTTCTTCTTAAGTCCAAAATGAACATCTCTATATGCCACACAAGATTCTTCCCTATTAAATATAACAAAAATAAGCGCGCTCGCTAAACTCTTCAAAAGCTTAAACAAATTCTCTTCTCATTACAAAGTCCAAATAACAACTCGACCATCTCAAGTCAAAAGTGTCCGCGGTCAAAATCAACTTATAAAGGATCTTCCATCGAACTCACAATGCTAACCATCCAAACAAATAAATTTTTAAACCCATAAATAACTCCTCAGAGTCTCCCACAAGATACAAAACCAATCTTCAAGGACTACCCGAAATGTCACCGTTCAAAATCACATACTCAAGGAACTCACATCCAACCATCCCAAAATTCTTTCTTATAAGACTTAGTCTACACTGCTCTATCTTCAACACTGACGACACAAAGCTCAGATGCTTACCAATATTTCCTTAACTTTGATGCGAACCAAATAACGTCCATGAACACGAAAATAACTCTTACAACTACTCATGAGAACACTGTCTGAACATTCCATAATCATACCTGACGCATTAGTCACACTAAAGACATCATCGAATACTCGCCATGACCATACAATATCTTAAAAGTATCGTCTGAACATCTTCAGCTCTCACATTAGCCTGTTGATAGTCAGACTTCAATTCAATCCCACTAAACACGCAAGCTCCAAATGACTAATCTATCCAAACATCAGTCCTCGGAAATAGATACTTGTCCTCAATATCCACTTCGTTCCCTTGTCTAAAAAGACATACAAACTCAAGCAACTTCTGTCCTTTTCGAACAACACAACAGGCGTACTCCACAGCGACTCACTCAAACGAACAAACTTCTTTTCAAACCATTCGTCAAGTTGACTCTTCAACTCTAACTTAGAAGCAGACATCCTATAAGGGTACTTCGAAGCACAACTAGCTCTAGAAACTAAATCCCTCAAAACATCACTTCGCACCACGGTGAAAATTCACTTACATCTTCATAATACACTTCGGATGAATCTCAACAAGAAGTTCACTTGCCAGCATCTCGATTATCACCAAAATCCAAATTATTCACAACACAAACAACCCTACACCACCTTGTGCTGACTCATCTGCTTCACACACTGTTAAGCTGGCAAGACAAGTCTATCCCATCTAACACAACCACAACTGCTATCAGTAAGAGATTAAGGGTGATCAGTTCCTCAATTTGTCAATAGGTAGTCGACAATCATGATTGCGGCATAAACTACCATTACCAAACCACAACAGTGTCTTCAATCTTACGCTTCAAGTTACAAAAGCATAACATCACTTGAAGCTCCAACTTCTTGCAACAAACATCTCGGAGAAGCAAACCTTCTCCCACACTTGTTTCACACCCACCTCTGCAGACAAACAGATAGAAACAAGCAAGTACCAACAGTTTTTCACACATATGTCGCATACAAAAGGGTTAAACACATTAATAACCTGGCCGACAGACCGACCTGCTCTGATACCACTAATGTAACACCCCAATTCTAGCCATCGCGAATAATAGATAAATTAGAGTAATAAAATTTCATAAAAAAATTGAGGCATCACATCGTCATACATCGCTTTGCAAAACTTTGCATAAACACAATATCATTAAGTCAGATAAATTGATCATGTTATCATTCACATCACAAGCATATAAATATGTATAAAGCAGCGGGTACATCAACAAAGCATTCATGTCAGAATATAAACATAAACCATAAAGGTTGTCAGGATAATACAAAGTATACTATCCTAATCGAACAACAAAATGTCTATTCCCGAGTGTTACCCTATCAGAGCATTGACGACAAAAAAGGTAAAACTCAAGCTAATCCACCTCTTCAATGTGGAGCACCTGCATGTTACCCGTATAAAGGTAACGGTGAAACAAGTAAAGGGTGAGATAATTCACATCTTATAACTAAAGAGATGATAAAATATATATAGCTTCAGAATTATAAAGATACCGAATATAAATCATACTTCACACACACACACACACACACACACACACACACACACACACACACACACACACATATATATATATATATATATATATATATATATCAATATCTCACACTTTATATCACCAAAGTAAGTCATTTATCATCACTTTAATATCATCAATATAATCCATAAATCTTCACTTTATCGTCTTCACATAATCATCAAAATTCATCATTAATCAACATTTCTCATTCGTCACAAAACCACACAATTTCACATATACATTCATCACACATATATTCACATATCATCATTTTATCATCACATAACAACTCGTCATATAAATAACTCAATTCAACATAAACAACTCGTCATAATCATCATATCACAATACATCATTCAAAGAACTCAATTAAACATAATCGACACAATAAGGCACGGCTATGTATGCATGTGGTACCAATATTGGCTAAAGCCCTCGTCATTTTTGGCTAAAGCCCTTGTCATTTTTGGATAAAGCCCTTGTCATTTATGCAATGTATGTGACTCGATAAATACGACATCACAAACACACAACAACAACAACACCCATCATCATAAAACACTTCACTTAATTCATATAAATCATCACAAATTGGCTAAAACCCTCGTCATTTTTGGCTAAAGCACTCGTCATTTTTTTACCAACATCGGGGTAAAAAATCGTCATAATCATCATCACATCATATTTGCATTAAGCATTTCTTCATATTTATTTCATCATGTTTTCATCACAATAATTCATCCAACATCATTTATAGAAGAATATAACAACATCATCAATAAAGTTAATTAACTTCCTTTATGGAATAATAATCACATAAGCATATTCGTCGCAAAAGTCATCCAAATAATCGGCATCAACCATATTCATAAACATTGCAATCGGATTGTCAAAACACGACTCAAATCGACAAATTTTTAACCGGTTCCAACCTATTCCAAATTAAACCTAATTTCACTTGCTTCGTTAAAACGTCACAATTTCAACAAAATAACATCACCACGATAATCTACACGTCCAACTTGGCTACCACGTCAATTTTTGTCAAATTCCGGGCAACTAGCTTCACTGACTAAATCGGCTAATCGAAACCTAATTCACTTCCAAATTTAATCGGCTACACAAGGCATATTTATTTTATACCAGATATTGAAACACACATGAAAACAGAACAGCAAATATTTCAAAACAGAAACTATGAAAAAATAGTAGAACAATAAAAAAATAGCATTTCCTGCATAACAAAGGGGTTTTCCGTATGGCAACTCCTCCCAAACACCCTGATGGCCGTCATTGGGGCCCTGCCGGTCGTCAATGAGGTGCTTGCCATCCGGCAAGCTCACCAAAGTGGGAGGTGTCGGCCGTCAATGCCCCCCCCCTTCACCACTCCATTCCATTTCCTTCTTCGTTCTCAAGCATAAGCAGCAACAGGGAAAACATAAACTTTTCTGTTTTTCTTCTGTTTTCTCATTTCAAATTCCAGCAACATTCAAAATCAATCCAACACAATTATAATCTCAATCTAACAACACACACTAGCAATTCAAGAAAACCCCAATATCTCTAAATCCCTAAACACACATATAATCCATCAACCCTAATTTATAAAATGGAAGTATCAAACCCCTTACCTCTTGGTTCTCCAAAGCTCTAGCACCATCTCCATCTTCTTCTTCTTCCTCGTGACCTAGCTTTTCCATGGCTTCTCTTGTTTTCCTCTTCTCAAGACCAAGACCTCTCTTTCTCTCTTTTCTCTTCTTTCTACTTTCTATTTTCTTTTTATAAAACTAAATCCTTCTTCTTACTACCTCTCGACTTTCTAATATTACAAAATAAACCCATCTATTCTCTAAAATTCCACTAATGGCTTAATCAGACAATATCACTATTAAAACCAAAATAAGCCCGATTAAATAAATACCGGTTCGAGTAATATTTCACCGAATATATTAATAAATATACCGACTAAAAAATATATTTTATTGCCAAAATAAATATTATCCGATACCTTTGAAAATAATAATATTTAATAAATTGGGGCGTTACATTTTGCGTGTTTGATGATTGCAGGGGTATAGCTACAGATAAAATCCGTAGGTAAAGTCTTTACCAATGACTTGTCTGTCGATAAAGGTCTGTGTTAAAAAATGAATGAAGAAGATGACGGAGACGACCCTGCGCCCGTGTTTTCAAATTTTAAATTAATATATATATATATATATATATATATATATATATATATATATATTATTTTGTTTTGAATTTCTGAACAGTACCATCAGTATGGTGTAGTGGCAGGAGATCCTACTGGTGAAGTAAGGGGCGTGGAATTAAACCCAGCGCCCCACCCTGGTTGTTTTCCTTTTTCTTTATTTTCATTATTCTTTTAAACTATTTTCTTAATATTTTTCATCAAATTTTCTTTTAATTAAATTAATTAATTCTCTGGTTTTATCATTCTTTTAACACATAAAATCACAAATAATATTTTTATTAGAATTAGGTTGATTTAATTTAATTAAATCTTTTTAATTTAATTTATAAATAATTAACCTTTTTTATCACTTAATTTAATTATTATTCAAAATCACTAAAAACATTTTTTTAATTAAATTAAAATTAGATTTTACTTAATTAGGATTTAGTTCACCTAGTATTAGAATTAATTTTGTACATATGAATAATTTAAAATTAGGGTTTCTTAATTAAAATTAATTAGACTATTAGGGTTAATTGTACATAACTAATTAATTCAAATATTTCTGCAAACCCTAATTTCTTTTCTTCAAATTAATTTCAAACCCCCTTCTTCTCACCATCTTTCAATTCTATTCCTCCGTCACAATTCGATTTTATTTTTTTTGGGAAAATGTATAATTTCTTAAAGCCTTGTAATTGTCTAGTTTATTTTTCCACATTTTTCATTATTATGTAACTGCTTAAAGTTTGTAATAGTAATTAGGGCTTTTAATTTTCCGCAATCCTATTATGTAACTCTCCCAAAGCGATGTAATATCTTAGGATTTATTTTCCGCACTTTTATTTTCTGTAAATATTAACTACTTAATAATTAGGATTGTATGGTAAGAAAAAATCAATATAGCTAACCCTAATTCAAAGATAATTGAACTTAACACACTTTACACACTTGCACCCTATAGGGTATCCTTTCTTGTTGCCTTAAGAACATGGTCATGTCCCTCAAAACGTAGGGATATCTTAGCATAATTTCCTTTCAATCAAATCAATAAAAGTCCCTTCAATATAAAGATCATAGTCCCTCGATGACCCTTTGATATTTCCTATGATAATATGATCTTGTCCCTCGATGACCCTTTAGAAAAATGTGATGATAGTCCCTTTGAATTGCTAAGGTATCCTTACATGTAGCCATCTATGACCATACGATGACCCTACGCCCGTCCCTTCACATCCAAAGGATGAGACTACTTATCAACTAATGGTAAGGGCAGTCTTATCTCACAAAGGATAGAGAAAATAGAAAGAAATAACCTTAAGTAGGTAAGAACTCATAATTTCTTGCTCACAACTTAAAAATGCTTTTCACACCTCACATTTCAAAACAAACGCTTTGTATACATTTGTACAAGAATCATTACAAAGTATACTTTTCAAAAATACTTTCAAAAACAACACTTTATATACATTCATATGAGAATCATTACAAAGTTATCTTTTCTGAAATATTTTTCTAAACACACACCACATTTCAAACAAGTCAAACAAACAAGTGAAAGTGAGCTAAGCAATTAAGAGCCCATGGATAACCATGGATACAAAGGGTGCTAACACCTTCCCTTTATATAACTAACCTCCCGAACTAAAAATCTAACAAGGTTCTTTCCTGTTCTTTTCTAGCCTTTCCTTATTGGATAAAAGAAAAGTCGATGGCTAATCTTGCTATCTGAAACATAGCTTTCTCTAAAAGCAAAACTCAAAGTCAGTTCTCCCACCATATTACAGAACTGGAGACTCTATCGGGGAGACACTTAAAAAAGAGAGGATACCTTAGAGTTTAGGTCATTTAAATGTTTTCAATTTTTTGATTTGTATGATTTACTTTTAAGGGTTGTTGTTTGGGTTACTTGTGTGAAAGATTCTACACCTGAATCTAGTGATACCTTAGGTAAGTGGCAATAGACCAAGGAGACCGTATGGCATGTATCACTATGGTTGATTTGGTAGCCACAGTTAGTGTGACACTTTGGCTTGTACTAATGTTCCTTGAATCGGATCAGGGATAACATTAGGCTTCCACATGGTTTCATTAATACTAACTTACTTTTAGAACCCTAGTTGACTCATCTTTGGCCATTAAGAAGTAGTGAGATAGCCGAATTTAGCTTGACCTAAAGTTGGTTGATACTCGAAACTACGCACATTGAGATTTAACTCTAAGGATGTTTTGGTCGACCATTTGAGGTCGCAATGAAATAAAGCCTGCGAGAAGGATCCGTGATATGAGTTCCCTTAGAACCCGGTTACTCTTCTAGGACAGGTTGAACCAACTAAACTTCAGTGGGGAGGGTACTCACTTTGACTTCATGCAAGCCTACAAACTTAGGACTCTTGTGTGACTTGTTTATGTTTGTTATCAACGTGTACATAACATCATGAAATCATGACATCATAACATCATCTCATGACTAACCATTTCAAGGATCGAGGGAGTTTATCTTTGTTCTATTTTGTAGGTCTTGGCTCCCGTCATCAAAGATTTTTTCTGAATCAACTTTGAAGAAAGTCCTTCCTCGCTTAAGGAAGTGATCTCAAAGTTCCCAAAGATTCTTAAATAGCACCAAACATTATAATTTGTTATTAATAACAAAATTTTTCTTCCTTTTGTGGTTTAAACAAATTTAAATTCTTGAGGTACTTGAAAACATTGCATACGCATATCATTCATAGCATTGCATAACAGGTTTCTGCGATGGGTTTCTCATCTTCTCGCTATTTATTTCAGCAATGGCTCTAGAACAAATTGTCAAAGATCTCCAGACTTAAAATGCTCAATTCCAATAGGTGCTCCAAAACTTGTCCAAGGGGCAAGAAGAACTGAAGGAACTTCTGACTAAGAAGAAAACTAAGAAATTAGTTGGCGTCATCAACCTGGGAAGAAGATTCAAAGCCACTTAAGCAGATCAAAGTAAAAGAAGAAGGTGATAACTCTGAAAGTGACAAATTTGAGGAGAATAGTAACCATGACACTGTGGGGCACTCTAATGAAACTGAAGATTATATGGATGAGCAGTACCCTCCTGAGGATTAGAAGTACAAATTGCTAGAAGAGCGTCTGTCAGCTATGGAGATTCAGAAGGCACCTGGTTTGGATTTTGAAGACTTGATCTTGGTTCCAGGAGTTGTCATTCCTAATAAGTTCAAGACCCCTGTTTTTGCTAAATATGACGGTGTGTCTTTCCCGAAGCTGCATATGAGATCCTATGTCCGAAAGATTCAACCGTATATTACTGACAAGAAGCTGTGGATACATTTTTTCCAAGAGAGTTTGTTTGGAGCTCAATTGGAATGGTAGTATCAACTAGAGAGTTCCAATATTCACACATGGTCTGATCTGGCTAAGGCCTTCTATGGGAATTACTAGTATAATTCTGATTTGGTGCTGACCCATATGCAACTCCAAGGCATGTCCATGAGTTCTACAGAAAGTTTCAATGATTACGCCCAGATATGGAGAGATTTGGCAGGCAGGGTTCAACCTCCTTTGACTGACAAAGAATTGGTTAATATGTTCATGAGCACACTGACCAGGCCTTTCTATAGCCACTTGATTGGAAGCTCATTATCTGGTTTCACTGAACTGATTCTGACAGGAGAGCGTGTTGAGAATGGAATTAGAAATGGTAAAATCCAAGGAGCTACATCTTCAGGCACTAAGAATCCTTACCATGGGAAGAATGAGTCTAATGTTGTGTACAGTCAGAAGGGTCGTGATAAGAATAACCACAATCAATCTGTTGGGACAGTTCTAATCTTTGAGCCAATACAACAACAACAGAATAATCAGCACAAGCAGGACACGCCCAGAAGGCAATTCACCAAGATCAACATGCTGGTGGCCAAAGCATTGAAACACATGTTGAAGGAAAATCTAATTACTTTGAAGGATCCTCCTCAGAATCCCAACACTTCTTCTCCTTTCTACAAACCCAACGCGAGGTGTGCATATCATTTTGACAGTCCTGGACACGATACTGGCAATTGTTGGGCATTGAAAAATAAAATTCAAGACATGATTGAGGCTGACGACATTGTGTTTGACCCTCATGAGACTCCTAATGTTATTACTTCTCCCATGCCCAATCATGGCAAGGCTGTTAACACTGTGGAGGATGGTTCATATGTTTCTGCTGTGGGTGACTTGACTACTCCTCTGGCAATTGTCAAGAAGAAGCTGTTGCAAGCCGGTTTATTTTCGGGTTGCGTTGAAGACTGTTACCTCTGCACATCTTAATCCAATGGTTGTTGGGGGCTAAAAATGGGTATTCGACGTCTGATGGACAATTGTGCCACACTGTTTGAGAAATCCATGCCTTTGAAGAGTTTTGTTGAAGAGGTAAAGTTTGAAGACGTATCTGTGGTCACCAAATTCAAAGTTCCTGTGAGGATCACTTCTAAAGTTCCCGTGAAGATTATTGTTGAGCATAGAGTGGCTCCCCTGATTATTATGAAGCCTGGTCCAGTTCCATATTTCTCTGACAAAGTTGTACCTCGGAATTATGATTCTGATATTTGTAACACTCCATTTTTATTAATTAGTATTTTAATATTTTTCCAAAATTATTAATAATATATATTTTGATGAATTAATTTATATGTGAAATATGTGGTATAAGTATATTATGGTATTTTGGTGATATATGTATATATATGTGTATTTGGTTTGTATAATAATATAATGATAATAATATAATAATGGAAAGAGAAAGAGATAGAAAAGGGTAGGAAGAGAGAGTAGTGTTATTGTTGTTGTTTTGTGAGAAAGAGAGATAGAAGTGGTAAAGAAGAGGAAGAAGAGGAAATTTTAGAAGAAGAAGAAAGTTGCTACAAATCAAACCAAGCTTGTGCAATCTTGAACTAAGGTAAGGGTTTGAATTCAATAGATGATTTTGTATGTGGTTAGGAGAGTATTTTGGTTGATAGATCAGGTTTAGGTTGAAAATGGGTTTTGATAGATTTTGGTATAAATTGATGTTATTGATGATGGAATGATAGGGTTATTGTTGGGTAATGATATAAAGATGTGTTGTTGGTGTTTTGGGTGTGTTTTGGAAGTGGATAAATGGACTATAATGGACTGGTATGAACCATAACAGAGAAATGCGTTTTTCTGGATCTTCTATCATGGCCGAGGAGCTGCCTGGCACATTCATGACTGGGCTTCATGCCCAAAGAGCATACTGCTCGTGTTCATCCCTGGAGTGAGCTGTTCGGTCCTGTCGAGTAAGCCACTCAGTTCCAGTAAGCTATTCGGCCATTGCCAAGTAAGCCACTTGGTGTTCGTGAAGAGTATGCCTTCGTCTATGACGAGGAGGCTACTCGAGCATACTCGAGGAGAGTGATGCTCGACCAGGAGAGAGTGACCGAGCGTCTCGAGGAGCAATTAATAACTTAGTGATTTTGAGGAGTTTTGGTACTCGAATGAAGGAACGTGTGACCGATCATGTCAAGGAGTGTGTGCCCGGCACTCCAACCGACCACCTGGTCTTGACGAAGAGCAAGCCTTCGACCAAGTTGAGGAGCTGCTCGAATTACCCAGTTAGGCTGCCTGACCGAGGAGCCCAAAAGACTTAGCATTTTTCATGATGCCTATTTTGGAAAGTTACTGTCCGTTTCATTCTAAGGCTCTGTTCGGCCAGCTCGGCCACCCTTTTTGAGAAACTAACACTTGTTCCTAGTAGCCTAAGTGATTTGGAACCCGTTGACGACCCAATTTCCCGATTTCGAGAATTTAGTCGGCGGAGCTACTTTCTCCGAATTTAATGAAAATTGACGTGGTAGCATATTTTGATATGTAGATGAATATGCTGATGTTAGTTCTTGAGAATTTCGATTATTTAATCGGGTGTTCGACTTTATGTCAATTTTTCCTAAATTGGTGTATGATGTATATGTTGATGAATAATAATTTCCTTTGTGAAGTTAATGATTAATTGATGAGTTATGTTGTTGATTGGGTGATTGATGAATAACATAGTATGCTTATAAATGCTATGTGTTATATGTTGATGTGTAAGATGATATATGTGATGCATGTGTGCAATTGTTGATGTTAATTCATATTATTGAATTGTTGATGAATGCATGTAAATTAGGCTCAGAAGTGGGGGTCTTAATTTCATGTGTAGCTGTTGATGTTGTTGAGTTGCACACCGCATCATTAGTCATGTCAAGAGGCGATGTCTGTTAGGCTCGTGGAGGCTAGTGGCTCGTCCCAGACTCAGAAGTGGGGGTCTGAAAGCTTAGAGAACGGGCTTTATGGTTATCCATAATCGGCTGGACCGAGGATAAAAGACGATTGGTACCACATGCATATTATTCGTGTCGTTTGTGTCATGTCGCACTTACACACTTGTTGATGAGTTGTATGTTCTTGATGAATATTGCTTATATGCTAAATGATGATGTGTTGGTTGTGGTTGATTATTGATGATGTATTAAGATGTGTTCATATATCGAAGATGATGATATGACAAATTATTGATGATTTGAGAAGAGTATTGAATTCCTTATTTATTGCCATTTATTATCTTAATTGCATGCTTTATTTTATTTGGAATTCTTACCCTTCTGTTGGAAAATGCTTTCATGGCATGCTTTATCTTAATTGTAGTCTTCCTTTATTTTGAGTCGATGCTCTGGTAGTAACACCTGGGGGGGGGGGGTTGTATTGATGTATCGAACTCATTAATTTTGTATATGGATTGCTGGTGTATAATCCATTCTTTTGATGTACATGATGATATGTATATGAGACTTGATGATATGTTGTATATGTGAATCATTTGGCTTAATGCCGTTTATTTATATGATAGTATAATTCCTCCATGTTTGGAGATGATGTTAAGATGTTATTTCCGTTGCGTTTGCACGTTAAAGTATGTATGTATATGAAATGTATAATCTTTATGTGATTAAATGCTTATATGTACGAATATACCATATATGGTTTTATGTAAGTGTGAAGTTGATGTGTGTTGTGGCATCCCTTCCGTGCATTTTTATTTCTTTGATTTTAATTGTACCTTTAATTCGGGGTATTTAGAAGGGGTGTTACAATAGTGGTATCAGAGCATAGTCGGTCAGTTGTCAGGTCTTAATGTTGATAATCCCTTGTATTTGATTGTGTGTCTAACGCGATCAATACCTTTGTGTTGTTCAGAAGATGGCTGGTAGAAGGAACGATGATGCTTTAGCTGAGGCATTGAGGTTGCTTGCGGGATCACCTAATCAGATACCGCAAGCGAACTAAGTGCCACAAGATGGTACTGAGGATGCTTTCCATGCACTTGGGAAGTTCCAGAAGAACAACCCACCTACCTTTAAGGGAGAGCATGCTCCAGTGGAAGCTCAAGAATGGTTGAAGGCCATTGAGAAGATTTTCCGTATAATGAATTGCACTGACGCTCAGAAAGTGCAGTTCAGAACATATATGCTGATTAAGGAAGCTGAAGACTGGTGGATCAATACTAGTCAGAAGTTTGATGAAGAGCAAACTGTTGTGACATGGGCGATTTTCCGAGATGCATTCTTGGAGAATTATTTCCCAGAAGATGTCCGTGGTAAAAAGGAAGTTGAGTTTTTGGAGTTGAAACAAGGTACTGGTTCTGTTGTGGAGTATGCCGCCAAGTTTCAAAAGTTGATCAAGTATTGTCCTCACTACAATACTGTGAATGCTAAGAGGTCGAAGTGCCTGAAGTTTGTGAACGGCTTGAGGCTGGATGTTAAGAAGGTGATTGGGTATCAACAGATTACTAGGTTTTCTAAATTGGTTAATAAGAGTCGTATCTACGACGAAGATAGTCGTGATAGTACTACTTATTACAAGAGCTTGAGTGATAAGAGAGGTAAGGGACAATTGCATCCTAAACCTTATGAAGGGAAAGGGAAGCAGCAGGTGGGGAGAGGCAAGAATCCGAGTGGGGGAGTTACTACTCCTGTGAGATGCTTTAAGTGTGGAAGAGAAGGACATCGTTCTTTGGAGTGTCGACAATCTGAGTCGACATGCTTCAAATGTGGCAAGATGGGTCACAAATCCCATGAATGTAGGTTCGGTACGAATTTGACTTGCTACAACTGTGGTGAGCAAGGTCATATTAGTACCAAGTGCACAAACCCGAAGAAGGAGTGTGGGAAAGTTTTTGCATTGTCTGGAGCTGAGACTTCAGCAGAGGAGAGGTTGATCAGAGGTACTTGCTTTGTCCATAATGTGCCTTTGATTGCTATTGTTGATACGGGTGTTATGCAATCTTTTATTTCCTTGGATTGTGCTACAAAGTTGGGTCTTGTGTTGTCTGCTTTGGGTAGAAGTATGGAGGTAGATACGCCTGCGATGGGTTCAGTTTCTACTTCAGTTGTTTGTTTGAAGTGTCCTTCACGCATGTGCGGAAGAGATTTCGAAGTTGATCTCGTATGTCTTCCTTTGAATCAGATTGATGTGATTCTGGGTATGGACTAGTTGAAAGCCAACCGTGTCTATATCAACTGTTTTGCTAAGGCAGTTCTTTTTCTCGAGTCCGAGAAAGATGGCGTTGTTTTCTTGTCTACTCAGCAAGTTAAGAAGAGTGTGAAGGATGGAGATGAGTTGTATGTGCTTTTGGCGAGTATGATTTTGGAAGATGGTGAAGTAAGAAAGGAATATCCTGTGGTATGCGATTTCCCAGAAGTGTTTCCTAAAGAGGTTACTGATTTACCTCCTGAGCGTGAGGTAGAGTTTTCTATTGACTTAATTCCTGGTACTAGTCCTGTTTTGATGGCTCCTTATAGGATGTCACCGTCGGAACTAGTGGAACTGAAGAGTCAGCTAGAAGAGTTGCTTGACAAGAGGTTTATTCATCCTAGTGTGAGTCCGTGGGGTGCTCCGGTGTTGCTTGTGAAGAAAAAAGAAGGATCAATGAGACTTTGTGTGGATTATAGGCAGCTGAACAAAGTGACCATTAAGAATAAGTATCCTTTGCCGAGGATTGATGATTTGATGGATCAGTTGGTGGGTGCGTGTGTGTTTAGCAAGATTGACTTGAGGTCAGGTTATCATCAGATCCGTGTGAAAGCTGGTGATATTCAGAAAACTGCGTTCAGAACTCGTTATGGATACTACGAGTATTCGGTAATGCCTTTCGGTGTTACGAATGCACCTGATGTGTTCATGGAGTATATGAACAGGATCTTTCATGAGTTCTTGCATAAGTTTGTGGTGGTGTTCATCGACGACATCTTGATTTATTCCAAGAGTGAAGTAGAGCATGCTGAACATTTAGGGATTGTGTTGACAATCTTGAAAGAAAATCATTTGTTTGCTAAGCTTTCCAAGTGTGAATTCTGTTAGAACAAGTGAGTTTTCTTGATCATGTGATATCTCGTGGAGGTATTGCTGTGGATCCATCGAAGATCGAAGCTGTGTCAAAATGGGAATCTCCAAAGTCTATTTTTGAGATTCGAAGCTTTCTTGGTTTAGCAGGTTATTATCGTAAGTTCATTGAGGGCTTTTCCAAGCTAGCTTTACCTTTGACACAATTGACTAGGAAGAGTCAGGCGTTTGTTTGGACTACACAGTGTGAAGATAGTTTCCAAGAGCTGAAGAGAAGGTTGACAACTGCGCCAGTTTTGATTCTACCTAATCCATCTGAACCATTTACGGTTTATTATGATGCTTCGTTGATGGGATTAGGAGGTGTGTTGATGCAGAATGGGCAAGTTGTAGCTTATGCTTCGAGGCAACTCAAGGTGCATGAGAGGAATTACCCGACTCATGACTTGGAGTTGGCAGCGGTGGTCTTTGTGTTGAAGATTTGGAGGCATTATTTGTTCGGATCAAGATTCGACGTCTTTAGTGATCATAAGAGTTTGAAATATCTGTTTGATCAAAAAGAGTTGAATATGAGGCAAAGAAGATGGTTAGAGTTCCTTAAGGATTATGACTTCAATTTGAATTATCATCCGGGTAAGGCAAATGTGGTTGTGGATGCTTTGAGCAGAAAATCATTACACATGTCTATGTTAATGGTTATGGAATGGGAATTGTTGGAACAATTTTGTGACTTGAGCTTAGTTTGTGAAGAGACTTACTTTGGTGTGAAGCTTGGTATGATGAAGCTGACTAGTGGTATCTTGGATGAGATTAGAGTTGGACAAAAGTCGGACTTGGTTTTGGTTGACAAGTTTACTTTGGTTAATCAAGGTCAAGGTGGGGGATTCATAATAGATGCGAATGGTATTTTGAGATGTCATGATAGAGTTTGCGTTCCCGATGTGAGGGATGTGAAAAAGAGAATTCTAGAGGAAGGACACCGAAGAGGATTAAGTATTCATCCGGGTGCCAAGAAGTTGTTTTGGTGGCCTTGTATGAAGAAGGAAATTGCGGAGTTTGTGTATGCTTGTTTGGTTTGCCAAAAGTCCAAGATTGAACATCAGAAGCCTTCTGGTCTGTTACAACCGTTGTCTATTCCCGAGTGGAAGTGGGATAGCATTTCAATGGATTTTGTTTCTGGTTTGCATACGACTCCAAGTAGATGCAAAGCTATTTGGGTTATAGTGGATAGATTGACTAAATCTGCACACTTTATTCTGATTAGCATGGATTACTCGATGGAGAAGCTTGCAAGGTTGTATGTGGAGCGGATTGTGTGTTTACATGGTATTCCTACATGTATTGTTTCAGATAGAGATCCGCGTTTCACTTCGAGATTTTGGGAGGGATTGCAAAGAGCATTGGGTACTAAGCTGAGATTGAGTTCCGCTTATCATCCACAAACAGATGGTCAAACGGAGAGAACAATTCAGTCACTTGAAGATCTTTTACGTGCTTATGTATTGGAACAAGGAGGTTCGTGGGAGAGTTATTTGCCTTTGATTGAGTTTACCTATAATAATAGTTTTCATTCTAGCATTGGCATGGCTCCTTTTGAAGCGTTGTATGGAAGACGGTGTAGAACACCTTTGTGTTGGTACGAGACGGGAGAAAGTGCTATAGTTGGACCGGAACTTGTACAAGAGACTACGAATAAAATCAAGTTGATAAGAGAGAAGATGAAAGTGTCACAGAATTGTCAGAAGAGTTACCATGACAATAGGAGGAAGCCTCTTGAGTTCATGAAGGATGAGCATGTGTTTTTGAAGGTGAATCCAACTACGGGTATTGGAAGGGCGCTTAAATCGCGGAAGTTGACACCTCGATTTATTGGTCCTTATCAGATTTCAGAGAGGATTGGAAGTATGGCTTATAGGATTGCTTTACCGCCATCACTTTCAAATTTGCATGATGTGTTTCACGTTTCGCAATTACGAAAGTATATTGCAGATCCGTCTCATGTTATTCAAGCGGATGATTTGGATGTAAGAGACAATTTGACGGTTGAGGTTTTACCGGCGAGGATTGAAAATAGGAAGGTGAAACAACTAAAAGGAAGAGAGATCACTTTGGTTAAAGTTGCTTGGGGCGGTGTGGCCAATGGTAATGTGACGTGGGAGCTTGAGAGCCGGATGCGGGATTCTCACCCCGAGTTGTTTGCTTAGAGGTAATTTTTGAGGGAGAAAATCTTTTAAGTGGGGAGAGTTGTAACACTCCATTTTTATTAATTAGTATTTTAATATTATTTTCCAAAATTATTAATAATATATATTTTGATGAATTAATTTATATGTTAAATATGTGGTATAAGTATATTATGGTATTTTGGTGATATATGTATATATATGTGTATTTGGTTTGTATAATAATATAATGATAATAATATAATAATGGAAAGAGAAAGAGATAGAAAGGGGTAGGAAGAGAGAGTAGTGTTATTGTTGTTGTTTTGTGAGAAAGAGAGATAGAAGTGGTAAAGAAGAGGAAGAAGAGGAAATTTTGGAAGAAGAAGAAAGTTGCTACAAATCAAACCAAGCTTGTGCAATATTGAACTAAGGTAAGAGTTTGAATTCAATAGATAATTTTTTATGTGGTTAGGAGAGTATTTTGGTTGATAGATCGGGTTTAGGTTGAAAATGGGTTTTGGTAGATTTTGGTATAAATTGATGTTGTTGATGATGGAATGATAGGGTTATTATTGGGTAATGATATAAAGATGTGTTGTTGGTGTTTTGGGTGTGTTTTGGAAGTGGATAAATGGACTATAATGGACTGGTATGAACCATAACAGAGAAATGAATTTTTCTGGATCTTCTGTCATGGCCGAGGAGCTGCCCGACACATTCATGACTGGGCTTCGTGCCCGAAGAGCATGCTGCTCGTATTCGTCCCTGGAGTGAGATGCTCGGTCCTGTCGAGTAAGCCACTCAGTTCCAGTAGGCTATTCGGCCATTGCCAAGTAAGCCACTTGGTGTTCGTGAAGAGTATGCCTTCGTCTATGACGAGGAGGCTACTCGAGCATACTCGAGGAGAGTGATGCTCGACCAGGAGAGAGTGACCGAGCATCTCGAAGAGCAATTGATAACTTAGTGATTTTGAGGAGTTTTGGTACTCGAATGAAGGAACGTGTGACCGACCATGTCGAGTGTGTGCCCGGCACTCCAACCGACCACCTGGTCTTGACGAAGAACAAGCCTTCGACCAAGTCGAGGACCTGCTCGAATTACCCAGTTAGGCTGCCTGACCGAGGAGCCCAAAAGACTTAGCATTTTTCATGATGCCTATTTTGGAAAGTTACTGTCCGTTTCATTCTAAGGCCCTGTTCGGCCAGCTCGGCCACCCTTTTTGAGAAACTAACACTTGTTCCTAGTAGCCTAAGTGATTTGGAACCCGTTGACGACCCAATTTCCTGATTTCGAGAATTTAGTCGGCGGAGCTACTTTCTCCGAATTTAATGAATATTGACGTGGTAGCATATTTTGATGTGTAGATGAATGTGGTGATGTTAGTTCTTGAGAATTTTGGTTATTTAATCCGGTGTTCGACTTTATGTCAATTTTGCCTAAATTGGTATATGATGTATATGTTGATGAATAATAATTTCCTTTGTGAAGTTAATGATTAATTGATGAGTTATGTTGTTGATTGGGTGATTGATGAATAACATAGTATGCTTATAAATGCTATGTGTTATATGTTGATGTGTAAGATGATATATGTGATGCATGTGTGCAATTGTTGATGTTAATTCATATTGTTAAATTGTTGATGAATGCATGTAAATTAGGCTCAGAAGTGGGGGTCTTAATTTCACGTGTAGTTGTTGATGTTTTTGAGTTGCACACTGCATCATTAGTCGTGTCAAGAGGCGATGTCTGTTAGTCTCGTGGAGGCTAGTGGCTCGTCCCAGACTCAGAAGTGGGGGTCTGAAAGCTTAGAGAATGGGCTTTATAGTTATCCATAATCGGCTGGACCGAGGATAAAAAACGATTGGTACCACATGCATATTATTCGTGTCGTTTGTGTCGTGTCGCACTTACACACTTGTTGATGAGTTGTATGTTCTTGATGAATATTGCTTATGTGCTAAATGATGATGTGTTGGTTGTGGTTGATTATTGATGATGTATTAAGATGTGTTCATACATCGGAGATGATGATATGACGAATTGTTGATGATTTGAGAAGAGTATTGAATTCCTTATTTATTGCCATTTATTATCTTAATCGCATGCTTTATTATATTTGGAATTCTTACCCTTCTATTGGAAAATGCTTTCATGGTATTGTTCAGGTACCGAGGATGGAAATGAGAGGCATTAGCTTAACGAATGCACGTAGATGTAGTCCGTCTTTATTTTGAGTCGATGTTCTGGTTGTAACACCTGGGGGGGTTTGTATTGATGTACCGAACTCATTAATTTTGTATATGGATTGCTGGTGTATAATCCATTCTTTTGATGTACATGATGATATGTATATGAGACTTGATGATATGTTGTATATGTGAATCATTTGGCTCAATGCCATTTATTTATATGATAGTATGATTCCTCCATGTTTGGAGATGATGTTAGGATGTTATTTCCGTTGCGTTTGCACATTAAAGTATGTATGTATATGCAATGTATAATCTTTATGTGATTAAATGCATATATGTACGAATATACCATATATGGTTTTATGTAAGTGTGAAGTTGATGTGTGTTATGGCATCCCTTTCGTGCATTTTTATTTCTCTGATTTTGATTGTACCTTTAATTCGGGGTATTTAGAAGGGGTGTTACAATGTTTACATTCATGGCGTAAAGCAAGATTCTCTGACCAATGAAGCTATTGAAGTTGACAGTCCTGATTTTGACGATAAAATATATTTTTCAGTCGGTATAATTATTGTTATATTCGGCGAAATATTATTCGGACCGGTATTTATTCGTTCTGGCTTATTTAGTTAATTGGGTTTTGATTTATTTTATATAGAAAGACTAAGTGGGGGTGTGGGTACCAATTAGAGGGTTTTGGTTGTGACACCCTAGTGTCTTAAAGAAACAAAACAAAAAGGGCAAGTGGTAGTTGTTGTTTTGCAAGAGTAGAGATAGAAACAAAAGAGGATAAGAGAGGAAGGGTGGTCTTGAGAGAAGAAGAGGAAAACAAGGGAAACTAGGGCATGAGGAAGAAGATGAAGATGGAAAAGAATTCATTGATGCTAGGGCTTGAAGAACCAATGGGGTAAGGGGTTTGATACTTCCATTTTATAAATTAGGTTTTGATGGGGTATATGTATGATTAGGGTTATAGAGATATTGGGTATGAATTGATTTGGTTTGTTGTGTTTGTTGGTGTGAAATGATTTAGTTTTATGGTATGGAAATGTTGCTGGTTTAGAAAATATATAAGTTTCTGTATGAAGTTTTCTGTTTTCTGCAAAACATGTTGTTGCCTGAGAACGATGAAATGAGGAAGAGGATGTAGGAAAGGAGGCCTTGTCGGCCGACATCCCCTCTCCCTTGGAGGCTTTCCGTCCGGCAAGCTAGTGTGACGGCCGGCAGCATGCCCTTGACGGGCGGTATAGGGTGGAATGAGGGGTTTTCGTACGGCAAACCCCTCTATTATGTAGGAACTACTGTTTTTCTGTTATGCTGTTTCTCAAGTTTCTGTCTTGAATATTTGCTGTTCTATTTTTACTTCTGTTTCAATACCAGACATAAAACAAATATGCCCTGTGTAGCCGATTAAATTTGGAAGTGAATTAGGTTCCGATTAGCCAATTTAGTCGGCGAAGCTAGTTGCCCGGAATTTAACGAAAATTGTCGTGGTAGCTAAGTTTGACGTGGAGATTATCGTGGTGATGTTAGTTTGTTGAAATTGTGACATTTTGACGAAGCAACCGGAATTAGGTTTAATTTGGAAACGATTACGAATTTGTCAGTTTGAGTCGTGTCTTAACAATCCGATTATGATGTTATGAATATGGTCGATGCCGACTATTTTGGGATGATTCTTGCGACGAATAGGTTTATGTGAATATTACTCCCTAATTGGAATTAATTGACTTATTGATGATGTTGCTATATGCTTCTATAAATGATGTTGCGATGAATTATTATGATGAAATGCATAAAGAAAATATGTGACGTGATGATGTATTATCTTGATGATGGATTAAATGAAGCGACAAGGGCTTTTGCCAAATAGCGACGAGGGATTTAGCCAATTTGTGATGATTGTTTTATGTTGTGATTATTGTATATGATTGGCCTGAAAACTATGGCAACCATGACGGCCTTAATGGCAACTGCGACGAAAGCTTATGCTTTGGCCTTTTATGGCAAATGCGACGGGAGTTATGCTTCGATGATGTATACTTTTATGACGTGATGTTTTATGTATTTGTGATGCTTTATATGATTAAATTGAAGTGTTTTATAATGATGTGTAATATTGTTGACGATGTTGGCGTGTTTGTGATGTCTTGTGTGTCTTGAGTCACATACATTGCATAAAGTGACGAGGGCTTCGGCCAAGCGACGAGGGCTTTTGCCATAGCGACGAGGGCTTTTGCCAATGTCCATAATTACGAACAAGTGACGGGTACCACATGCATACATAGTCGTGTCTCATTGAGTCGGTTATGTCTGTTGTGTCGTTTGGGGTCGAGTCGTTATTTGATGATTTGTGATGTTATATAATGTATATGTGAATATATGTGCGATGATCTGTATATGTGAATATATGTGCGATGATATATATGAATATATATGCGATGATGTGAATATGTGAATATGTGAATATATGTGCGATGATATGAATATATGAAATTGTGTGGTTTTGTGATGAATGTGAAGTGTTGATTATTGATGTATTATGATGCATTTTGATGATTACGTGAAGATGATAAAGTGATGATTTATGGATTATATTGATGATATTAAATTGATGATAAATGACTTACTTTGGTGATATAAAGTGTGAGATATTGATATAGATATGTTGAAGTATGATTTATATTCGGTATCTTTATAATTCGGAAGCTATATATATTTTATCAATTCTTTATTTATAAAATGTGAATTATCTCACCCTTTACTTGTTTCGCCGTTACCTTTATACTAGTAACGTGCAGGTGCTCTGCATTGAAGAAGTGGATTAGCTTGAGTTTTACCTTATGTGTCGTCGATGCTCTGATAGGGTAACACTCGTGATGGGAATTTTGTTGTTCGATTAGGATAATGTACTTTATATTATCCTGATAACCTTTATGGTTTATGTTTATATTCTGATATGAATACTTTGTTGATGTATCCGCTGCTATATGCATATTTATATGCTTAAGATGTGAATGATAACATGATCGGTTTATCCGACTTAATGATATTGTGTTTATGCAAAGTTTTACAAAGCTATGTATGGCGATGTGATGCCTCAATTTGTTTATGAAATTTTATTACTCTGATTTATTTATTATTCACGACGGGTAGAATTGGGGTGTTACATTAGTGGTATCAGAGTAGGTCGGTCTGTCGGCCAGGTTATTAATGTGTTTAACCCTTTTGCATGCGACATGTGTGTGAAACACTATTGTCACTTGCTTATTTCTATCTGTTTGTCTGCAGAGGTGGGTGTGAAACAAGTGGGGGGAAGTTTTGCTTCTCTGATGTGTTTGTTGTTAGAAGTAGGAGTTTCAGGAGGTGTTGTGATTTTGTGACTTGAAGCGTAAGATAGAAGACGCTGTTGTAGTTTGGTAAAGATGGTTTATGTTGCCATCATGATTGTCGACTACCTATTGACAAATTGAGGAACTGATCACCCTTAATCTCTTTTTGATAGTAGTCAGGATTGTGTTGGATGGGATAGACTTATCTTGCCAGCTTGACAGTGTGTGAAACAGATGAGTCAGCACAAGGTGGTGCAGGGTTGTTTGCATTGCCGACAAATTGGATTTTTGTGAGAAACAAGATGTTGGCTAGTGAACTTCTTGTTATGATTCTTCCGAAGTGTACCATGAAGATGTAAGCGAATTTCCTCCTTAGTGCGAGTGAAGTTTTGATGGATTTAGTTTCTAGAACTAGTGTGCTTTGAAGTATCCTTAGGGGATGTCTGTTTCTGAGTTTATGGAATTGAGAGTCAACTTGAAGAATTATTTGGGAAGAGGTCTATTTGTTCTAGTGGGTCACCGTGGAGTGCGCCTGTTGTGTTATTCGAGAAGAATAAAATTTTTCCGAGATTGTATATCGTTTTCAAACAAGGGAACAAGGTGGATATTGAGGAAAAGTATCTACTTCCGAGGATTGATGTTTGGATGAATCAGTCATTTGGAGCTTGCATGTTTAGTGAGATGGATTTGAAGTCTGACTATTAATGGGTTAGTGTGAGAGCTGAAGATGTTCAGACGATGTTTTTAAGACATAGTATGGTCATGGCGAGTATTCGATGATGTCATTAGTGTGACTAATGCGTCAGGTATGATTTTGGAATGTTTGAACAGTACTCTCATGAGTAGCTGTAAGAGTTACTTTTGTGTTCATGGATGTTATTTGGTTCACTTCAAAGTTAAGGAGACCGTGGTAAGTATCTGAGTTTTGTGTTGTCAGTATTGAAGATAGAGCAGTGTATGTCGAGTCTTCTAAGAAAGAATTTTGGACTGTTGGACGTGAGTTCCTTGAGTATGTGATTTAGAACGGTGATGTTTTGGATAATCCCGTGAAGGTTGATTTTTTATTTGTGGGAGACTTCGAGTGGTTATTAGTGAGTTTAAAAGTTTCTTTGTTTGGATGGTTAGCATTGTAAGTTCGATGGAAAATATTTTATAAGTTAGTTATGACCGTGGACACTTTTGACTTGATATGGTCGAGTTGTTATTTGGACTTCGCAGTGGGAAGAAAATTTGTTTGAGCTGGTGAAGATTTATTGAACGCATTTATTTTGGTTATGTCTAGTATGAAAGAACCTTGTGTGGCGTGTAGTAATGTTTCATTTTGGACTTAAGAAATAGTTCGGCATATAGTTGACAAGGGTAATTGTTACCTTGGGACGGTTTAATTTTTCATAAGAGGATTTTTCGGACGCGTGAGTTAGAGTTGGATGCGGTTGCGCTTATTTGGAATCTTGAAGGCATTAGTTGTTTGGTTTAAGGTTTGGTGTTTTTTGTGACTATGAATTATGGGAAGCATTTGTTTAGCCCAAAAGGGTTGAGCATGATGCAAGAAGATGGTTTAGATTCTTGAAAGGTTATGTTTTGGTCGGAACTATTATTCCGAGAAGGAGCGATGGTTATAGTTGATGCCTCGAGTGGAAAGCCTTGCATGTGCCTATGGTAACAATGAGAGGATTGTAATTGTTGGAAACAATTCGAGGTCTGAGCATGGTTTGTAATGAGACTTCGTCTGGTGTCGAGTTTAGTATGTTGAGGTCACTGATGATATCACAGATGAGGCTAGAGCGTCAGTAAGAATATCTTATTTGGGATTTGTTATTTTGAATAATGATCCATAGTTTGTTCAGAGGTACTCGTTGAGGATAAGTTTAGAGAATGAAGTGGAACTGGTTACTACTACGGTATGGACTTTGTCGGATGCTAATAACCGCGGTGGATTATTGGATTGCGACTAAGATGATCTTCGACGGTAAGGTATTTTGGAGTGGGTTGGTAGCCACCAGTACCTTAAGATAATTGATGGTTTATAAAGGAAAGTATTCTACTTACGATTGGAGTCAGTCGTGACGATGTTCCTATTGGATTCCAGAAAGTTTATGTTATGGTTCTAAGTCCAAGTTGTTTTGTAATTACAAGAGTATGAGACAACGATGATGGTTAGAGTTCTTGAGAGAGTGTTTTTGGTTTGGGTTACTACATTGGAAGATTGAAGGTTATAACGGGTGTTTCGAATAAGAAGCCTGTGTATTGAACATTCCAACTGTGCGAGAATTGAGATCGCTTGAGACAATTTTGAGAATTAAGTTGGTATGAGAGAAGACTTCATTGGAGTCGAGTGTATATTGTTGAAGTTTCATAACAAAATGTTTGGGCAAGATTCGAAAGGGTCGAGTTATGCCGTGTGGTTAGAGGGATCAATGGATGTTGATCAATCCTGATCGAAATAGTGATTCTCGGATTGATGGAACAAGTGTCATGATAGATATGCATTTCGGACGTATCCATTTGGATGATCGAGAGATTGATGTTTGACCAAGTTGTGTTACGGTTTCCATCGGATGCATAAGGTGACGCAGCATCGTTCTGATGGTTTGGGCGACGGGTTTTAAGTGAGTGTTTGAGATTGCTGGATTTGGACTAGTGGCTTATAGTTGCAAGTTATCAGAGTACTCAGTGGAATGGGTAAGGTATCGTAGTTCGGTTAAGTTTGTATAACTTATGACTATTCAGAAAAATTGGACGTTGGTATCCTACAAGGATGAAGAGACCTTGGGATTTTCCGAAATGGAAGCGTTAACTGCAAGTGTAGTTCTTGAGTCAATGCAATTGTGTGAACGGATGTACCATTTTCATGTTCGTGTAGCACGTATGGGGCCATTCTATTATGGTTGTTCGGTTTTGGTTTGTGTGACCAAATTGTTTTCTTCCATTTGGCGATGGAGCCGGTGTTGTGTCATAGAACTTTATGTTCTTATCTTTGGTGACTCGTTTCTGAGGTGTCGGTTCGAGTGTGTGACTAATTCCATTGTTGAGGAATTAGGATGGTGTTACCGTAGTGATGGTAACGATCTTGTTTGGTTTGGTTCTCGAGTGAACCAGTTTGTCTGCGACTTGTTTGGTCGTGGTGTCGTCAGTTGGTTGTCAAGTGCATTATATGGGCTTTGCATCTCGGCATCATTGTTCCTATTGAGTTGTTGTTGATGGGAAGAAGTCCTTGTTATTCGGTTTCTTTCGTGTGTTGCTTTTGTTGATGTAAGGGTTGAATGGAAAGATGCGTAGGCATGTCCGGGTTTGTTCGCGTCAGCCGTATTTTCGAGGACGAAAAGCTTATAAGAGGGGGAGAGTCGTAACGCCCCGATCTATTAAATATTATTATTTTCAAAAGTATTGGATAATATTTATTTTGACGATAAAATATATTTTTCAATCAATATAATTATTGTTATATTCGGCGAAATATTATTCGGACCGGTATTTATTCGTTCGGGCTTATTTAGTTAATTGGGTTTTGATTTATTTTATATAGCAAGACTAAGTGGGGACGTGGGTACCAATTAGAGGGTTTTGGTTGTGACACCCTAGTGTCTTAAAGAAACAAAACAAAAGGGCAAGTGGTAGTAGTTGTTTTGCAAGAGTAGAGATAGAAACAAAAGAGGAAAAGAGAGGAAGAGTGGTCTTGAGAGAAGAAGAGGAAAACAAGGAAAACTAAGGCATGAGGAAGAAGATGAAGATGGAGAAGAATCCATTGATGCTAGGGCTTGAAGAACCAATGAGGTAAGGGGTTTGATACTTCCAATTTATAAATTAGGTTTTGATGGGGTATATGTATTATTAGGGTTATAGAGATACTGGGTATGAATTGATTTGGTTTGTTGTGTTTATTGGTGTGAAATGATTTAGTTTTATGGTATGGAAATGTTGCTAGTTTAGAAACTATATAAGTTTCTGTATGAAGTTTTCTGTTTTCTACAAAACATGTTGCCTGAGAACGATGAAAGGAGGAAGAGGATGGAGGAAATGAGGCCTTGCCGGCCGGCATCCCCTCTCCCTTGGAGGCTTGCCGTCTGGCAAGCTAGTGTGACGGCCGGTAGCATGCCCTTGACGGGCGGCACAGGGTGGAATGAGGGGTTTCCGTACAGCAAACCCCTCTATTATGCATGAGCTGTTATTTTTCTATTCTGCTGTTTCTCAAGTTTCTGTCTTGAATATTTGTTGTTCTCTTTTTACTTCTGTTTCAATGCCAGACATAAAACAAATATGCCCTGTGTAACCGATTAGATTTGGAAGTGAATTAGGTTCCGATTAGCCGATTTAGTCGGCGAAGCTAGTTGCCCAGAATTTAATGAAAATTGTCGTGCTAGCTAAGTTTGACGTATAGATTATCATGGTGATGTTAGTTTGTTGAAATTGTGATGTTTTGACGAAGCGACCAGAATTAGGTTTAATTTGGAAACGGTTGCGAATTTTTCGGTTTGAGTCGTGTCTTGACAATCCGATTGTGATGTTCTAAATATGGTTGATGCCAACTATTTTGGGATGATTCTTGCGACGAATAGGTTTATGTGAATATTACTCACTAATTGGAATTAATTGACTTTATTGATGATGTTGCTATATGCTTCTATAAATGATGTTGCGATGAATTAATGTGATGAAATGCATAAAACAAATATGTGATGTGATGATGTATTATCTTGATGATGGATTAAATGAAGCGACAAGGGCTTTTGCCAAATAGCGACGAGGAATTTAGCCAATTTGTGATGATTTCTTTAAGTTGTGATTATTGTATATGATTGTCCTGAAAACTATGGCAACCATGACGGCCTTAATGGCAATTGCGACGAAAGCTTATGCTTTGACCTTTTATGGAAAATGCGACAGGAGTTATGCTCCGATGATGTATACTTTTGTGACGTGATGTTTTATGTATTTGTGATGCTTTATATGATTAAATTGAAGTGTTTTATAATGATGTGTGATGCTGTTGATGATGTTGGCATGTTTGTGATGTCTTGTGTGTCTTGAGTCACATATATTGCATAAAGTGACGAGGGCTTCGGCCAAGCGATGAGGGCTTTTTCCATAGCGACGATGGCTTTTGCCAATGTCCCTAATTACGGACAAGGAACGGGTACCACATGCATATATAGTCGTGTCTCATTGAGTTGGTTATGTTTGTTGTGTCGTTTTGTGTTGAGTCGTTATTTGATGATTTGTGATGTTATATAATGTATATGTGAATATATATGCGATGATGTGTATATGTGAATATATGTGCGATGATGTGTATATGTGAATATATGTGTGATGATGTGAATATGTGAATATATGTGCGATGATATAAATATATGAAATTATGTGGTTTTGTGATGAATATCAAGTGTTGATTATTGATGTATTATGATGCATTTTGATGATTACGTGAAGATAATAAAGTGACAATTTATGGATTATATTGATGATATTAAAGTGATGATATATGACTTACTTTTGTGACATAAAGTGTGAGATATTGATATAGATATATTGAAGTATGATTTATATTCGGTATCTTTATAATTCTGAAGCTATATATATTTTATCAATTCTTTATTTATAACATATGATTTATCTCACCCTTTACTTCTTTCACCGTTACCTTTATACTGGTAACGTGCAGGTGCTCCGCATTGAAGAAGTGGATTAGCTTGAGTTTTACCTTATGTGTCGTTGATGCTCTGATAGGGTAACACTCGGGGATGGGAATTTTTTTGTTCGATTAGGATAGTGTACTTTGTATTGTCCTGATAACCTTTATGGTTTATGTTTATATTTTGATATGAATACTTTGTTGATGTATCCACTGCTATGTGCATATTTATATGCTTAAGATGTGAATGATAACATGATCGGTTTATCCGACTTAATGATATTGTGTTTATGCAAAGTTTTGCAAAGCGATGTATGACGATGTGATGCCTTAATTTGTTTATTAAATTTTATTACTCTGATTTATTTATTATTCGCAACGGGTAGAATTAGGGTGTTACAAATATCGCCGATACTAGTAAAATTACTCGAAGTGGAAGGATTTTCTCTCCAGAAATCTCTGTAAAGACTGTTGCCGCTCTAGTTCGCATCTTTGCTTTCTAGCCAATTCCTGAAGCTCGAGGCAAAGAACCAGTGATTGAGCCTGTCCAAACACCTCTGGAAGATTCTTCTAAACAAGATATGGATGAAGTGCTGAAGATTATCCGCAAGAGTGATTACGATATTTATTGAACAGTTGAGGCACACCCCGTCTAAGATCTCTATGTTGTCTCTGTTGTTGTGCTCCGAGGCTCATGCTATAACCTTGGTGAAGTTTCTGAAATCGGCACATGTACCACAAGAAATCTCCGCCGCCCAGTTTGAACATCGCATTACCGACCTGACTACTGATAACAGTCTAGGCTTTTCTGATGCTGACCTGACTCCGGAGGGAAGGAACCATAATAAGGCTCTGTACATCTCTATCGAGTGTATGGGAAATACTCTACGTCATGTACTGATTGACAATGGTTCCTCTTTGAATGTGAATCCGAAAGTTGTGCTAGACAAACTCGACTGTAAAGGACTTGTACTGAAACCTAGCGACATTGTTGTAAGTGCTTATGAAGGTGCAAAAGGTGGGGTTCATGGCGAGATTAATCTCCCTGTCGAGATAGGTTCTGATATTTTCAATGCCACTTTCCATGTGATGGACATTCGTCCCGCCTATTCTTGTTTGCTTGGACGCCCCTGGTTACATGGGGTAGGCGTTATGGCTTCTTCATTACATCAAAAGTTGAGATATCCCGTGAACGGCAAGATTGTTATTGTTTATGGTGAAGAAGAGTATATGGTTAGTCATCTAAATACTTTCAAGTATGATGAGATGAATGGAGAATTCTTTGAGACTCTCTGTTAACTTTTGAAGTGGTTCCTTAGACAACTCCCGATATTAAGCCAGTTCCTTATGTTCCTAAGGTTACTAAAGCACCTCCTCCTATAGCTTCTTTAAAGGATGCTAAGGCGGTGGTTGACGATGATGTTTGTACTATTTAGGGTCAGATTCCTAACATTCCTTACAAGTCCGACAAGTTTGGTTTGGGTTTCACTTTAGAGGCTCAGAAGGTTGTTCGTCATTCTCGCACCATTCGGATCACCAACAAAGGGGTCCACAAAGATCAAGTTAATGCTGTTAAAGATATTGATAGTGATTGCGACATAGACAATTGGGTTTTTCCTACCATCGGCAGTAGGCTCAACAATTGGACGACTAAAGACTTTATCCCTATCTCCTTTAGTCAGGAGTAATTTCTATTTTCTGTTTTTGCTTTTTCAAAGTTTTGGTTTTGTAATTTGAACAATAAAACTTCTGCGCCTTGTGCCTTGCCCGGGGCACAATGGTCTGTTTGTTAGGGTTGTCATTTCATAAGCATATTTTCATTTAATAAATAAATGGACGTTTTGCATTCAAATTTTGCGCTCTTTGTCTTTCTTTTTGCTTTTACTTTACCTTCACAGCTATGTGTTCTTACACCCACACACTAACTAAATTGCATATTCACATCCACCCTGGATCCTATTGATGAAAATTATTCTACTGTCTATTATGACTTCGAAAATCTGATCTACCTAGCTGAGGACGAAAGTGAGAAAGATTTTGAAGTGCCTGGAGAACTTGCTAGATTAGTACAACAAGAAGAAAAGGCCATACAGCCGCACGAAGAACCGGTTGAGGTTGTGAACTTGGGTACTGAAAAAGACAGAATAGAAGTCAAGATAAGAGCTAATTTAGACGGTAATGTCAAGAATATGTTAATTCAGATGTTGCACGACTATGTTAACATCTTTGCCTGGTCTTATAAAGATATGCCAGGACTTGATGAAAATATTGTGGTACACCGTCTACCAATGAAAAAAGGTTGTCTTCCTGTAAAGCAAAAGGTTCGTCGTATGCGCCCCGGAATGTCAGAATTGATCAAAGCTGAGGTTATGAAGCAATTTGCTGCATGTTTTCTAGCTGTTACATCATATCCTCAATGGATTTCTAATATTGTACCAATACCTAAGAAGGATGGTAAGCTTCATATATGCGTGGACTATAGAGATTTGAATAGGGCAAGCCCCAAGGATGATTTCCCTCTTCCGCATATTGATGTTCTGGTTGACAATGCTGCTTAACACAAGGTATTATCATTCATGGATGGTTTCTTAGGTTATAATCATATCAAGATGGCGCCTGAAGACATGGAGAAGACTACATTCGTTACACAGTCTGGCACCTTTTGTTACAAGGTAATGCCATTTGGTTTGAAGAATATGGGGGCAACATACTAGCGTGCTATGGTGGCTCTATTCCATGACATGATTCATCACGAGATAGAGGTCTATATTGACGACATGATAGCTAGGTATCAGACTGAAGAGGAGCATCTAGACTATCTACACAAGTTATTCGAGAGGTTGAATAAGTACAAGCTAATGTTGAATCCGAACAAGTGTACCTTTGGGGTGAGATACGGTAAGCTCTTAGGTTTTGTTGTCAGCAGTAAAGGTATTGAAGTTGACCCTGTGAAGGTTAAAGTTATTCAAGAATTTCCAATTCCCCGAACAGAGAAAGAAGTCAGAGGTTTCTTGGGACGTCTGAATTACATTGCTCGGTTTGTCTCCCATCTGACTGCTACTTGTGAGCCAATCTTCAAGTTATTGAAGAAAGATCAAGTAGTGAAGTGGAACAACAAATGTCAGATAGCTTTTGATAAAATCAACGAATACTTACAAGAACCTCTGATACTAATGCCACAAGTTGAAGGAAGACCTCTAATCACATACTTGACTGTGTTAGAGAATTCAATGGGGTATGTATTGGGACAACATGACGAGTCTGGTCGAAAAGAGCATGCAATATACTACCTTAGCAAAAATTTTACCGACTGTAAAACAAGATACTCACTGCTCGAGAAAACTTGATGTGCTTTGGCATCGGCTTCTCGCTGACTAAGACTGTATATGTTGACTCATACTACTTTATTGATTTCTAGGACGGATCCTATCAAATACATATTTGAGAAACCTACTCTCTCCGGACGGTTAGCAAGATGGCAGATGCTCTTAACAAAATACGACATCCAATACACTATGCATAAGGCAATCAAAGGACGTGTAGTAATGGATCATTTAGCTCATCAAACGGTAGATGACTATCAGTCTATGAATTTTGAGTTCCCAGATGAGGATGTTATGCTTGTTACCGATTACGAAGAATCTGGATCGGACAAAGGACATGAACCAGGATCTCGATGGACTATGGTTTTTGATGATGCCTTTAACGCGCTTGGCAATGGTATTGGTGTTGTAATTATTTCTCCCAGAGGTTGCCATACCCCGTTTACCGCTAGGCTTTGCTTTGACTGTACCAACAATATGGCTGAATATGAAGCGTGCATTATGGGTTTCAAGGCGGCCATTGACTGAAGAGTCAAATTCTTGGATGTGTATGGGGATATGAAGCATCTAAGCCTAATTCCTTACCGAGAACATGTGTTGACTTTGACTCCATACTTTGAAGAGATCACTTTTGAGCATATGTCGCGAGAAGAGAATTAGTTAGCAGATGCATTAGCTACCATGTCATCTATGTTCAAAGTCAGATGGGACAACGAAGCTCCTATGATTATTATTTAAAGACTAGACGAACCAGCATATTGTCATTAAGTTGATACTGATGAGGTGGAAGAGAAACCTTGGTTCCACGAAGTGAAAAGATATCTCGAAGCTCGGGAATATCCTGAAGGGGCATCTATCAATGACAATAAGTTTCTAAGGAGGTTCTCTGCCAAGTTCTTGTTGAATAACGAAATTTTTTACAAGCGCTACCACGATTCAATGTTGCTTCGCTGTGTGGAAAAGAAGGAAGTAGAAAATATTATGGAAGATATGCATGATGGTATTTTTGGGACTCACTCTAGTGGGTATATGATGGCAAAAAGATCCTGAGAGCAGGTTACTACTAGTCTAGCATGGAAGCTGATTGCCATCATCATTTCAAAACTTGTCATAAATGCCAAATATATGCTGACAAAGTACATGTACCTCCAGTTCTGTTGAATGTTCTGATCGCTCCTTGGCCTTTTGCAATGTGGGGCATTGATATGATTGGAGATATTAAACCTACCACTTCTAATGGACATCGTTTTATCCTTGTTGTTATCGATTACTTTACGAAGTGGGTAGAGGTAGCCTCGTTCGCTTCTGTTACCAAGAATGTTATGGCTCGGTTCATCAAGCATAATCTTATTTGTCGATATGGCATCCCTGAAAGGATTATTACAGATAATGGTACTAATCTGAACAACACTATAATCAATAAACTCTGCACGCAGTTCAAGATTAAGCATCATAATTCCTCTCCATATCGATCGAAGATGAATGGCACAGTGGAAGCCTCCAACAAGAACATTAAGAAGATTATTCAGAATATGACGGTAACATACAAAGACTGGCATGAGATGTTACCATTTACTCTTCATGGTTATCGCACTATGATACGTACCTCAAAAGGGGAAACCCCTTTCTCTTTAGTCTATGGTATGGAGGAAGTTCTATCAGTTAAAGTTCAGATTCCCTCCCTAAGGATAATGAAAGATGTAGACCTAGACGAAGACGAATAGATCCAGACTCGAATTGATCAATTAAACCTGATTGATGAGAAGAGGCTCGTGGCTATCTGTCATGGTCATGTGTATCAAAAGCACATGATTAAGGCATTTAACAAGAAAGTCAAATGTCAGGTGTACCAAGCTGGTGATTTAGTTATAAAGCACATTATTCTTCCACAAGGTGATCCCAGGGGCAAATGGACTCCCACATATGAAGAGTCGTTTGTAATCAAGAGGATATTCTCTGGAGGAACCATGATGCTTACTACTATGGACGGTGAATATTTTCCGCACCTGTGAACACAAACATAGTAAAAAAATACTACGCATAAATGAGACCCGCTAGGTTGACATACCTAGGAAAAAGTAAGGGCATCCCGACGAACCAAATGGGTCAGGAAAAAATTAGGGATATATATAAAAGAATTGACACCCGACAAGTCGAAAACCTGAAAAGACGACTTGGGTAAAAAAGGGTATCTCAGTGGACTGAAAACCTGTAAAGGCGGTCCAGGAAAAAGTTAGGGATTAAAGCATACGACGATGTCCTATTGGATCACTCATCTACTTCCAGCTAATTTATTACTAATGTCAAGTTCGAAAGACACCGAGCAGTCCAATCACTTTCTTCTGACAGCAAGGGATGAGATGCTTGAAGATATAATAGCAATAGCAAAGTTGGAACTCGATTGGGTCATTTCCACATAGATGTTTTCTTTGTTTATATTTTTGTACCTTTTCAATTTTCTATGACGATTTCCTCTTACTAGGATTTTTGTCTCCTTGTACAAAACTTCCTGTTTATAGGCCAATTCCAAAAAGAATTAATACAAGTTTATTTTTAAATTCAAAATTGTTTTTACTTTTCCTATTTTGTTTGCATAAACGTCCATTGGTTACTTTGAATGAACATATGCATTTGAATATGATTAATGTTTACCAAAAATATACATAAAGACATGAATAATATTTGCTAAGGAGTCTAAGGGTTGAGATAATGTTCAAGTTACCCACGCATCGTCATAGAGCCGATGTCATGGAAATATCCCCACAAAATAGTCTCCAGGGAATTATTTCAGCAAGACAAATCCCGACAGAGATATATTCCACAACAGATATAATATGCCCTAAAGAAGCAGTTGGGACATCTTCCAGCAATTTGATCACATATCCCCAGAGGGTTTCCCAACAAACAAGGGAATCTCTCGATATTGCCTCCCCAAGTAGAGTACGTAAAGAAACCTCTCCAACGGATGGCTTGACATAACCGTTTCCCTCGGCATACAGTGGAAATTTCCTCAGCGTGGTCTAGGAAATCTTGATCTCTATCAGAGGTGATCTTCTCTATGCAGTATACAGGATTTAATTCCCTAACACGAACTGTTTCCTCAAGCACTAACTATGTAAGTTCCTTCCCCAGTGGAGTTATCCCCTCGACACTAGTAACTTGATTTCTCGACGGAGTTTATTTTTCCAAACACTGCAAAAGCTCCAACATAATTTTCTTCTCCAGCAAAGCTCATTCATAATTTATTATCCCCAAAAGAGAGCATCGGAGGGATTTTCATCTCTTTTATCCCCGGTCAAGGTACATAAAAATAAATTCTTCCATAAAAAGAGCGACCGAAGATCGAATCTTCTCGGTTGCTTTCTTCCCCAAGCAGGAGTTAAAAATCCCTAACTGAGTATCCTCAAACCAAAGGCAAGAATCCCCAGCACGACCGTTCTAAATCAAAGTGAAGAAGTGTTTTCAACATCTCTAAGCAACGATCAGGGATTTATTTTCCCAAATCAGAAGTTGCGACGCGGAGCCACCGACATGCTTCAGCTACATTCACAATACATTCATTCATAATACATCATGTCATAATACATACACATAACATTCTCACTTATGTTGAGAGCATCATTCTCATAATGCATTTCATGCATCATGGAATTGTGTGAGACTAGCTTAGTTTTTTAGGGTAATCACCAAGCAAACGAAGATTATCTGTAAATTTTTATGCAACAGGTCGAAGATTAACGCCCGAAACAAGATGGGGAACTATCTATACGACCAAACCGGTATGAATTCCCAAAACAAGACGGGCTTACCAGTAAAACAAGTTGTAGATCAATTCCCGAAACAGGACGGGGTGACTAATCTACACAACTATTCAGTATGAACTCCCAAAACAAGACGGGTTTATCAACCAATAGCATGCTACTGATTAATTCCCAAAACAAGATGGGGAAACTATCCATGCAAATATCCAGTATGAGTTCCTGAAATAAGATGGGTTTACCAGCAAACGACAGGTCAAGGATTAATTCCCGAAACAAGACGGGAGAACTATTTGTACTACTAAAATGGTATGAATTCCCGAAACAAGACGGGTTTACCAGCAAAGCAGATTGTAGGTCAATTTCCAAAACAAAATGGGGAAAATATCTACATGATCACAAACACATCTCCTTCCAATCTCCATTTGGAAAAGCACCTCCTTCAGGTCTCCATCCTGGAAAGCATCTCCTTCAGATATTCATTCTGAAAAGCATCTCCTTCAGATATTCATTCTAAAAAGCATATCCTTCGATCTCCTTCCTTAAAAGCATCTCCTTCAAATATTCATTCTGAAAAGCATCTCCTTCAGGTCTCCATTCTGGAAAGCATCTCCTTCAGATATTCATTCTGGAAAGCATCTTCGTTAGATATTCATTCTAATAAGCAATATATCTTCAGATAAAGTCTAGCGTACGACTCCTTCTGACATTCTCATCTGGATGGAATCTTTAAGCCCATCTCCAACAACATTCTGTCAACTTCCGAGTGGCATCTTTAAGCCCACTCAAGAAATGCAACCCAACCAACAGTGCTACTTTGCGCACCGGCGAGTGCAAATTTCGGGCACTTAAGTATTCAATCCTCTTCCACCTTCAAATTACGAATGGCGGGCGTGCCAATCTAATTCCTCATGTTTAAGAAGATTAAATAGGGGAAGTTGTTGTACCCCAAAATTTTCCCTCACCTCTTGGATATATTTTGACTCAAGAAGTTCCCCAAACTCATAGGAATCTCAAGAGCTCAAGGTATCTCAAAGATTGGTCATGCATACTCTCTTCCAAAGCAAAGGTCTTCAAATTAGGGTTTTGGTTTTCACAAAGAAGATGGAACTTTTAAGGCCTCAAGTGGACATCATAAGGTCTCATATGCTTCAAGGAACCTCCATGTCAAGTTTCAAGCCAAACAATGCAAGAATGCTCAGTCTAAAGGTCAATGGTTTATTGTGTTGGGTAAGAGTCAAATTATGGTCAACATGCAGTCAAACTTCAAAAATTTTGGTCAACATCAAGATTTTGAAGTCACATTCATCATTTGATCAAGGTTTGATCATGATTCATCAAGGAAACTTCAGATTGATCAAGGGTCAAAAGTTTCTAAATTAGGGTTTCTTAGGAAAAGTCAACTGAACTTTGACCAGCCATAACTTTCACATACTTCATCAGAAATTTTCCTTGCAAAGCTCATTTTGAAGGAAATTCAATTCTCTACAACTTTGTTTCTCTCATGACAAGTCTAAAAATGCATCATTTGGAAGATATGTCTCAAGACATTATAGGTCATTTCAAATGTCAACAAAAAGTCATATTTTTCCAAAGAAGCATACATAAGCATGGAAGAATCACTTGAGATGAAAATAAAAGGAGCTCTTAGAGGACATCTTAATCTTTCTAAAATGTCCAAGAACACCTTCATATGACAAAAATTGAGAGAGTTATGACTTGCACAAGTTGGTCAAAATTAAGGAAATGCACAAAATGCAAAGTGATGAATTTTGATGTTTTGAGTTATTGGGCCTAGGTTTTGGATTTCAAACGTGTACATGGACTAAAAAAGACTTCTAGATCCATTATTTTATTTTTATGGTATTTATTTTTATTTATTCGAATTTTATTCATTTAAATATTAAATAAATTAAGTAAATATAAAATAATTAGATTTAATTCATTGGATTTGTTTTCCAATCATATCAAGTGCCCAAAATATCAAATATTTGATCAAAATTTCGTGCAATATGAGATTGGAGAGAGATTGGCCAAAAATAGCAACTTTGCATTCAAGCTTCAAATCAAATCTCTATCTTTTCAATCTTCAAGATTCAATGCATATTTGTTGACCTAAACCATTCTATTATAAGTACATAACATGTCCAAAGCATAAGAGCAAGGATTGGTTGCTGGAAACACTCATGACAAGCTTCAAAATTTCAAAGAAAAACTCAAATTGATTTTAGATTTGTAGGGAGATTCTGTCATACCCCAAAATTTGCCCACACCTCTAAGGGTATGTATCTCTCAAGAAATTCCCAAGTCCATGTGAGTTTCAAGGGACAGGTACAAATCAACAAGAATCAACAGTCAAATTCTCCTTCACAAGGGCCTCGAATTAGGGTTTTGTTTTGAGCAAGGAAAATGGTTGATTCAAGCTCTCCAAAGGATTTCATTTGGGTCAAGCATGCTCCAAAAAATCCTCACACCAAGTTTCAAGTCAAACTATGCCCAATTGATCAGTCAGAAACCCTAATTGATTAATAATCAACTGCAAGGGTAAAATGGTCAATTCACCTCCAAAAGTCAAAGTTTTGGGTCAACATCATATGCTTGAGTTCAATATCATCATTTGATCAAATCTTGATCATGATCCCACGAGGGTAGCTCAAGAATCCACAGGATGCAATACTTACTATTTTCGGACAACAGTGAAAGTCAACTGTACATTGACCAGGGCATAACTTTTTATTGGTTCATCAAGAAAATTCCCTCCAATGCTCAAATTGAAGAGGATGAGATTCTCTACAAATCCATAGTTCGTGGGAATTTTGGTTCAAAACCATTTGAGAGTTATGAATTTTTACATTATAAGTCGGTTTTCAAAGACAGTAAAAGTGCACCAAATGTCAAAAATCATAACTTAAGATTGGTAAATCCAATGAATGTGACTCCAAAGGCATTGTCTAGATAATTTCAAGAGCTTTCCAAAATGTCCAAGAACATGGTCATGCGATTAAAATTGAGCAAGTTACGAGTCGAAGAAGTCTGCAAATTTTTGAAGAAGTACATGAGAGTTATTCAGTTCAAACTTGGGCTTTCGACTGAATGGGCCTGAACTTGAGTTTCTAAACATGATCTTGGATTTATTCAAAACCCATAAGCCCACTTTCATTTTTTATATATATCATTTTTTTATATATCATTATTATTGTTATTATTTTATTTCTTTTAAGTTGAATTTTTATTTATAAGAATACAATTTAAATTAAGTAAATAATAATAATAATTTTGATTTATTATTTTTGGGCCATTTATCCAATTCACTAACCTAATATTTTCATTATAAATAACAAATGAATTAGGATTGCAGGGGAAGGAGCATTCACGAATACAAAATTCTAGAGGATTCACGTTGCAAAATCCTAGAGTTTTTTTACTACACAGTTTTCACCTCATACAAAACTTGGAGGCAATTCATCCAATCCTTATTTTTCAGTACACCACTCTCATTCTCGTACAAACTTGGATATAATGTATTCAACCTTTTTTCTTCTTCTTGCCACAAGAATCCTCACGGGTACTGTATTATGTGAAGGTTGAAACATTTACAGAGTTCCTCTAAACCGCATCACAGTTTCTCCTCAATAATCATTGCCGTCACATAATAATAATCTGCAGAAATTAGTAACGAACAACTTCCAGGATTTGCTGAACCGCTTGTGACTCCATCCACATCCTGCATAAAAAAAAGTGAAAGAAAGAAGGGGTCTATGAATGATAAGAAAAAGCTTTCAGGCGAAATTGGTGTTGGAAACTGGGTGAATCCAAAACCTCTGTTTACAATTGGATCGAGCACCGCCGCCAACATCCATTCGAAAACAATCGAAGAAACGTACCAGAAGAAAAACAACAACCAAACCACGTAACGTTCATGGTTCGATGCCGACGATAGACCGCACACCACCATCATTCGAACAGCCACGCGAAGCAGCCCCTCCTCGCAACGGAATGCCCAGCTCCACCAAAGACAACGCAGGTTCAGTCGCCGTCCTTCACAAGGTCCTCCGTCAGGGTCGTCAGAGCCGCCGCATACGCCGCCGCGAACCTCCGGATTCCACCGCCGAAGCTCTCTCCTCCATCAACTTCCGCCGCCGTCACTCCCAACGCGCAACCAGCAATCCCTCCGTCGACGCCGTCACTCAGTTACGACCCCAGCTTCGTCTTCGATTCCGTCAAAAAAAACCCTCCGTCATCGCGATCCAGCTATCCTCTGCTTCCTTCACGCGGATCCAAGTATCACCAAGCCGCCGCAACACCGACCACACCGGCGGATAATGATTTGCCACTTTTCTCTTGAGATTTGATGAATTTCTTTTTTTGTTGTTTTACGAAACAGTTTGTTCGTGATATCAGAGAGGAGGAGATCTGTTGAAGGAAAGGAGAATGAAGGACAAGAAGCTTATCTGTTATATTATTTTTATTATTTTTATTTTTTTTATTTTTTTAGTATATTAATTAACTTGTTTTTTCCTTTTGTTTTTACTCACGTGTAACTTTGATATAACGTGTTTCTCAGTGTAGTGGTAAGAGCCTTAGCATGCGACCAAGGGTAGAGGGTTCGATCCCTCACCCATGCACAAACTACTAGCAGCTTGACACGCATGCCCTGGCGGTGACTCCTCACTTCAGTGACTTGAAGGGCCAGGGTTCAAAACCATAACATGTTCTCCTTATGGTTGGTTAATGGTTATACTAGAATATAATTAAACAACTAGAAACATGATTAGTTAATTAGACAAGATAATTAATTTCTCATTCTATAATTTTCTTTAAACTATTTAATTAATTAACTGTATGTATATGTTAATGTAAATAGTTTTCTTTTCTAATTAATAATATTATTTTTGTCTTATGTTTCTTTAAAATATAAATAATTATAAAAACCCATAAAAAATCAAAAGTGATGCTTTTCGTTCAAAAACTTTAATTTCAATATTTTAGGTTAATAATAACGAGTTTTGGGCATAAATACTTTTAGGGTTTTTGGTTTATCAATTAATTATTTAGAGTTTGGCTTTCGCCTCCGAGGCAAATGAATAGGGTTTAAAACTTAGGTTAAAACCAAATAGGTTAAAACTTGAAACCCTAATTTGATCAAAACTTTTCACAAACCTTTACCCTAATTCCTCCTGTTTCACGTGATTATTGTTTTGCTCATAAACTGTCAATTATTTTACCTGCTTTATTTTTTCTGCAATTTAAATTTCAAAAGGGTTTGTTTTTGGCGATGTAAATACCCGACGCCTTGTAATTTAATTTTCCGCATTTATTTTCCGCTTTTAATTTTTGTAAATATTAATTGCGTGGTTAGTAAAATAGGGAGTGCAAACACAAATTTAAATGAATCGAGGATCACTAATTACAAGATAAATATTCATGAATCCTGATCACATTCACACACTCCAATCACATCCCTAAGCGGATCTCTCTCGGTTGCCTTTCGATAAACAAAACGGTTATCCGAAACGTAGGAAACCCTAAGCGCTAAGTCCCGAACGATAAAAGTCATAATCACTCGTCCCTTCGATTAAAAGGATACAACCCCACGGGTTGTAACCTAGTCCCTTTCGATTAAAAGTGATTGACTAGTCCCTTACGAAAACAAGCGCTAAGGGTATCTTACAATGTTTAGGGTGGTCGTACGATGACCCACGCCTGTCCCTTAACAAATCCGAGGGTCCCGACTACTTACTTCTCAATAGTAAGGCCAGTCGCTTCCCACATAGGAAAAGCAATTAAAGAAACGGAAAAAACAATTAGGGTAGGTCATAACTCATAGGTACTTGCTCTAATTTCAAAACAAATTTTCAAAACAAAACACTTCACTCATTTTTCAAAAACAAACAAATCGACTTAACACCCGCAACGATGGGTTAAAAATAGAGTTAAAAGATCGATTATTTTCAAACACACTTTTGCACACAAATCAAACATTTTGAAAACATTGGTTAAAGAGCTAAGTACCTAAGAGCCCATGGATAACCATGGATACAAAGGGTGCCTAACACCTTCCCTTTGTATAAATGATCTCCCGAACCCAAAATCATTTTAAAGGTCTTTCCTGTTCTTTTTGCCTTTCCGTAGGATAAAATAAAAGTCGGTGGCGACTCTTTGCTATCCGCACATTCCTTAATAAGGAAAATAAAAATAAAGTCAGTTCACTGTATTACAGATTCAAAGGCATTTGAGGACCAAACAACATTCCTTGGACCTTGAGGAAGCAATTCCAATTGATCCCAAGTCCCGAAGCATTACAAATTACCCTATAAATATCACAGTTTGCAGAGTTTTTTTTTCAAATTCAATTTTGTTGATTCATGCACTTTTAATGGATTTTAAGCACATGTTTTGGTTCGTATGAATGTTTAGAGTATTTTTTAATCATTAATTTTGAGGATTGGTGCAGGAATGATGGATCACCATTGTTAGGGTTTCGCGACCAAGCTTCTGCAAAACCCTAGTTAGATCCAATTTCAGACCAAATTGAGATGTGCTTTAGAATCACAGGGCCAAGGGCAATTGGTTTAGGCTTTTATTTTGAATTGATTAATGTTGTTTTGCGTGTTTGATGATTGCAGGGGTATAGCTACAGATAAAATTCGTTGGTAAAGCCTTTACCAACGACTTGTCCGTCGGTAAAGGTCTATTTTAAAAAACGAATGAAGAAGATGAAGGAGACGACCTTGCGTGCGTGTTTTCAAATTTAAAATTAATATTATGTGTATATATATATATATATATATATATATATATATATATATATATATATATTATTTTGTTTTGAATTTCTAAAGAGTACCAGCAGTATGGCGTAGTGGCTGGAGATCCTATTGGTGAAGCAAGGGGCGTGGGTTCGAATTCAGCGCCCTACCATGGTTATTTTCCTTTTTCTTTCTTTTCATTATTCTTTTAAACTATTTTCTTAATATTTTTCATCAAATTTTCTTTTAATTAAATCAATTAATTCTTTGGTTTTATCATTCTTTTAACACATAAAATCACAAATAATATTTTTATTAGAATTAGGTTGTTTTAATTTAATTAACTCTTTTTTGATTTAATTTGTAAATGATTAACCTTTTTTATCACTTAATTTAATTATTATTCAAAATCACTAAAATTATGTTTTTTTGAATTAAATTAAAATTGGATTATTCTTAATTAGGATTTAATTCACTTTGTATTAGGATTAATTTTGTACATATTAGTAATTTACAATTACGGTTTCTTAATTAAAATTTATTAGACTATTAGGGTTAATTGTACATAACTAATTAATTCAAATATTTCTACAAACCCTAATTTCTTTTCTTCAAATTAAATTCAAACCCTCTTCTTGTCACCTTCTTCTAATTCTATTCCTCCCTCACAATTCAATTTTATTTTTATTGGGCAAATGCATAATTTCTTAAAGCCTTGTAATTGCCTAGTTTGTTTTTCCGCATTTTTCATTTTTATGTGACCGCTTAAAGTTTGTAATAGTAATTAGGGCTTTTAATTTTCTGCAATCCTATTATGTAACTCTCCCAAAGTGATGTAATAGCTTATGATTTATTTTCTGCACTTTTATTTTCTGTAAATATTAACTGCTTAGTAATTAGGATTGTATGGCAAGAAAAAATCAATATAGCTAACCCTAATTCAAAGATAATTGAACTTAACACACTTTTCACACTTGCACCCTATAGGGTATCCTCTCTTGTTTCCTTAAGAATATGCTCATGTCCCTCAAAACGTAGGGATGTCTTAGCATAATTTCCTTTTAATCAAATCAATAAAAGTCCCTTCAATATAAAGATCATAGTCCCTCGATGAACCTTCGATGTTACCTACGATAATATGATCTTGTCCCTCGACGACCCTTCGGAAAAAAGATGATAGTCCCTTCGAATTTCTAAGGTATCCTTACATGTTGCCTTCTATGACCATATGTTGACCCTACGTCCGTCCCTTCACATCCAAAGGATGAGACTACTTATCAACTAATGGTAAGGGCAGTCTTATCTCACAAAGGATAGGGAAAATATGAAGAAATAACCTTGAGTAGGTAAGAACTCATAATTGCTTTCTCACAACTTAAAAATTCTTTTCACACCTCACATTTCAAAACGAACGCTTTGTATACATTCGTACAAGAATCATTACAAAGTCGACTTTTCAAAAATACTTTCAAAAACAACACTTTGTATACATTCATACGAGAATCATTACAAAGTTATCTTTTCTGAAATATTTTTCTAAACACACACCATATTTCAAACAAGTCAAACAAACAATTGAAAGTGAGCTAACCAATTAAGAGCCCATAGATAACCATTGATACAAAGGGTTCTAACACCTTTCCTTTGTATAACTTACCTCCCAAACTCAAAATCTAATAAGATTCTTTCTTGTTCTTTTCTAGCCTTTCCTTATTGGATAAAAGAAAAGTCGGTGGCGACTCTTGCTATCTGCAACATAACTTCCTACCTTTTAAGAGTTCTTAAGGAGTTTTGTAAGAATAGGTCGTATCAACACCCTATTCAAAACATAACACGCCATACAAATGGAATTAGCCCAAAAATATTTAGGAAGCCCGTGTTCATTGATCATAGTTCTTTCGAGTTCTTCTAAAACACGATTTTTACGTTCCACTACTCCATTTTGTTGTGGAGTTCGTGGTACCAAAAAATTATGATCAATTTCGGATTTTTCACAAAACTCCTCAAAGATATGATTTTCAATTGGATGAAATATCTTCATCTTCAGGCCAATTTTCTTCTAGCCTTAAGGATATATTTCCATCTTTGTCCTTCGCACTAGGAGGATCTCATCCTTTCATAACAGCCTTCAAGGACTTCATATCCATGGATTTCATAAAGACCATCATTCTAATCTGCAACCAGTCATAATTGGAACCGTCCAACACGAGTGGCATATTGAGGTCTCTTTCTTTCTTGTCTATAGTGCCAAAAATTATTCTCCTTAGAGCTCACCCAATAGACAGAACAAGGTGCCTGTTCTGATATTAATTGAAATTCAGGCACACAATATAAATATCAAGACAAATGTCTCAATACACAAGCACAATGTCGCGACAAATGTTATGACATCTGCTGGCTGAAAAAACTTTGACCAAAATAAAACTATGCAGAAATTTAAATGCAAAAGGTAAAAAAACATAAATACATGTTAACCCAGTTCGGTGAAACTCACCTACTTTGAGGGCTACCAAGTCAGGAAGGAAATTCACTATTAGTAGTATTAATTCTAAGCCTAAACAATCCCAGTTTACAACTTATCACTTAATCCCTATCCACTGCAACTTCTACCTAGGAACATCATAGATATGAGAATCTCCTCTCACTTCCTATCACTGCAGTGATATCAAACTCCTAATCACATGGAAAGACAATCACAATCTCATAGAATGTCTCACGAAACCAAAAAGAAAGAACACACTTCAAAAATAAAAATACTCAAAATCTTGTTTAGAAGTTTTTAGTGAGAACACTAACTTGACAAATAATTAAGTATTAAATTGTCAAATCAAATGTATCTAACGATACATGAGGACATACAAAAACAGTAACGATACATGAGGACATACAAAAATAGAAACTCCCTTGAAAAACCCTCAACCCCTAAAACTTAAAAAAATTTGACTTCCCCTTATTTTACAAAGTTTTTAAAAACATTAAGTCTAAGTAGTTCTTTAAATACTCGTTAGTAATCCATCTACTATATTTTGCTTTCACTTATTTCTTCTTATAGGCTATTTAGAAAATATGATGCACCATCACAATTCAACAACTTCAACAAGGACATTGCTGCTTTCAATGGTTGATCTTAAACTATTTTGCTTGTAATTTGTACATTAATTGTGTTGAAGTGGTTTGATTTTAAGCATCTTGCACATGTACTCCTTGGAGCACAAACTTATGGTGGTTCTAAACTTAATAGCTTTACCAGCATGCTTAGTCCAATGATCTAAACTTGTTTTTTTTTTGCGCGTCTGTTGTTGAAAGCAATATATGTGTACACGTGTAGCACCGTCGATAATTACAGCTATAGGATATTTGGATTGCAAATCATAGCTCCAATCATTGAGAAGGTAACTTTTTCTTACTTTTCCTGAAATGTAGCTTGTAGATGAAATTCAAAATGCACTGTAAAGTAATAATATTTTGACAATTTACTGAAATTTAAATAGAGTAATGTTATTTGTACACTAAAAATATACACCAATACTTACACCTAACATTACTCGTCGTATTTATATTAATACTATTCATTATATTTATACGGTGAATAATATTTTTTCAATAAAATAATATATTTATGAACAATAATATATTATTATAATAAAAAAAATAAAAAAAAAATTGGATTTTTACTTTTATTATTGGCAAATAAAGTTGGTTAATAAAATATAAAAAATTGGTTAATGGAATGATGAAGTTGGTTAATAAACATTAAAATATTAAAAATAATTTAATAGTAAAATAAAATTTGTTAATATAAAGTAAAAATTTGGTTAATAAAATATTGAAGTTGGTTAATAAATATTCAAAAATAATTTTTAATAGTAAAATAAAATTGGTTAATGAATCGTAAAATGTTGATTAATAAAGTTATGAAATTGGTTAATAAACACACGAATTAAAAGTTAAAAATAAAAAATATTATTATAATAATATTTACTGTTTATAAATATATTATTTTATTAAAAAATATTATTTATTGTATAAATACGATAAATAGTGTTGGTTATAAGTATTAGTGTAACATATTGATGTATAAATAACATTACTCACTTAAATATTGCTTGAGTGAAAAAGTAACAAAATTTTCAATTTACTGTAAGTAGGACTTTCTTACCACTTTTCTTTCAAAAGTGTCCATCCAAACACATTTATAAGATATTAAAAGGTAGTTAAAATTGGTCCCTCATGCTTGTGCTCTGTGCATGCTATTATGAGTGAATGATATAGGAAAAATGATTGGTGTTTGTTATCGGTGAAGAACTTTGAAAAATGATAGAACAAGTATGAAACTTCTATATATCAAGTCATTAACTAGAAATAGTGGCTAGTATTCAATCATACATGTTCCCAATACAAAATCAAAATTCTAAATCTAAAAAGGAAAAACAAGATTACATAAGTGTTTAGATGACGATGGATCTCATCGAATCACCAAAAATATTTTAAATGATATTTATTCATTGGAAATCAAACTAAAGAGGCCAAATCCTGTAAACTATGTTTAGATGACAATGGATCTCATCGAATCACCAAACAATGTTTTAAATGGCACTTATTAATTGGAAATTAAACTAAAGAGGCCAAATCCTCTAAACTATGTTTAGATGATGATGGATCTCATCGAATCACCAAACAATGCTTTAAATGACACTCATTCATTGGAAATCAAACTAAAGAGGTCAAATCCTATAAATTATGTTTAGATGGCGATGGATCTCATCGAATCACCAAATAATATTTTAAATGGCTCCATTCATTGGAAATCAAATTAAAGAGGCCAAACCATGTAAACTATGTTTAGATGACGATGGATCTCATCGAATAACTAAACAATATTTTAAATGACACTTGTTCATCGGATATCAAATTAAAGAGGTCAAACCTGTAAACTAACTTCCACAACTCTTGGGTTACCTCTATGTACGTACTTCCAGCTCAAGTAAACAATTACGAATAATAGTGACCCAGTAATAAGAGAAAATCCAACTGCCTGTATAATTGCAAACCAAAACACAGACAACTTGAATGAATCTCCAGAAGTCACATGAATCTCTGAAGCCGAAGTCTTTTTCACCAGCTGAACAAAGTAAATGATTGCTGAACAAAGCCAAAGTAGCCCAAAAAATATTTGGAATACAAGTTGTAGCCGCAAAGTGAGGATAAAAGTAATAATCCAGCATATTATGAACCCGGCGATATGTGTTACTTGAGGAAAGAAAGCATAAAATGCCCCCTCTAGGGTGATTGTGTTTTTTCCAACTTGGAAGGATTCAAATAGAGTGGTACAGGTTTTTGTGCAGTAAATTAGGATGCCAGCGAATAACAGTAGTAGGAACCCATACTGTTTTGGAAAAAGACTACGTTGTCGTCTAAGAAGTCTTTCATTCTGGAGAAGATCAAGAAACACAATCATCAGTGATGTTTCAGATGTAATGCACTTAAATAATCCATCTAGAAGATAGACATACATGCTTCAAATATCAAATTATCATTTTCAACCAACCGAATAACAAAATATTTAAAGGTATGTAACACACCTGAACAAATCTGAAGTGCCCATGATTTCCAGCTGATATATTCTGTCTACACACCTGACCAAATCCATTGAGTAGTATAAATTAAGATTAGGAGTGTGCAAAAAAACAGGTTCATAAGAACCATTTAATAAAAACCGTGAACCGATTTTAAATAGTCCAAATTGTTTTTGAAAAAACTGAACCATTACCATAAAGTAGAATATGGGTATCCAGTTTTCAAAACAGGTAACAATCCAAATAGTCTATATTTTGTAATATCATGTTAAGTGTGTGGATTTGTATCATTATAATTACTATTATTTTTCTTATTTGTATATGTTTTATCTTTACAGTACCACTTTTACACCCTTATACAAATTATATTTGCTTTATAAAAGTGTATAAAGCTGACACTTTTTCTTAAAAAGTTATTACTTCTCTAATTTTATTTAATAAAAAACTATTACTCCAACCATCTTTGTAATTCTGATACATATGAATTTTATTTAAAATATTAATAAAAAATAAAATGAGGGCTTATTCATTAGATATTGAAAATGTACACTTAAAACAAATTAAATTCTTCAATTTATTAAATTAAAATTTATTGATGATGCATGCGTGAGAAAAAAATGTAATATAATTGACAATATAAAATTAAATGTTCAAGTAAGCAATTAATATCAAATAAACAATTGATATTAAGAAGTAATATATCGAATAATAACATTTTTGGAAGAAGATAATATTGTTGATATTGAAAAAAAAATATTAATTTTTGTTAATATTTTTTACATTTGAATAATTTTTTTTATTGATTTGAGATATATTTTAATTTTATTAAAAAAGTTATTGTATTGATTCACTTAAATTATTCAATTTCTGTTGAATCACACCACAATCACACTAAAAAAATAATTATTTCCTCTAAAAATACAAAAATAAAATAATTTTATGATTTTTTTTTAAATCTGATTTATAATTAAAAACTGATTTTAAATCGGTTTTAAACCGATTTGAAACCACTTTCAATTATTAAACTGGTTTCCATAACAAGTAATTTGGTTTATAAACTAAAATCATAAAATAAAATTAGTTCAGATGATTTAGTTACCATGCACACCCCTAATTAGGATATAATTATTTGCAGCCCAATTTACCCTGTTTTTTTACTACTATAATATAATTATTTGCAGCCCAATTTACTCTGTTTTTTACTACTATAATATAATTATTTGCAGCCCAATTTACCCTGTTTTTTATTACTATAAAAGACAAGCTATCAAGAACATAGAATTGGCTTGGTTTTGTGAATGATCTGGTATGTAAGTCCAAAAGCTTAAAAGCAAATTAAGAAAGTTCAATTAGCTTGCATAATACCAAAATTAAGTCACAAGTTATATAACTTACCTCAATGAATTTATCAACAATCTCAGCATCATTCGGTTGCAGCGGATCCATCTGCGATGTCTACACGTATTGACATAGCATCCATAAGTTAGTTATGATAGATAAGAGAGATATAGTAGTAATTAATACCAACTCTTAAACAATTAATACCTGGATCGGTGGATCTCAAGAATCTTGTCTTTTCCTAATTTGTTTGTGTTTTGCCGTGATGTGTCTGCTCAGAACTGAACAAAGAACAAAACAGTGTGGTTACAGAGAACTTTAAGAAATCATGTTTTCATAGAAATGGAAAGGGATTTGGATTCTTTCCATTACTCATATTTCTCTACCATTCCACTAAAATTAATATTACTATTTCTCTTACGCGTTTTACTTTAGTCCTACCTTTATTTTTTTCAATAATGAAATATTCCTTTCCCATTAACAAAATTTCTTTCCGTGTGGAAATTTAAACACTACAAACTCAATTTCATTTTTTACACTCAAAATGGGTCTTCAATTCTACATGACAGCAAGCTTACGGAACATGACCAAACCTATCACTAAACCTATCCTAGTCATGTTAAATCTTAATAACTTAATATTCATTTTTTAATTACCACCTTGGGATCTAAAAATTAATGTTTTTTTTTTTCAAAATTTTAAAATATGCAACATACAAATTAAGTCTTAAGAAATATTTTTTTGTGTAAGTCAGATAATATAAAAGGGAGAATTAAAAGTTCTCCAACTTGTTTACACGAGAGAAAATAGAAAAAGATCCGACAAAAAGAATAAAATTCTGAGCCAATTCAATTATGACAAGAATAATAGAGTGTAAGTTCGGAGTGCGCCTAAGAGGGGGGTGAATACTTATTCTTTCTTTTGTGGTTTGGTTCAAGAGTTTAGAAATGTGTTTCTTTCTTTCTTGGTTATGATTTATGATGAAAGCGATAAAGTGCGGAAAGTAAAGAACACAAGGATGTATACTAGTTTCCCTCATAGTATGAGGGTACATCTAGTCCCCTTTCAACATGAAAGAGATTTCACTATTATTAGATCTTTGTACAAGCCTAATCCCAATACTTCTCCTACAATCTTCTAACAACAATACCACCAAGAACAATCCTCTTGGATCACCCAAATTGAAATGAAAACAATCCTATCACTTTCAACCTCTTGCTTCTAACAATCCTAGATAACAAGACACACCAAACAAGTAGAACAAGAAAACTGTCCATTCATTTCTACTATCTTGTTTCCAACAATCTTGGACAACAAGGAAATATAACAAATTCTAGAAATTATTTGAATAATAAAGTTTGTAGTAATTATCACTCAAAAGTGATTTATCAGATTAATTAATCTTTCCTTCCAATGATAATAATTCACAAACACTAATATGTTATGAAATTCTGGTATGACAGTCAATAAATGTCGAATAAGATGTCTCGACAAGTGACTGAACAAACTATATAAAAGTAGTAAAATAAAACAGTTGTAAAAGACACAAGAATTGTTAACCCAGTTCGGTGCAAATCACACCTACTTTGGAGGCTACCAAGCCAAGAAGAAAATTCACTAAAATAGAATCAATTCATAAACCCTTAACAAATGCCTCGTTTGTGATCTAATCACTTAATACTACCCGTGCAATTTCTACCTAAGAACTCTTAGATATGAGACATCACTCACTCCCCCTCAATCACAACCATTGTGATTAAAACAACTGAACAATCTAAACTGAATTCACACTTTAATGACACACCTTGATTTTACTTAAAAGCTTCAATCAAGAAAACACAATTCTTTAAACTTAAAATCTTAAGAATGGACATGTTACAACTCAATACAAACGTCCAATTCTAGTATCAAATCAATACTAGAATGGCTCACAATAAACAATCAACACAAAGACTTCAACTGTCAATACAATACACAAATAAAAACAACCCGTGCTCAGCTCAAAGTGAGCTGCACTTTTTATAACTAAATGTATCTAGGGTTTATGCCTATCTTTCCTAGATTTTCTCCTTGAATTTTGGTCATTAATTCTTTAATTTGTGTTGATGAAAGTCGCACAATATCTGCACCAAATATCTCCTGATTTTGAGCAGAGATAGACTTGAAACAAATGAGCTGGACAACTCCTAAAATATCTAAACAGAAAATTCGGTCCAGTACAGAAGACAAATGTCACGACATTTGCTTCGACAACTACAAACTTGCAGTTTACATGTTTTAAATCTAATGTTGAGACTTCTTGTCCAACATTCAAACATACATAATATTTTAACAAAATTACTGCCAATGCAAAACACCAACAAACTCCCCCTTTGATAAATTTTGGCTAAAACATTATTTAAAACAGGCAAGAGGTAGAACAACAAAACAACAACATAAGACATTAGTTAAACCTTTCTACTCCCCCTCAAGTTTAAAAAAGCACACTACTCCCAATTTCCCTTTGGGATCACGGTGATGGTTAGCTCTCTCCCCCTTTTTAGCCATAATTAGACAAATAGATATTATAATTAGGTAAACATAATCAGAGTTGCAGCAGAAAGATTGGGGCACCATCAGAAATCAGTCCATCAAGCAGCAGTATTGATGGACACACACATGTTAGATCAAATGTTAAAACATCAAACAGACATAAGAGCCCCCCCTTAAGTTTATAATACTATTCCACTAACTCTCTTCCTTTATTTAGACAGAATTAGATAACCACATAAGTCAAATATTTCAGTCACAGGAAAGAGAACTATTAAGAGTAGCACAAATATTCATGAGGTTACAAAATAATAGCATATTCAGGTGCTTACACAAAACACAAAACAAATTGGTGGAGATTACAACACCTTTGATGGAAACACACACATAATTTTAACTCCACACTAGTGCATCTAGCTGTCTTAATGACCAACATCAGCATCTTCAACAAAAGTTTCTTCCCCACCACCAGCAGAGGTTCCTTCAGTACTTTCAGCATTGGATCTCTTCAGAGCCTTGATCACAGCCTCCAGTTTGATCTTCCTGGCTGTGCTTATTCCGCGTGTCTCATTTAAGTCTTTACACTTGTCCATCAGCTCCTGGATCATCTCATCCTTTGAGGAAGTTTTCTTTTCAGTAGCAGATATTAAAACAATGTCTCGGACATGTTTTCCTTCGAATAGTCTATAATGAAGAGACAACACAGACTCTCTCTTGCTGCTTGCATCTGAACTTGTTAGAATTCTAGGACGTTGGTTCAGAATAACTCCACAAATTAGGGAAGGGAAGGCAATGTGCATCTTTATTGCTGTACTTGAAGCATGCTTGATAGTTTGATCAAAGATGTATCCTCCAAAGTTAAGGTTTTCCTTGTTTCCCACAGCATAAATGAATTTTCCCAGTCCAGCAAAAATAGTAGAAGTGTGGTTGGTTGGCACCCAGTTTGTAGCTCTTATTCTATGTAGGATTGCATACTTCACACTCATTTTTCCTGAGGACAGCTTATCTTTCATAAGCCACATGCTAACTTGGTTGGTTGTGATGGTCTTGCACACTTGATTGTCAGAGACCTCTAGTTCATCCTTTCCATCTTCCATTCTCTCTAGATATCTGTTGATGATAGTGGGGGAAAACTCAACACACTTACCTCTGACATAAACCTTCTGGTACTCCTTACTCCTCCTATCATCACAGTCTTCTGGGATATTTATAATGAATGATTTAACAAGAGTTCCATATCACTTGTTAAATTTGACCACTGTCTTCATAAGGTCGGCATATTCAATTATCTCCATTATCTTTTTGTATTCCAATGCATCCTTTCCCAGTTCTCTTTCCAGAGCAACTTGCCTTTGGTATAAATATTTCCACTTCTCAGCATTGATAAGAGAATGAAACGAGATGTTGTCAAGAGGAGAATCAGGCACCCTCACAGACAGCTTCTTACTTGCAGACTTCTTTACAGGAGAGATGTCCTGGACATCTTCTTCGACATCAAACTCTGAATTAGAATTAAATCTAACTTTTCTTTGGTTAGAGGAGGGTGTCACTTTACTCCATGCTTTAGAAGGACCAACATTTGATTTCATTTGTGTGGGGTTCTTGGAAGCTACACTTTTTCCTTGTTTTAATCTCATCCTCATGGTGTACTTAGAGATGGGTTCGCTGTCTGACAAATCATCTAGGTTCACCATTTCTTCCATGGTAGTTGTGTAGGTATTCTCCATATTTTGATCAGCATCCTTTGGTAAGGATGTTCTAACATCTCGTCTATCATTTTCTTTCTCCAGGACTATGTTAGCCAATTTGGTAAGGTTGTCCTTTGGGATAGTTTCTTCATCTTCTAAAGATTAAGAGGAATCAGACGAGATAGTGGTAGGATCAACTTGTTTTCTTACATTAACTTCAGATATTTGAGAAAGGGGTGTTGAGATCCCCGGTACATAAAATCCTTCATTCAAAACCCTAGTTACGATTCTTCTTATGCTCCTGTCAACATCAACAGAGTTTTTGATTTCTTCTGATTTAGAGGTGTTGCCTTCACCTGATGTAAAGCATTCTTTTGACTTTCGTACATGTGAGAGAACATGTGGCACTACTGACAAGGGCGTGACATAAAGAATGTCATCAAATGATAGGTCTTCAGCATGAACGCTGGTAGAGGATTCATGTGATTTTCCTTTGGTAGACATTTTGGTAGAAGCTGGGAATTGATTTTGAGACATGTTTGTAATTTTGAGGGAGTGACGGAAAACAGAGTGTATTTTTCTGAGAGGGAAATTGAAATGATTGTAGGGTTTATATTCACTCTTTATATAGCGTGTGAGAATGTCATTAAACAAGTAAAGACATGATTGACTGAGAGAGGTGCATGAATTTATAAGTGAATGTGAATCATTCTGAGTACCGTTTCCATGCTACATTAAATTATTCTCACACCACCTTAATTGCTTTAACCTCTCTGTTATGCAACGATCTTGTTTACTTTTTAACATTTTAATTTGACTAATATCCAAGACCATGGTGAAAAACACAGTTTGATTTAGTGTAACAATCTTGTTATTAACAATCTCCCTCATTACATGAGAAGTCAAGACGTCTTACTTGACATAGAATTCAGCCAACATTTGTTTCATCCAAGTCACCATAGACCAGTTATCTTCATATGCTCTTTGTGGATCTTTAATAGAATTTTCTTTGGGGAGATTCCCTATACAGCTGAGAGTTAGTCTCTTATCAATTAATGGAGGGACTTTTACTTCACTATTTGATTCATCCATTGCTTCAGATGTTGAGACATTAGTTTCAACATTTTCACAATCTTCTGAGATAGAGGCCTTAGCTTCATCCAGAATATCATTCTTCTTTAACAGAGCAACTTCTTCTTCAAGAGTAGTGATCTTTGAAAGGAGAATAACCTTTTCATTCAGTAGTAATGAATTAGCATTCCTATATTCTTTTAGTCTCATGCAAATATTTTCATTTTCAAGACACACTTCAGAGAAACCTGTATCAAGTTCACTCGAAGTGAGTTCTCCAACATATGTTGCTCTGTCATACTTATCCATGTCTTCACATCTTTCAGTAACATGCTTGGCAATTTCTTCATGCTCATAGTACTTCCTTATGATGCGCATGCCTCAGTGAACTTGTGATTCTCATCCTCTTCTTCATGATGTTGATCCTTGGGTTTAGACATCTGTCTTGACATCTGAGCTTCAGATTCTAGTTGAATGGTATTTGGAGAAGGTTTATTTGCATAATTGAAACCTATTACAGACAAGTCTTTTGAATTATATCCAGTCTGAGGAATTTATTTTAGAATTTCAGATTCATTATTCAATGTTTTGACAAATTTGGACATTTGATTAAGCTTTGAATTTAGCCAGGAAATTTCATTGTTCAGATGTGCAATAGTTAGAGGGTGTTCTTTCTTCTCAGTTACCAGATCAGTTATGATATTCTTTTGTTTCTCTCCTTGTTGACAAGCATCTGCAGTTCTGACATACAATTTTCTATATGAATTTGAGAGTTTTTCAAAAGTCAGTTCCTCTTTACTGGTGTCTTCATCCGAAACATATATACCAGTTAGGGAAGTAACATGATTAGTTGATTCATCTTCAGATTCACTTTCTGAGTCTCCTTCAGACCAAGTAGTAGACTGTCGTTTCTTTTGTCTCTTGAGGATGGTAGGACATTTAGCTCTAATGTGACCATAGCCTTCACATTCATGGCATTTAACTCCTTTGCTTTGGTTGGGTTTTTCTTCAGATTTAGGTCTCTTGTCAGAAGAAATGTTCTAGACTTTTGATCCAATCTTTTCATTAAACTATTGAATTGTTTTCCATGCAAGGCTAAAGCATCTGATTGACTTGCTTTAGAGTCTATATCACTCTTTCCTTCTTCCTCTTCAGCATTGGACACAAAAGCTATGCTTTTGTTCTTCTTTTCAGCATTGTCATTTATCCCCATCTCAAAAGTTTGAAGGGAGCCAATGAGTTCATCTACCTTCATGTTGCTGATGTCATGAGCTTCTTTTATAGCAGTTACTTTCATAGTAAATCTTTTTAGCAATGATCTGAGAATCTTTCTCACCAACTTTTCATCAGACATCTTTTCTCCTAATGCATATGAAGTATTAGCAATATCAAGGATGTTCATATGAAAGTCATGAATACTTTCATCCTTAGATTCTCAAACTTTGTAATGAGCAGTTGAAGTCTTGACATATTTACTTTGGAGGTACCTTCATGAGTGGTTTTGACAGTGTCACAAACATCTTTGGCCAATTCACAATGGTGCACCAATCTAAATATATCTTTGTTGATTCCATTGAACAGTGCGTTTAGTGCTTTAGAGTTTCCATGAGCCAACTCTTCCTCCTCTTTGCTCCATTCTTCTTCAGGTTTTTCAACAGTAGTTCCATCTTCCTCAATCTTGACAGCTGTGTTTGCAGCTCTCCAAGCCTTTTTGTTCAGAGATTTTAAGAAGACTACCATATGAGGTTTCCAATAGTCATAGTTAGATCCATCCAGAATGGATGGTTTGTTCATAAAACCTTCATCCCTTTCCATAGTACCATATATACTGTCCCTATATCTCACCCAGAAAATAACATGTAGGGTGCATGCTCTGATGCCAATTGAAATTCTGGTATGACAGTCAACAAATGTCTAATAAGATGTCTTGACAAGTGACTGAACAAAATATATAAAAGTAGTGAAATAAAATAGTTATAAAAGACACATGAATTATTAACCTAGTTTGGTGCAAACCACACCTACTGTGAGGCTACCAAGCCAGGAAGGAAATTCACTAAAATAGAATCAATTCATAGACCCTCAACAAACGCCCCATTTGTGATCTAATCACTTAATACTACCCGTGCAATTTCTACCTAAGAACTTTTAGATATGAGACCCCTCTAACTCCCCCTAAATCACAACCCTTGTGATTAAAACAACTGAACAATCTAAACTGAAGTCACACTTCAATGACACACCTTGATTTTACTTAAAAGCTTCAATCAAGAAAACACAATTCTTTAAGCTTAAAGGCTTAAGAATGCATAGGTTACAACTCAATACAAACGTCCAATTCTAGTATCAAATCAATACTAGAATGGCTCACAATAAACAATCAACACATAGAATTCAACTGCCAATACAATACAAAAATAAAAACAACTCGTGCTCAGCTCAAAGTGATCTGTGCTTTTTATAACTAAATGTATCTAGGGTTTATGCCTATATTTCCTAGAATTTCTCCTTCAATTTTTATCATTAATTCTTCAATTTGTGTTGATGAAAGTTGCACAATATCTTCACCAAATCTCTCCTAATTTTGAGCAGAGATAGACTTGAAACAAATGAGTAGGACAACTCCTAAAATATCTGAATAGAAACTTCTGTTCAGTACAGAAGACAAATGTCACGACATTTGCTTCGAAATCTACAAACCTGCAGTTTACATGTTTTAAATCCAATGTTGAGACTTCTTGTCCAACATTCAAACACACATAATGTTTTAACAAAATTACTGCCAATACAAAACACCAACATGTTAGATTGCTCAAGTATTTTCTGGTTTAGATGATGTAAAAATATACAGAAAATAACTTGAATAAAAGTTGAGAACTAGAATGTGAATTATGAAAATGTAAAAGATTTTTATTGGAAGAGGTTGTTTTGAATTTGAAAATTCGTGTATTTATAAGTGCATAACACCCTTTTGAAACATAGTAAAGATGTGCAGAAATTCTATGAACAAATGTAAAGTTGAAATTAAATGGTTCCATGAAGTGGTGCATGAAAAGGTGTTTAAAAAGCTACTGGTTTTTGACATTCGTTCAAGGTGCAATCGATTGCACACAAAAAATAGATTGCACAAGGGCTAACAACAATATATTTGAAAAAGTTTTAGTGAGCAATAGATTGCACCAAAACAGCAATCGATTGCACAAATAAGACAAAAAAATAGCTTTGTAATTTTAGGCATATTTTTGAAAATGTTTCAGTGCGCAATCGATTGCACCAAATTAGCAATCGATTGAACATAGTAAAACTTGAGAAATTTGCCTAAGATTTTTTTGTTATGGGTATAGATAAGATATGCAATGAGTATTTTACCGCTAGAGCATCTAAGACTTTAGTAAAGGTAAATATTATTATTATACCTTCTTGAAATGCAATAGCTTGAATCCAAAGTCTTGAATCATGATGCTTTAACTTTGAAATGTAATTGCTTGAATTTGAACATGATGCTTTAACTTTGAAATATGATTGATTGAATTTGAACATGATTCTTTAACTTTATCTTTTCCTTCTTGACACTAAGATATTTGTCCTCATCAAAACACTTTCATCATAGAGAAGGTTGGCTTCATATTCTTCCTCTTTTTGATGATGACAAACATTCCTTTTTAAGCTTTGTAATTTCCGGAACACTTCTCCCCATTAAGATGTATAACTCACCCTTTGTTTGAGAAGCTTAGAATTTTTTTGGACTTGATCATCTTGAAGGGTTCTTTGTACCTTAAAAGTTTAGGACAAGAAAATACACAAGTATAACACATAACACTTTTCTCCCCCTTTGACATTATCAAAAAGAAGGAAAAGATGGTTGAAAGATAATAAAATGACAAACACACATTAATCATTCAACATAGAATATAATAAAAGATTGATTATTCTTATACCTTTGAGTTTTACCTCATGAGTGGCTTCATCAAATATTCATCCTTTGTGAACATGATTTTGAAGCCTTTGTCACAAAGTTTTCCTTTACTTAGAAGATTTTGCTTTAGTCTTTCAACAAAAGTGCATCTTCAACGGATGTGAAAGTTAGTGCTCCAACTTTGTCTATGACAAGAATTATTCCTTTAAGGTATTCCCCATATGAGAAATCTTCCTTGGACTTTAGAACTAGATTTGAAAGTTAGTTTACGTCTTCCATAAAATGCTTAGAACCACCATTAATCAAAGCACCATACAATTTAAGTGGTCCTCAAGCAAACCTACAAAACAAATTAAGTTTGATTTGGCACCCAATATAGTTTGGGTCCATCATAGTTAGTTCCTTCCTTAACCCACACATAATACCCACTTTCCATACTAAAGTTTCTAACATAGCAAGCATTAGGTGTATGGCCAACAATACCATAATAATAAAAACAAGTAGGTACAAAATTGCTTTTATATCTTGGAACATAGGATTTCTTTTTGACAAATATTTTCCTTTTAGGATAATGATAAACAACCTTTGGTTTGTTAACTTTATCTTTGGAATCACTAGCTTTAACAGATATGGTTTGGTTAGAACTTTGTTTGGAAAACATAGAATAACCAATACCATTTTTATCATTTGAATACCTTTGTTGGCTAAAACCATTTTCTAATCCAACTTGTCCTTTTTCGTACCTTTCTTGAAATATATTTAATTGGACAATTTGAAAAGAAAGTGACTCACAATTATTGCATACAAAATCATGTTTTTGTTCATCAATAATCTTTTGTTTTTCATTCTTGAAATTATTTTTCCTTATTTTCAACTTTTTCTTCTAAAGATAAAATATGTTTCTTTTGAGATGAAATAATTTTGTATAGAATTTTGCATTCATTTAAAAGTTTATCTATTGCACCTTGTGCATCATTATCATAAAGAGAAAATTCAGTACTAACCTCATCTTCATCATCATTGGAGTGGTGTGAAGCCATTAATGCAAGATTAACACATTCTTCATGTTCGGAATCGGGAGGTGAATTTTCCCATGCTACATATGCTTTCTTTGACTTCTTATCCTTCTTTCTCTTGAAATATTTATTCTTCTTTTTAATTGAAGGGCATTCACTTTTAACATGGCCATTTTATCCACATTTAAAGCATATAACCTTCCTTGTTTGTGCTTCCCCTTTAATAATTTCCTTCTTTCTTTATATTCTTAGAAACTTTTCAATCTTCTTGATAAGAGCATAATCTTCTTCACTAGTGGATTAATTTTCTTGATTGCTATCATAATGTTTGAATTTAATCTTTAAGGCAATGTCTTTTAAATCTTTTACTTGAATTTCATGCTTTCCAAGTCTTGCAAGTTCCGTCTCATATTCTTGAAGTTTTCCAAAAAGTGTTGCGAAAGTCATTATGGATAGATTCTTCTTTTCCGATATAGCCGTCACTATTGGTTGCCATTCCCTGGTTAAAGATCTAAGCACTTTAAGATTGAGTTCATCATTAGTTAAATTCTTATTGAGTGCTTTCAAGTGATTTATTAAGTACACGAATCTTTTCTGCAAGTCTAGGATTGATTCTCGGGGCTGCATTCGAAATAGTTTGTACTCTTGACTCAAAGTGTTTGATCTAGATCTTTTAACTTCGGCGGTTCCTTCATGAGTCTCTACCAAAGTATCCCATATTTCTTTTGTCGTTGTACATGTTGAAATGAGAAAGAATTCATCCATCCTAAGTGCACCTTGTAGAATATTGATTGCTTTCTTATCATAAATGACCTTTTTCTTATCATCTTCATTCGATGATCCTTCAGGCTTCACACTACTAACACCATTAACAACCGTAGTAGGAACATATGGACCATTTAGGACAGCATTCCAAACTTCTTTTCCTTGAGATTCTAGATGTGTCTTCATGCGAATTTTCCAAAAGTCAAAGTATTCACCACAAAACAATGGAGGCTTATTGTTACTACACCATCTTCGAAAATTGGATTTTGATTTGCAGAAGCCATACTGGATCGTCTAGGAACAGGTTACCTATAACCTTCTCGGATGCCAATTGTAAGTTTGGAGTGCGCCTAACAGGGAGGTGAATTAGGATTTTTAAAAAGTTTTCTGGTTTTATGAATACTTGTTCTTTCTTTTATGGTTTGGTTCAAGAGTTTAGAATTATGTTTCTTTCTTTCTTAGTTATGATTTATGATGAAAGCGATAAAGTGCGGAAAGTAAAGAACACAAGGATGTACAATAGTTCCTCTAAAATTCTGAGAGTACATCTAATCCCAATACTTCTCCTACAATCTTCTAACAATAATACCACCAAGAATAATCCTCTTGGATCAACCAAGTTGAAATGAGAACAATCTTATCACTTTCAACCTCTTGCTTCTAACAATCCTAGGTAGCAAGGTACACCAAACAAGTAGAACAAGAAAACAGTCCTTTCCTTTCTACTCTCTTGTTTCCAACAATCTTGGACAACAAGGAAATATAACAAATTATGGAAATTATTTGAGTAATAAAGTTTATAGTAATTATCACTCCAAGTGATTTATCAAATTAATTGATCTTCCCTTCCAATGATAATAATTCACAAACACTAATGTGTTATATTGCTCAAGTATTTTCAAGTTTAGATGATGTGAAAATATGTAGAAAATAACTTGAATAAAAGTTGAGAACTAGAATGTGAATTCTAAAAATTTAAGAGATTTTGATTGGAAGAGGTTGTTTTGAATTTGAAAATTCATGTACTTATAAGTGCATAACACCCATTTGAAACATGGTAAAGATGTGCAAAAATTATGTGAACAAATGTCAAGTTGAAATGAAATGGTTCCATGAAGTGGTGCATGAAAAGGTGTTGAAAAAGCTACTGGTTTTTGACATTCGTTCAGGGTGCAATCGATTGCACAAAAACAGCAATAGATTGCACAAGGGCCAACAACAATATTTTTGAAAAAGTTTCAGTGAGCAATCGATTGCACCAAAACAACAATTGATTGCATAAATAAGACAAAAAAAAAAGCTTTGTAATTTTAGGCATATTATTGAAAATGCTTTAGTGCAGAATCGATTGCACATAGTAAAACTTGAGAAATTTGCCTAAGATTTTTGTGTTATGGGTATAGATAAGATATACAATGAGTATTTTATCGCTTGAGCATCTAAGACTTTAGTAAAGGTAAATATTATCATTATACCTTTTTGAAATGCAATAGCTTGAATCCAAAGTCTTGAATCATGATGCTTTAACTTTGAAATTTAATTGCATGAATTTGAACATGATGATTTAACTTTGAAATATGATTGATTGAATTTGAACATGATGCTTTAACTTTGAACTTCATATTTTCCTTTTTGACACTAAGATATTTTTCCTCATCAAAACACATTCATCATAGAGAAGCTTGACTTCACACAGAGGGTCTTTGCTAAACTTGTAGTAGTTACAATTGGGATGGGAAATTTATCCTACAAAAGTTCACTTCCACACCAAAGTTTTAATACTCTAAATGGTGTCGTTAACGTTCCAAGTGTCGTTTCAGAAGCATATCACGTTCCTCAAAATCCATAATGTCCAAGTAGTGGCCAACCAAATCACCCATAATTTTCTTTCCTTCACCTTCTTTTTTTACAAAATATATACCACCCCTTAAAGCTATCTAAACAATCCTCCTCCCAACTCTTCGGTTTGTCAATCCAACACACAATCTCTTTCCAAACCACCCTAACAACTTTACAATTGAAAAAAGAATGTTCCCTATCTTCATTAGTAAGGCCACAAAAACACACTTTAAAGCCTCTAAAGAAAAATTTATCCCTTTATACAATAAAAGGTATTTAGTAGGGAGTCTATTCACACAAAGTCTCCATCTAAACGCCTTAATCTTATAAGGAACTTCCAACTTCCACACCGACCCCACCACATCATCGTTTCTATTACAAGGACCAAAAGGTGTACGAAAACTAGAAATAACATGAGGAAACCGATAAAGCCCCTTTCTTATCCTCCTTCCACACCACTCTATCAACTCTGCTAACTCCTAAACCATGACTTCCCAAAATGGCTTCAAAATTGTTTTTAAAAATTTGGACATGCGGAGGAAGATCCTCCCAATTAAGACCACAATTACTCAAAATCCACTCTTCATCCCTCTAACTCCCCATAGCAGCCACCGACACTTCTTTCAAACCGGAGGCCTCGTAAACTTTTGAAAAAGAATTCTTAAGATTAATATCCTCCAACCACTTGGCTTCCCAAAATGGAGTATGAAAACCTTTTCCAACCTCAAATCTACAATTCTGCACCATAGGATCAAACTTAGAAAGATTGGCAATGGAAATTAAATCCTTCCACCATTAAGAACGGGAACTAGGAAATTTGTAACTACCTCTCCCACAAAACTTTCAACGAAATGTCTCAGTAATGCGCATTAAGCACATTATACCAAAGTGAGTCGCATCCTTGAAGGATCCTCATCTCCACCTATTTAGAAGGTATAAATTGAAATCCAACAAGTTTTCAATCCCTAACCTCCCAAATCTAGCGGAAGACAAACTTTCTCCCAACTCACCCAATGTATCCTTCTTTTTTCCTCCCTTCCTCCCCAAAATAAATTTCCTTGTAAACTGATAATTTCCTTTGCCACCTTCCTAGGCATCTTGTAGAACAACATTAAGAAAATGGAGAGCGAACTAAGAATAGATTTCAAGAGGGTGATTCTTCCTCCTAAGTTAAGAAACCGTTTTTTCCAAATAGAAAGCCTTCTCTTCATTTTAGCCATAAGAGGGCTCCACTTTGAGAATTTCCTAGGATTAAAGCCAATCAGAATGCCAAGAAAAGTGAAATTATTATTTTCCACTTTACAGGAAAGAACATAGGAAGCCGCTTCCAAAAGATCATCACTCACATTTATACTAATTAACTTGCTTTTGTGGTAATTAATTCTGAGGCCCGAAACTAATTCGAAAGCTTTCAACAATGATTTGATGGCCCAAACATGCTTCTACGATCCATCTCCGATAAGTAAAGTATCATCCGCAAATTCAAGAATATCAACAAGGCTCTTCCTGTTAATAATGAAACCTCAGAAATCACCAATGTCTAAAGATTTTCTCACCAACCCTTCCGCCACCAAAATAAAAAGAAAGGCAACAAAGTATCACATTCTCTTAATCCTCTCTCCAACACAAACTCCTTAGTCAGGTTACCATTTGTAATACGATGGGAGAACTAACTATTTATTTTGCTTTCATGGAAAGCATGTGTGGTAAGCAAGAGTTGCCACTGACTTTTCTTTTATCCAATCAAGGAATGGTGGAAAAGAAAAAAAAAACTTTGAGATTTTATAAGATTCGGGGGGTAATTTATACAAAGGGGAGGTGTTAGGCACCCTTTGTATCCATGGTTCATCCATGGGCTCTTAGATGCTAGTTCACTTGATACTTTCTTTGAAAATTATGTGAGGTGCGTTTAGAAAATATTTTGAAAAGAAGCGTTCTTTGTAGTGATCCTCGTATGGATGTAGTTCAAAGAATAATGTTCTTGAAAGTATTTTGAAAATTGTTTTGTGAGGTATAAGTAGTGATTTTTGAAAAGCGTGAGCGAGCATCTAACAGTATTTTACTTGTTTACCCACTCAAAGACATGGTTCTATTGATTTCTGGATCCTTTATTATAACACTATCCTTACTATTAGGGAGTAAGTAGTCACTATCTTAGATGTGAAGGGAAAGGAATTATTGGGACAACGGTCGATCAAAGGCAACTTATAGGATACCTTAGCAATCTCTTTAAGGTACATCATCATTTAAACCGAAGGCAACATCTAGGGACTGATCATATTTGTAGGCAATAATCGAAGGGTCAATTCGAGGGGCTTATGATCTTTTGTATGATGATTTGTTATCGAGCGTCTTTGCTAAGGGATACCCTATATTCGAGGTACGTGACCGTTTATCATAAGCAGCAGAGGTGTACACCCAAAAGGTGCAGTGTGTGAACAGTGTTTGATTTCACAATTTATCTTGAATGAGTTATCTGAATTCATTTAACTATTTATCTTGCACTCCCTATTTTACTAACCACACAGTAATAATAAAAAAATAAAAAGCGGAAAAAAATAAAATCTTACAGCTATTATAATGCTTTGGGGCCGTTACATAATAGAAAATACGGAAAATAAAATCCTAATTAAACTATTACAAACCGGAAAACATTACATAATTAAAAAATTAATAGAAAATAAAATGCAGAATTTCAAAACCCTAATTATCTATTAGGAACCAGGATCAGATACAATAATAGGGATAAAACGGCATGCGAAAAATGAAATTACAAACGCGAAATAGTTTACAAAATCCATCATGCGAAAAATAAGGTTAATCGAGGTAAAACGAATAAAATCAGGAAAGATATAAAAAGTCGGAAAAAAATGACAGAGTCGTGAGCCTGACTAATCCTAATTAATTATTCTAATTTTACGCAAAAAAAATCGTTTGAATCAGATAAAACCCTAATTAGTTATTAATTTATTCATGAATTAAATTTAAATTAAATTAATTAAAAAAACCCTAAATTAAATTAATTAAATTAATTACTTGATTAATCTAAATGAGATTATTAAGTTAACCTAATTATTTTTCATTGTATCCTAAACCTAGGTTAGTTAACTAATGACCTAATTAACTAATTAAGTTAGTATACTAACTATTATTATTATTTAATTAATAAAATAAGAAAATATGAAAAGAGAGAAGAAGAAACCAAAAAATCAGGAAAACCTGAGAGAAAAAAAGCGCCTAGGGGGGCTCGAACCGGGGTCAGGAAAGTCATTGGCATTCGCTCGTTCCGCTGGGACTATGATGCTACTCTGTTCGATACCTGGCTGAAACAAAAGAAAAGGAAAAACAAACACAAGCGAATAAGACTTAAAAGAACCCACGTGTTTTTGATTCGAATGGACCAATAATGTAGCGCCACATGGTCATCTTCATCCTGGAACCGCTGTGTTAGCTTCTTTACCCTATAGTGATAGTTTTGTCCGTCACTATAGGACCTGCACAATTGAAACAACAAAACACGCATGGTAAATTACAAGTAAGTATGCGGTATTGTCCGTTTTGATCTCAGGAGTCCAATGGTGCCCTTGGTTCGCCCTAATTTTGCCTGAATACCAAAAACCCCAATTCAAGCTCTCTAAACCTAACAATGGCAGTAATCAATTCCTGCACCAAAACTTGCAATCAAATATGCAAAATCATTCAGAGCATCAACATTAACGTGTCTAAGCAACAAGAATCATTGAAAATGCCTAAAATAAGAAAACGATTATAAGTTAACAAGAGCAAATCGTGAATGGTTGAGTTGCGTTTCAGATGGCTTTAGTCTTTGATTTTGATTGGAAATTGATCTCTGGTGTCCCAGGAACGTGATGGAACACTCAAATGGCCTAGAAACTACTTCGAATGTTGAAACCAATTTGCAAATTTTCTTGATTTTTTTCAAGTTGGTACGACTGGTTTTTTTGACTGCAAAACTGTATGGGAATTCCCCCTTAGGGTTCTGAATGATGTGTTTATATATTTGGATCAAATTAGGGTTATCAAAGATTTATTAATCAATGTTTTGGTATTAAAAAATATTTGATTTACTCATGTGTGAAACCTTTCTAAATTTGCATCCAATCACGCCAATTAGCCTTGTCACGAATTGCATATGTTTGATCAGAATATTCTCTCAATATTTAATGAGAAAATACACCAAAATCCATATCTATTGTATTTTTCATCATTTACTTAATTAAATTGAAATTTAAATGGCTTAAAAATCAAATTAATTAAAATAAATAATAGAATAAGTTAAGAATAGCCTTAGAGGTCGTGGATGGACTTCGGAACAAGATTGGATCACAAAATCTTAGGCCCATTTGGAAAAAATGCAATTTTGGTCAATGTTTGCTTCATGCATATTTCCAAAATGTTTCCAACTTCACCAATGCATAACTCTTCCAAATTTAACCCTATGAGGGTGTTCTTGAACTTTTTAGAAATATTAGAATGTCCTCTAACCAATGGTTTTGGTCCCACATAAATTTGATCTTCCATGCTCAAGTTATGGCCTTTGACCCAAAAAGTTATTTTGTTGACTTTTCAAAAGGACCTATAATGTATTTTTCCATAACTTTCAAATGGTAATTTTTTGGACTTTGATTTGTGAATCAAATTTGTAGGAAATTGAATTTCCTTAATAATGAGCTTTGGATGGAATTTTTCTGATGAAGTATGAGAAAGTTATGGTTTGTCAATGTACAGTTGACTTTTTCAGTCATCCAAATTTAGAAACTTTTGCATCTTGATAATTTTTGAGAAATTCTTGATAAATTATGACCAATGCTTGATCAAATAATGAATGTAGCTTCAAAATGAGGATGTTGTCCAAAAATCTTGACATTTGACTGTGAAATGACCATTTTTCCCTTATGGTTTTCTGTAGACCAATTGAGCTTCTAATTGACCAAACTTACATTGATTGGCATGAAACTTAGCATGAGGATTCCTTGGAGCTTGTATGACCATATGAAACCCTTTGGAGACCTTGAGAGATCCATCTTATTGGTGAAAAAAACCTAATTTTTGATTCACTGCTTAGGAGATGGAACTGATGGTTGATTCTTGACATTCCCATGAGTGGAGGGAACTTCTTGAGTGAAGTATGCCCAAGAGGTGAGGGAAAATTTTGGGGTATGATAGCTGCGCCTATTCAATAATCTTAAACCTAAAGAGTTAGATTGGCGCATCCTCCGTTCGTGATCCAAAGGTGGAAGATGATTGAATACTAGAAATCCATGAAATTTGCACTCGCCGGTGCACAGGGGTGAACACTGCTGGAATGGGCTTAAAGATTCCATTTGGTAGCTTGAGAAAAGTGATCATAGACGGGCTTAAAGATGCAATCCAAAGTTGACTGAATATGTCGAGGAGATGGGCTTAATGATGCAATTGAAGGTTGAGAAATGTTGAGGAGATGGGCTTAACGATGCCATCTAGAGATAATATCAGGATAAGTCATACACTAGACTATGTATGAATAGAAACACTGGGGAACATCCAGAATCGAGTATCAGAATTAAATCTTCGTATAGATCGTCTCTGAACTTTCTTTGGATAATAAGTGTCAAAAAGAATATTAGAGTTAAATCGTTATTCTGATAGTTACATGGATAACATCCCTGTCTGGTGTCGGGCATTAATCCGCTGCTTGATGTAAATTGGTATAGCATCCCTGTCTGGTGTTGGGAGTTCATAACAAGTAGATGAGTGAATAATATCCCTGTCTGGTGTCGGGGTCTCTTATTGAGTGATAGATTAGTTGCATGGATAGTATCCCTGTATGGTGTCGAGCATTAATCCATAGCTCGCCATTTGTATAGATAGCATCCCTATCTGGTTTCAGGAATTTCCATGGTTTGTCGTTAGCTGATACAGCATCCCTATCCGGTGTTGAGAATTCATACCGAGTCATTATGTAGACTACATCCCTTTCTAGTTTCGGGAGTTGATCTATAACTTGTTTTTTGTTGGTCGGCAAAACATCCCTGTCTGGTGTCGGGCGTTTATACCGGATAGTTCTGTGGGTAACATCCTTGTCTGGTGTCGGGAGTTGATCCGTAGCTCGCCACTTGAATGGATAGCATCCCTGTTTGGCGTCGGGTATTAATTCGTTACTCGTTGTTTGTTGGTATAGCATCCCTGTCAGGTGTTGGGAATTCCTACCAGGTAGTTGAGTAGACTGTTCCTTTGTCTGGTGTCGGGAATTGTTCCATAGCTCGCCATTTGTATGGATAACATCCCCGTCTGGTGTCAGGCATTAAGCCATGGCTTGTAGTGTAGAGATTTGAGCATAGAAATTTGAGTATAACTTTTGTCTGTTGGGTGATTAACCTAAAAGATAAAGTTAGTCTCACGCAAAGCAAAGATGCATGAGTTATGTTATGAGAAATGTTCTCAAAATAAATGAGAATGTTGTATGTATGTATGATTTATGCATGAAAAGATAGAGAAATAGCGGCTTTATAACACCACTTCTGATGTGGAAAAATAAATCCCTGCTCGCTGTCATACCCCAAAATTTTCCCTCACCTCATGGGTATACTTTCATTCAAAATTACTTGACAAACTCAAGGAGCAGGTACAAATCAAAAGAAATCAAAGTCATGGTCTCAACTTCTATACAAGTGGTTGAACTAGGGTTTCATTTCTCTACAAGCAAATGAAGTGTTCAAGACTTCAAGTGATTTTTATTTGGTCACATGCCTCTAAGACAAGCCATGCATAGGCTCACAAGACATCCATTCACTCAAGAACATCTCAAAGCTTCTCAATCAAGCAATCTCCTAAAGCAGGAAATCTCTCAAATTAGGGTTTGCATTCTCACAAGGAAATTGGTGCTCTCAATGGCTCAAGCTAGTCCTAGCATCTCATACAAGTCCTCAAGCATTCACATACCAAGTTTCAAGGCTCACAAAGTCAAATTGATCAACCAAAAACCCTAATTGGTCAACAATCAACACTAAGGGTAAAATGGTAATTTTGCAAATAAAAGTAAATAATTTTGATCAACATCATCACTTTGAGTCTACATTCATCATTTGATCAAGACTTGATCATGATTCATCAAGAAAATCTCAAGAATTCTCAAGATACAAAAGTTGCCAAATTTGGACAGTCAAAAGTCAACTATGCATTGACCAAGGCATAACTTTTTATTGGTTCATCAACAAAATTCCATCCAAAGCTCAAGTTGAAGAAAATTTGATCCTATACAAGTTGATAACAAGTGGAAATTTTAACTCCAAACCATTTGAAAGTTATGAATTTTTACATTATAGGTCACTTTTGAAGGTCAACCAAAACACCTTACAAACAAATGGGTATAACTTGAGTTTCAAGAATCAAATGGACATGAGACCAAAAGCTTTGGTTAGAGCATTCCTCAAGCTTTCCAAAATGGCCAAGAACACTCCCATATGTTAAAGTATGAGAGAGTTGCATATTTTTGAAGTTAGGAAATTTCTAGGGTTTTTAAGAAATCAACATGAGTGCAAAAAGTATTTTTCTCCAAAGTGGCCCAACTTTTCACATGTTAAGCCCAATACTAAAGTCATGCACGACCCAAAACCACTCTCCCATTTTTTTAGCCTATTTTATTTGATTTATTTAGTACTTTATTTGATTTAATTCATATTAAATCAAATAAAATCAAAATTAATTCAAATAAAATCAAAATTAATTCAAATATTGGAAATAAATATGGTTTGACCAATTCATGGGCTGTCATTGAGCAAGCATAACCGAAAATTCAAGAGAAGAGACCAAATCTCCTCCATTTTTACTCATTTTTGAAAATGGGGGAGGTTATGTTTTCTTGTTGGAAAGCCTTAAAGTTCCTTGTCTATGGCCATTAATTTACATCAATTTTGCTCTCCTATATAAAGGGATGAGGAGAAGCCCAAGAGGAGATGAAAAAAAAGGTGGAGAGAAAGACACGAAAATTGGTGAGAAGAGAGAACCATAAAAATTCCAAAATTCATAGAAACTTGTTTTTTTTCAAACTTCATTTTGCAGCCTCACTCAAGCCATTCCAAGCATTCCTTTGTGTTCCTCAGGTAAGTATGGGTTAGAATCACCCTTTACATGTGACTCATACCCTTTGAATCTCTCTATTTTCATTCATCATTTTCATTTATTTATTTTTTGAATTCGAATTTTATTTTTTAACGTATACTAACACAAACTAACCATTTCAATGTGTTCATATGATGTTTTAGAAATGTTTTAACCATTTACATGCAAAGTTCAATAGCTGGAGATGGAATTGTCATATTTACGGTTTAAGAAACTCTAAGTTTCGAATAGCATTCCACAGACTCGATCAAAGCCCCAAAACACCATCACGAGATTCGCCATATCCCATTTATTCGATCTGGGCACAGTTTTGCCATTGATTCTCATTATTATGTAGGATCAGAGATTCATATGTTTTAGCGACGGAAAAAATGTATGTAGGTATCAAACGAAAAGTGAAGTGTGGTGTGTTGGTTATGGTATTGTTTGAAAACAAAGGGGTCCCGGGTTCGAGAACCCCCAGGGACCCTTGCTTTATTTCTTTTCATTTTTCTTTTTATAACTTTTTTTTAAATTTAATTTACTTAAGCTTTCTCAATAGATAATTAAAATTAACTTAGATTAGTTTTCATAATTAATTTAATTTTCCTTTCAAATAATAAAAACTAATGATAAAAATAATTAGATTTAGGTTTATATGTTAAAATTAACATTTTATTTTCATAAAATTTTTATTTTTTCTTTTAATATAAAATTCCAAAAAAATATAATTTAATTTGTCATTTAGTTTTTAAAACAAAAAACTAAAAAATATTTTAATTTGTTTTTTTTCTTAATAAAAAAATCATAAAAATATGCTTTTATATTTTTTAGGAATTATTGTATAGGTCGCATAATATATAGCAATGTAATTTATTCCTTTTGCATTTTATAATTCTAGAAGAAAATGTATAGGATGTATATTTTTATTGTAATAGCAATAGGCCTAGGTAGTTTACTTTCCGCATCCCCCGATTAAAATGTACCCTCTCCCCATAATAGTTGTAATAGCGTAGGATTTTTATGTTTCTGCACTTATAACTGCTAATTAGACTTAGGACCAATGTATGTTAATTGAACCATAGATCACTAAATAAGCAAGAAAATATAATCGAATTCAAACACTACCACACACACGCACTCTTTAGGGTACGCCTCTCTTGGTTGCCTAATAAAAATGGCCATGCTTGTGCGTAAAGAGATCTTAAAGCCTAGGTTGCCTACGATAATTTGTCATCATCTAAAGTCCCTCCAATAAAAGGTTGTAACCCTACAGGTTATAACCTAGTCCCTTCAATAATAGGACGATGATAAATCCTTAAAAGAAAAGGCTTAAAGAAATCTTTACACCATGCCTTGGGTGGCCATACGGAATATAATCGCTTGTCCCTTTTAAATCCTAAAGAGACTTGACTACTTACTCATCAATAGTAAGGATAGTCACTTCTCAAAACGGATAGTAGAAAAGAAATGAAAGACTTAGGAGTAGGTAGATGCCTTAGATACTTGCTCACCTATTCAAAAATATTTTTGCACTTCACTTCACACATTTTCTAAAACATTTTTCAAAACAAGTAAGGTAACATCTTGTATAACGTTCCAACGAGAACTAATACAAGATTAAACCCTTCCTTTTCAAAAATCAATTTCAAACACACTCTTTTCAAAATCAAACAAAATTTCTTTGAAAACATTAAAGTGAGCTAGTATCTAAGAGCCCGTGGAAAACCACAGATGCGAAGGGTGCCTAACACCTTCCCTTCGCATAATCTACCTCCCGAACCCAAACTCTTTCAAAAATAAAGGTCTTTCCTATTCTTTTCTACAGTTCCGATTAGGATAAAAGAAAAGTCGGTGGTGACTCTAGCTTCCGCGATATTGCTTTCCTAAGAAAGCTTAAAAAGTCAGTTCTCCCACAGGATAACAGAACTGGCTTCTCTGCTGGGGAAATAATATTTTAAGAGAGGTGTACCTTAGGGAATAGATAACAAAATGTTTTCACTTGTTTGATTTGATTGCTTTAAAATTAAAGGGTTGTTTGGTTTAAGTTAGATGTGTGAAAGTCCTAACCCGGACTGAGTGCTTAGGTAAGTGACAATAGATCGTGGGCGCTGCATTAGAGTGTACTAATGTGGAAGAAGCGATGGTCACAGTCTCTAGAACCCTAGTTGAACTAAAACCTGTTATTGGCCATTAGGTAGCGAGGTGTCGGCTTTGGAATGACCCAAGGTTGGATGACACTCGATGCTACACCCATTGAGACTCGACTCAAGGAAGACTTTGGTCGCTACTTCGAAAGCGCACTGAAGTGGACCGCGAGAAAGGTCTGAGATATGGGATTCCTAGAACCCGGTTACTTTTCTAGGACAGGTTGAAAACCAACTTTCAGTGGGGCGGGTACTTACCTATACTTCATGCAAGCCTTAAACCTTAGGACCTTGTTTGACTTGTTTGTGTGTGTTATCTAATTGAGCATAAGCATCATCAGCATTGCATAACATAAACTAATCATTTCAAGGATTCGAAAATTCATCTTTGTCTTATTTTGTAGGATAATGACTTCCAAGGATTACATCCGGATCAACATTCCTGATATTCCTGACAAGTTCAAAGGGGTGGTATCCAAGGTTCCTAATCATTCGGAATTCGCCAGACGACGCGGCATTTTTATTACTTTAGTTAGTTTATTTTATTTGTAAACCCTAAGGGGCATCAAAAAAAAATGAAAATGAAAAAATAATAAAAATTGTTATTTGTTTTCTGACCAATCTGCTCTTGTTTGTTTTAAACGAAGATGATATTTCTGAATCCTTGAAAACATCGCATACGCATATCATGCATTCATACCATTACATAACAAGTTCTTGATCTAGCAGCGAGCTTTATCTCACGTCTTTGGTATTTTTGTCCACAGTAATGACTTCAGAACAGAATTCACAGGAGACTCAAAATGCTCAATTCCAACAGGCGATTCTGGGGCTGACCAAAGGACAAGCTGAGATCCGAGATTTGCTGAAAAAGAGGAGGACTAGAAAATCTATTGGGATTGTTAACATGGGCAGAAGGTACAAGACTCCAGTAAAGCAAGTTATTCAGGAGGAGGAGGTCGAGGTTTTTGAGAATGATGAAGCTTCCAACCGCCGAACGGTGATGGTTTCAGGAGATGAAGACGAGGATTACATGGATGATCAGTATCCTTTGAGAGATGAAAGGTACAAGATGCTAGAAGAACGATTAGCTGCTGTAGAGATCCAAAAGGCTCCTGGTTGGGATTTCAGTGACTTAGGCTTGGTTAAAGGGGTGGTCATCCCCAACAAATTCAAAGCGCCTGAATTCCCCAAATACGACGGTGTGTCTTGTCCTAGGATGCATTTGACAGCTTATGTGAGGAAGATTGCATCACACACCGTTGACCAGAGATTGTGGATGCATTACTTTCAGGACAGTTTGGTCGGGACTCAACTAGAATGGTACTATCAACTGGAAAGTGCCAAAGTACGCTCGTGGGACGATCTGGCTAGAGCTTTTTATGAACACTATGGTTACAACGTGCAATTGGCTCCTACCAGATTGCAGCTTCAGAATATGTCGATGGGCGCAAAGGATAGTTTCAAAGAGTACGCCCAGAAATGGAGAGATCTGGCGGGAAGAGTTCAACCTCCTTTAATGGAGAGAGAACTGATTGATATGTTAATGGGGACTTTGACGGGTCCATTCTATAGACATCTGATTGGAAGTTCATCTGCAAGTTTCACCGAGCTGATTCTGATTGGTGAACATGTTGAAAGTGGTATCCGAAGCGGTAAGATTCAGGTTGCTACAAGTTTTGATACTAAGGAGACTAATCATTCTGTAGGGGCAGTCTTGATTTCTTGCTCCACATCCAGGAAGCGTCAACACGAGCAGCAAAGTGGTAGACGCGTATGGAAATCCAAGCCTAAGCGACAGCTCACTCCGTTGCACATGCCACTGTCTCGAGCTTTGCAACAACTACTCAATCAGAATCTGATAACTCTACTACCGCCATACTTAGCTCCAGCTAATCCTATTCCAGGATATAAGCACAATGCAAGGTGCGCCTACCATTCAAATAGCCCAGGTCATGACACCGAAGATTGTGGGCCGTTGAAGCACAGGATTCAGGATTTGATCGACAGCAAAATTGTTGATTTTGGGCAGCCTCGTTGAAACTGTTAGCGCCACAGACGACTAGACGGATGACTTCCAGATCTTTTAGTTCGTTTTTCAATTACATTTTCTATGCTTGTTATTGTCTAAATATTTGACTTTGTATCAGACACTTTGTTATTTTGAGTAATCATCAATAATGCATTTGCTTATATTTCATCTTGAAGTCAATATTCTTATTTTCACTATTTCAAACTGTGTTTTCACTTTGTTTTGTTTTTGTGATATTCAACTCTTTATTAAAGCTGTGAATCTTTATAGGGAGGATGACGATAACAATACCATAATCCCTTACAGTATGCTTTTGAACGGCCTATGCTGACGATGTACAGGCATTTGTTTCAAATCCCAAACAGTGGAGTTATAAGGAAGATAATCCCTAGTCAACCCATTTGAGCCTTTGAAGTAGGAGTTTTCTTTTCATACAGATTCAAAACCCTTCATTCACAACCTGGGGCATGGGTAGTTTTGTCAGCTAATTTGAAAATGCCAAGCGTTCCCTTATACGCAAGCAGCGATGATTCCTTGAATCAGGCAATCAATACAAAAAAAAGAGGAAATGAAATATTGCTAAGTCAAAATTTACAAAAGGAAACTTAGCAGTAAATTAAATCCCGCTGACTGTAAAAATAATAATAAACAGTTCAGGCAAAAAAATCAGGGATAGAAAAAAAATTCAAACAAAGGCCATCATGGGTCATCCAAATCAAACAAAAAATAGAGGTAGCAACAAATCCTCAAAAAAAAAAATACTGACTGCCTAGTCAAAATAAATTCCAAACGTCAAAAATGGAATCATCATAAAAGTCCATCCTGAACCTTGGGGCATTTTAAAATGCATAGTTAGCTGAGCATAGGATTGGAGAACATCACGGAGATTGGGGTGGGCACAAATACTTTGAGCCTTTATCTTTTGTTTCTTAAAACCCGTGAACCAAGCCACGCTACAACCCTTTAAAAGTCCTAACTGAAGCACGGGTAGTTCGAAAGCATACTATTACCAAAAGGTATCCTGACTCCTTGAAGGTTCATACACCAAAATTTCGAGTTGATATCATTCTTTTTTCAGAATTTCTGTTTACAAATCATTGCTTACAAAATTCTGTTTACAAAAAAATTGTTTTACACAGAAAAATAGTTTTTGCACCTCAATACAAGCGGTGTTTCAAAAAAATATTTCTTTCAAAACTTCAAGACAAATATATGCATTACATTGTGGATATTACATCATAAAACATTTGTGTCTGACTATTTTGTTCAGGTGTTTGACAGCCAGGTTAGAATTTATAGGAAGAAACGGCTGATGCCTGAAAGTCCTCCTGACGAAGTTTGTGGTGACAGCAGAATTGTCCCAGACAGCAGAGATATTTTTTCATGCATGACCACTGTCATCCAGACTAGGGGCATGACATGTTATGGTCCAATTAACTTGGGGCAGTCAAGCCAAGCTTCAGAGCTTCTCTAGAAAATAATCAGGGGCAATATCAACATCATTCTCACAAAAATCAGCCTGGTGAAGCGTCTCCGTTACAGCAAAGATACTTCTGAATGCCAGGGGCATGATTACTAGGGGCATAAGATGTTACTGTCCAAGTTTACTTGTGGGGCATTAAAGCATATATTGTTCATTTCTACGCATGCTGTTTTTGAATTTGATACGGCCAGCGGTTGACAGGTAGCATCAGATGGTGTCAATGTCACGTCTTCGGAAGATGTTAAGGAAGCTGTTAAACAAAGTGGTGATGACTGTCTATTCCCCACAGAGCCATTTTCTTAACAGAAAAGCTCTCCCAGCATAATCTTTGGTTAACTGTTATTCCCCAGCAGAATTTTAAGACATCTGTTTCAAAAATCAGATATCCCCGCAGAGGTTACATCCCCAGCAGGTTTTATCTATCAGGATAAAACTTCTCCAATATTCTCCAGGAGTGTATTTGATGGCGACGGTATCCTTAATCACTTGCTGCTAAAGCTGAGGTTTTGGAGCTTTTCTCTGTAGAGAAATAACTTCTCAGCTCTCATAGTGGTAATCAACCTTCAGTTATCCGCAGATTCATTCCTGTCACTCAAGATGCTTGTCAAGGGTTATTTTTGGATAAAGCCACCGCAAATCAAATGGAAATGTTTCTCTCACTGCCTTTTCCAATGCCTGCTTTGCTTAATGTCGGTTCTGGTGATTCTTATTGGACATCTATTCAAATGTTGCAGTGTGCTTTGCCTTTCTCGTTTAATTGTGCTGGAGGGCGATACTTGATTAGGCAGAGGGAAATCTTAGAATTTGATTTTGCTAGATATGTTTTGCCTTCAATTATAAATGAAACGTATCCAGCATTGTATCCCCAAGCAGAAAAATGTTTGTTAGTGACAACTGTGTCCATCTGGTTGACAAGCGGGATTTGACTGTTTAATACATCCCCGGAAGAGTCGTATAACCTCCCATGAAGGATTCGTCAACTTCATCAGTCAAATGTGTTCAGATGACTTACATTCTCAAACAGAGATATTTTTCCCCAGCTGAGTATTCTCCAAACAGAAAGCAACATTGCCTTCCCCAGCGGAATTTATCCCGGTTTTCAGGACTTTTCAACAAGATCTTGTCAACAGCAGAAGAAATCCATCTGAAAATTCCCCAGCATGGTGCAAAAATCCCTGACATCAAATCAAGGATATTCTTGCACAGATCAATTCCAGAATCTCCAGCACAATTAACAGTTTTTAACAAGACATGATTTATTTTCCCAGGCTGTTGTTTACAGTTTTGGGAGTTGCTGTTGCTGTTTTCTTAGCATACATTTCATCTCATCATACATACATGCATGCGTGTATTCATAGCATACATACAGCATTTCTCGTTTATTTCGAGAACATCATTATACGATGCATTTCATGCATTCTTTTTCTACCAAAATATTTTTGCTGTTTTTCTGTAAAAATTTTCAATGTTTTGCAGGAAATTATTCAAACTACAGAATTTTGTCTACAGCTTTGCTGTGATAAAATATTATTACCAAGGCGAGAGACCACATCTCTGCAATTTCTTCTGAAGTGACAGATGCCTTATATCGGCAAGATTTTCAGAAACAGTTCAAAGACAGAGAATCCAACGCACAGGTCATTAACTTCAGAACCTGACAAACGGCTAAATTAATGCATCCAACAAAACGGCTCAACACAGAAGAGTTTAACGTATATTGCATTAATTCCAAAGTTCAAATTCGGTTCACACATCTGGAAAAGCAGTTCAGGTTAAAGCAACCAATTATCCGGTTTTTTACACGCCTGGCAAAACAGTTCAGGTAAAAGCGATTCAGCATCTGGTTCATACTCGTGGAAAGACAATCCGAGATGAAGCAACCAACCAGTCATCAAGTGCATACGCCTGACGGACCAACTCAGGATGAAGCAACTTGGTATTCAAAGTACACATGGCTTGGACAGACAATCCAAGACGTTACAACTTCACTTGGACAGACAAATCTGAGGCGAAGTAATTTTACATGCGGTACACACAGTTCTGGACAGACAATCTAGGAAGCAACAACTTTTCACTTGGACAGACAATCCAAGATGAAGCAACTTCATTTAGACAGACAATCTGAGATGAAGTAACCAGACACTTCCAGACATACGATTCAAGGAGCAACATCATTTTTTCATCGAGACAGACAATCCAGGATGAAGTTGGACAGACAATCCAACAAACATCAATTCCTCGTCGAGACAGACAATCCAAGACGAACTTCCGGACAGACAATCCAGGAAGCAGTATCATTTTCATCAGTATAGACAATCCAAGATGAAGCGGGACAGACAATCCAGCAAACAACAATTTCTCGTCAAGGACAGACAATCCAAGACGGACTTCCGGACAGACAATCTAGGAGGTGGTATCATTTTCATCAGGACAGACAATCCAAGATGAAGTTGGACAGACAATCCAGCAAACAACAATTTCTCGTCAAGGACAGACAATCCAAGACGGACTTCCGAACAGACAATCTAGGAGGTGGTATCATTTTCATCAGGACAGATAATCCAAGATGAAGTTGGACAGACAATCCAGCAAACAACAATTTCTTGTCAAGGACAGACAATCCAAGACGGACTTCCGGACAGATAATCTAGGAGGTGGTATCATTTTCATCAGAACATACAATCCAAGATGAAGTTGGACAGACAATCCAGCAAACAGCAATTTCTCGTCAAGGACAGACAATCCAAGACGAACTTCCGGACAGACAATCTAGGAGGTGGTATCATTTTCATCAGGACAGACAATCCAAGATGAAGTTGGACAGACAATCCAGCAAACAGTAATTTCTCGTCAAGGACAGACAATCCAAGACGGACTTCCGGACAGACAATATAGGAGGTGGTATCATTTTCATCAGGACAGACAATCCAAGATGAAGTTGGACAGACAATCCCACAAGCAGCAACTCCTCGTCAGGACAGACAATCCAAGACGAACTTCCGGACAGATAATCCAGGAAGAAATATTCATCAGAACAGACAATCCAAGATGAAGTTGGACAGACAATCCAGGAAGAAATATTCATCAGGACAGATAATCCAAGATGAAGTTGGATAGACAATCCAGCAAGCAGCAACTCCTCGTCGGGACGGACAATCCAAGACGAGCTTCCATGACAGACAATCTAGGAAGAAATATTCATCGGGACAGACAATCCAGGATGAAGTTGGACAGACAGTCCAGCAGGCAGCATCATCTCGCCGGGACAGAAAATCCAAGACGAACTTCCAAGAAAGACAATCTAGGAGGAAATATTCATCAGGACAGACAATCCAGGAAGTAATTTCAACAAACAGATTCAACCTTTACGAGCAACAACAAGTTCTCACAATAGATGGCATCCCTAAGCCCATCTCCTCAACAGGTTTCAGACTCTTAATGGCGTCTGTAAGCCCATTCCAACATCTCAACACAGTGATATGCACCGGCGAGTGCAAATTTCAGGTATTTTAGTATTCAATCTTCTTTTACCTTCAAATCACGAACGGCAGTGGCCGTTCTAACTTTTCAGGTTCAAGAAAATTGAATAGGGGCAGCTGTCATACCCCAAAATTTGCCCTCACCTCATGGGTATACTTTCATTCAAAATTACTTGGCAAACTCAAGGAGCAGGTACAAATCAAAAGAAATCAAAGTCATGGTCTCAACTTCTATACAAGTGGTTGAACTAGGGTTTCATTTCTCTACAAGAAAATGAAGTGTTCAAGACTTCAAGTGATTTTTATTTGGTCACATGCCTCTAAGACAAGCCATGCATAGGCTCACAAGACATCCATTCACTCAAGAACATCTCAAAGCTTCTCAATCAAGCAATCTCCTAAAGCAGGAAATCTCTCAAATTAGGGTTTGCATTATCACAAGGAAATTTGTGCTCTCAATGGCTCAAGCTAGTCCTAGCATCTCATACAAGTCCTCAAGCATTCACATACCAAGTTTCAAGGCTCACAAAGTCAAATTGATCAACCAAAAACCCTAATTGGTCAACAATCAACACTAAGGGTAAAATGGTAATTTTGCAAATAAAAGTAAATAATTTTGATCAACATCATCACTTTGAGTCTACATTCATCATTTGATCAAGACTTGATCATGATTCATCAAGAAAATCTCAAGAATTCTCAAGATACAAAAGTTGCCAAATTTGGACAGTCAAAAGTCAACTGTGCATTGACCAAGGCATAACTTTTTTTTTTGGTTCATCAACAAAATTCCATCCAAAGCTCAAGTTGAAGAAAATTTGATCCTATACAAGTTGATAACAAGTGGAAATTTTAACTCCAAACCATTTGAAAGTTATGAATTTTTACATTATAGGTCACTTTTGAAGGTCAACCAAAACACCTTACAAACAAATGGGTATAACTTGAGTTTCAAGAATCAAATGGACATGAGACCAAAAGCTTTGGTTAGAGCATTCCTCAAGCTTTCCAAAATGGCCAAGAACACTCCCATATGTTAAAGTATGAGAGAGTTGCATATTTTTGAAGTTAGGAAATTTCTAGGGTTTTTAAGAAATCAACATGAGTGCAAAAAGTATTTTTCTCCAAAGTGGCCCAACTTTTCACATGTTAAGCCATGCACGACCCAAAACCACTCTCCCATTTTTTTAGCCTATTTTATTTGATTTATTTAGTATTTTATTTGATTTAATTCATATTAAATCAAATAAAATCAAAATTAATTCAAATAAAATCAAAATTAATTCAAATATTGGAAATAAATATGGTTTGACCAATTCATGGGCTGTCATTGAGCAAGCATAACCGAAAATTCAAGAGAAGAGACCAAATCTCCTCCAATTTTTCTCATTTTTGAAAATGGGGGAGGTTATGTTTTCTTGTTGGAAAGCCTTAAAGTTCCTTGTCTATGGCCATTAATTTACATCAATTTTGCTCTCCTATATAAAGGGAGGAGGAGAAGCCCAAGAGGAGAAAGACACGAAAATTGGTGAGAAGAGAGAACCATAAAAATTCCAAAATTCATAGAAACTTGTTTTTTTTTCAAACTTCATTTTGCAGCCTCACTCAAGCCATTCCAAGCATTCTTTGTGTTCCTCAGGTAAGTATGGGTTAGAATCACCCTTTACATGTGACTCATACCCTTTGAATCTCTCTATTTTCATTCATCATTTTCATTTATTTATTTTTTGAATTCGAATTTTATTTTTTAACGTATACTAACACAAACTAACCATTTCAATGTGTTCATATGATGTTTTAGAAATGTTTTAACCATTTACATGCAAAGTTCAATAGCTGGAGATGGAATTGTCATATTTACGGTTTAAGAAACTCTAAGTTTCGAATAGCATTCCACAGACTCGATCAAAGCCCCAAAACACCATCACGAGATTCGCCATATCCCATTTATTCGATCTGGGCACAGTTTTGCCATTGATTCTCATTATTATGCAGGATCGGAGATTCATATGTTTTAGCGACGGAAAAAATGTATGTAGGTATCAAACGACAAGTGAAGTGTGGTGTGTTGGTTATGGTATTGTTTGAAAACAAAGGGGTCCCGGGTTCGAGACCCCCAGGGACCCTTGCTTTATTTCTTTTCATTTTTCTTTTTATAACTTTTTTTAAAATTTAATTTACTTAAGCTTTCTCAATAGATAATTAAAATTAACTTAGATTAGTTTTCATAATTAATTTAATTTTCCTTTCAAATAATAAAAACTAATGATAAAAATAATTAGATTTAGGTTTATATGTTAAAATTAACATTTTATTTTCATAAAATTTTTATTTTTTCTTTTAATATAAAATTCCAAAAAAATATAATTTAATTTGTCATTTAGTTTTTAAAACTAAAAACTAAAAAATATTTTAATTTGTTTTTTTTCTTAATAAAAAAATCATAAAAATATGCTTTTATATTTTTTAGGAATTATTGTATAGGTCGCATAATATATAGCAATGTAATTTATTCCTTTTGCATTTTATAATTCTAGAAGAAAATGTATAGGATGTATATTTTTATTGTAATAGCAATAGGCCTAGGTAGTTTACTTTCCGCATCCCCCGATTAAAATGTACCCTCTCCCCATAATAGTTGTAACAGCGTAGGATTTTTATGTTTCTGCACTTATAACTGCTAATTAGACTTAGGACCAATGTATGTTAATTGAACCATAGATCACTAAATAAGAAAGAAAATATAATTGAATTCAAACACTACCACACACACGCACTCTTTAGGGTATGCCTCTCTTGGTTGCCTAATAAAAATGGCCATGCTTGTGCGTAAAGAGATCTTAAAGCCTAGGTTGCCTACGATAATTTGTCATCATCTAAAGTCCCTCCGATAAAAGGTTGTAACCCTACAGGTTATAACCTAGTCCCTTCGATAATAGGACGATGACAAATCCTTAAAAGAAAAGGCTTAAAGAAATCTTTACACCATGCCTTGGGTGGCCATACGGAATATAATTGCTTGTCCCTTTTAAATCCTAAAGAGACTTGACTACTTACTCATCAATAGTAAGGATAGTCACTTCTCAAAACGGATAGTAGAAAAGAAATGAAAGACTTAGGAGTAGGTAGATGCCTTAGATACTTGCTCACCTATTCAAAAATATTTTTGCACTTCACTTCACACATTTTCTAAAACATTTTTCAAAACAAGTAAGGTAACATCTTGTATAACGTTCCAACGAGAACTAATACAAGATTAAACCCTTCCTTTTCAAAAATCAATTTCAAACACACTCTTTTCAAAATCAAACAAAATTTCTTTGAAAACATTAAAGTGAGCTAGTATCTAAGAGCCCGTGGAAAACCACAGATGCGAAGGGTGCCTAACACCTTCCCTTCGCATAATCTACCTCCCGAACCCAAACTCTTTCAAAAATAAAGGTCTTTCCTATTCTTTTCTACAGTTCCGATTAGGATAAAAGAAAAGTCGGTGGTGACTCTAGCTTCCGCGATATTGCTTTCCTAAGAAAGCTTAAAAAGTCAGTTCTCCCACAGGATAACAGAACTGGCTTCTCTGCTGGGGAAATAATATTTTAAGAGAGGTGTACCTTAGGGAATAGATAACAAAATGTTTTCACTTGTTTGATTTGATTGCTTTAAAATTAAAGGGTTGTTTGGTTTAAGTTAGATGTGTGAAAGTCCTAACCCGGACTGAGTGCTTAGGTAAGTGACAATAGATCGTGGGCGCTGCATTAGAGTGTACTAATGTGGAAGAAGCGATGGTCACAGTCTCTAGAACCCTAGTTGAACTAAAACCTGTTATTGGCCATTAGGTAGCGAGGTGTCGGCTTTGGAATGACCCAAGGTTGGATGACACTCGATGCTACACCCATTGAGACTCGACTCAAGGAAGACTTTGGTCGCTACTTCGAAAGCGCACTGAAGTGGACCGCGAGAAAGGTCTGAGATATGGGATTCCTAGAACCCGGTTACTTTTCTAGGACAGGTTGAAAACCAACTTTCAGTGGGGCGGGTACTTACCTATACTTCATGCAAGCCTTAAACCTTAGGACCTTGTTTGACTTGTTTGTGTGTGTTATCTAATTGAGCATAAGCATCATCAGCATTGCATAACATAAACTAATCATTTCAAGGATTCGAAAATTCATCTTTGTCTTATTTTGTAGGATAATGACTTCCAAGGATTACATCCGGATCAACATTCCTGATATTCCTGACAAGTTCAAAGGGGTGGTATCCAAGGTTCCTGATCATTCGGAATTCGCCAGACGACGCGGCATTTTTATTACTTTAGTTAGTTTATTTTATTTGTAAACCCTAAGGGGCATCAAAAAAAAAATGAAAATGAAAAAATAATAAAAATTGTTATTTGTTTTCTGACCAATCTTCTCTTGTTTGTTTTAAACGAAGATGATATTTCTGAATCCTTGAAAACATCGCATACGCATATCATGCATTCATACCATTGCATAACAGGTTCTTGATCCAGCAGCGAGCTTTATCTCACGTCTTTGGTATTTTTGTCCACAGTAATGGCTTCAGAACAAAATTCACAGGAGACTCAAAATGCTCGGTTCAACGATTCGGGTGACCAAAGGACAAGCTGAGATCTGAGATTTGCTGAAAAAGAGGAGGACTAGAAAATCTATTGGGATTGTTAACATGGGCAGAAGGTACAAGACTCCAGTAAAGCAAGTTATTCAGGAGGAAGAGGTCGAGGTTTTTGAGAATGATGAAGCTTCCAACCGCCGAACGGTGATGGTTTCAGGAGATGAAGACGAGGATTACATGGATGATCAGTATCCTTTGAGAGATGAAAGGTACAAGATGCTAGAAGAACGATTAGCTGCTGTAGAGATCCAAAAGGCTCCTGGTTGGGATTTCAGTGACTTAGGCTTGGTTAAAGGGGTGATCATCCCCAACAAATTCAAAGCGCTTGAATTCCCCAAATACGACGGTGTGTCTTGTCCTAGGATGCATTTGACAGCTTATGTGAGGAAGATTGCACCACACACCGTTGACCAGAGATTGTGGATGCATTACTTTCAGGACAGTTTGGTCGGGGCTCAACTAGAATGGTACTATCAACTGGAAAGTGCCAAAGTACGCTCGTGGGACGATCTGGCTAGAGCTTTTTATGAACACTATGGTTACAACATGCAATTGGCTCCTACCAGATTGCAGCTTCAGAATATGTCGATGGGCGCAAAGGATAGTTTCAAAGAGTACGCCCAGAAATGGAGAGATCTGGCGGGAAGAGTTCAACCTCCTTTAATGGAGAGAGAACTGATTGATATGTTAATGGGGACTTTGACGGGTCCATTCTATAGACATCTGATTGGAAGTTCATCTGCAAGTTTCACCGAGCTGATTCTGATTGGTGAACATGTTGAAAGTGGTATCCGAAGCGGTAAGATTCAGGTTGCTACAAGTTTTGATACTAAGGAGACTAATCATTCTGTAGGGGCAGTCTTGATTTCTTGCTCCACATCCAGGAAGCGTCAACACGAGCAGCAAAGGGGTAGACGCGTATGGAAATCCAAGCCTAAGCGACAGTTCACTCCGTTGCACATGCCACTGTCTCGAGCTTTGCAACAACTACTCAATCAGAATCTGATAACTCTACTACCGCCATACTTAGCTCCAGCTAATCCTATTCCAGGATATAAGCACAATGCAAGGTGCGCCTACCATTCAAATAGCCCAGGTCATGACACCGAAGATTGTGGGCCGTTGAAGCACAGGATTCAGGATTTGATCGACAGCAAAATTGTTGATTTTGGGCAGCCTCGTTGAAACTGTTAGCGCCACAGACGACTAGACGGATGACTTCCAGATCTTTTAGTTCGTTTTTCAATTACATTTTCTATGCTTGTTATTGTCTAAATATTTGACTTTGTATCAGACACTTTGTTATTTTGAGTAATCATCAATAATGCATTTGCTTATATTTCATCTTGAAGTCAATATTCTTATTTTCACTATTTCAAACTGTGTTTTCACTTTGTTTTGTTTTGTGATATTCAACTCTTTATTAAAGTGTGAATCTTTATAGGGAGGATGCGATAACAATACCATAATCCCTTACAGATGCTTTTGAGCGGCCTATCTTGTGATGTCTGCATTTGTTTCAAATCCCAAACAGTGGAGTTATAAGGAAGATAATCCCTAGTCAACCCATTTGAGCCTTTGAAGTAGGAGTTTTCTTTTCATACTGATTCAAAACCCTTCATTCACAACCGGGCATGGGTAGTTTTGTCACTAATTTGAAAATGCCAAGCGTTCCCTTATACAAGCGATGATTCCTTGAATCGCAATCAATACAAAAAAAAGAGGAAATGAAATATTGCTAAGTCAAAATTTACAAAAGGAATCTTAGCAGTAAATTAAATCCCGCTGACTGTAAAAATAATAATAAACAGTTCAGGCAAAAAAATCAGGGATAGAAAAAAAATTCAAACAAAGGCCATCATGGGTCATCCAAATCAAACAAAAAATAGAGGTAGCAACAAATCCTCAAAAAAAAAATACTGACTGCCTAGTCAAAATAAATTCCAAACGTCAAAAATGGAATCATCATAAAAGTCCATCTTAGAAAGCAATGTCGCGGTAAGAAAGAGTTGTCACCAACTTTTCTTTTATCCTAAAGGAGCGGTAGAAAAGAACAGAAAAAGACCTTTTGTTTTGAAAATTGGGTTCGGGAGGTAAGTTATGCGAAGGGAAGGTGTTAGGCACCCTTCACATCCATGGTTATCCATGGGCTCTTAGTTACTAGCTCACTTTGTTTGAAAATTGTTTACTTTGTGAAAAGGGTGTGTGTTTAGTAAAATATTTTGAAGAAGTTTTAACTTCGTAACAGTTCTTGTTCGAGCATTTTACGAAGTGTTGACTTGTTTATTTTTGAAATGTTTTGAATAAATGTAAGATGCGAAAAGCATTTTGAAAATGTTTTTGTGGGCAAGCAACAATTTGGACTTACCTACTCCTAAAGGTTTTTCGTTCTTTTGTGCGATCTATGGCGAGAAGTGACTAGCCCTACCATTGAAGGATAGGTAGTCAAATCCCTAGGATGTTAAGGGACAGGTGCGAGTCATCGAATTGGTCACCCAAGGCTTGGTGTAAGGGTACCCGTAGTAATCTTAATTGACGGGACATACCACCACTTTTGATCGAAGGGACTAGGTCATAGCCCGTAGGGCTACATCCTTTTAATCGGAAGGGACTAGTGGGGGTGTTTTAAGGAAACCTTTTTGTTTTAGGCTTCCCCTACGCTCAGGGATGTAACCGTTTTGTTATAGGCAACTAGAGAGGAATTAACCTGTGGGTGTAAGTGAGCGAGTGTTTTTGTTTCAGTTATTTTTTCTTGTGCTAAGTGATCTATGTTCGATTTATTTTTTCATACATTTGCCTAATGTCTAACAGTTAAATATAGGTGCGGAAAGTAACGAAAAGATAAAAAAACACGCTACGCTATTACAGGGCTTTGTGGAGGGGGTACAATAATTTAATCGGGGAATTGCAAAATGAAAGAAAATAAATTACATTTTTTTAGTATTCGGTAACATATACACTTGTTCTAGAATTTAAATATATAATGGGATAAATAAATACGGACAAGCGAATAAAGTCGGGTGGTCAAATATTTTTTTTTGAGTTTTTGAAGAAAAGGTAATAATTTTGGCAAGAAAATAAACTTGAATTAAGCTAAAAGGAAATTAAATTGTTTAGTAAAATAAAAGTTGGATGAAAGTCGAGTGAATCCTAATTTCTAATTGGTTGATTTTAGAAAATTAAAATTAAATTATTTACATAATTAATTAAATTATATCCTAAATTAAACTAAATGAATTAATTATATTAATATACTAAAAAAATGAAATGTTAACTAAAATTAAAAGTTCTAACTTTGCTTATTATAAGTCCTAATTAAATTACTAATTGTAGTTAATTTGATTAAGTTTATATCAATTAAAAAAATTAAAATAAGAAAATATAAAACAAAAAAAAAAGAAAAGTGTCCCAGGGGTTTCGAACCCGAGACCCTGTGGTGCTTGATGAGTGGATTGCCAAGCAAGTTACGCCTCTTTGTTGTCATTTGCCTGCAGAGAAGAAAATATATTATAAAACAAAATTTAAAAATATAAATTAAAATGAAATTCCGTGCGCAGTTCAAATGGCCCAGTCATAAAATGCCACGTCTTCATCTTCCTCGTCCTCCGTCGTTTTAGGCCAAAGGCTATACCGATGGTGCTCTTTCTGTCACTACATGCTTTGCAAATCACAAAACGCATTTCATGCAAAATAAAATGATCCTGAGCCCATGGTCAGACTCGGTTTTGCCTCGTGAGTATGATAGCACCATTACTTTCCTCCAATTATGCCTAAATATGGAAGCCTCAATTTGAAACCCTAAAACTCAAAAATGGCAGATCGTCATGTATGCATCAAAAAACACATTAAATGGTTCCTACATGTTCTAAAAATTCATACCAACATGTTTATATATTCAAAAATGGTTTAAAGTAAGTAAAATAATATCTTGGATTTTGAGTTAAAGTGGCCAAACCGTGTATGTGACTTGATGTTTTTGGACCCTTTGAAGACTTAGAACGATTGGAATATGTCTCTTGTTGCTCCAGGAATATGATAGAATGATGGAAAGGGATTGAGAGAAGCAGTAGCAACAAATCCAATTATACAAGTTTATGGAAATTTGAAAGTGAAATCTTGGTGTTTGGGCTTTGAACCCGTGTCCTTTTGATTTGATGTTGTTGTCTATTTATAAGCAGTGAATTGAATCCATAAAAATGGAAAGAAACAAGGGAATCATGGTCTTGCCAAAATCAAAGGAAACATGTTTTTCTCAAATTTTCAAAGCTTTCAAGATGGATGAGATTTTGTTTTTCTCTTGTCTCCCACGGTTACATATGATATAAATGGCCTTCTAGAAGCTTGACAAATAACCATGCATTTATTTTATTTATTTTACTAATTTATTTTCATATAAAATGACTTTTAATGCATTAAAATGATAATAAATTAAATAAACAGGAAAAAATAAAATAAATGGTTTGGAGGTCGTGGATGGGCTTAGGATTAAGTTTGGATCATGAAAACTTGGGCCCATTTGGAAAAAATCTTATTTTGGGAAATGTTGATTTCAAGCATTTATCCAAAAATTTGCCAACTTCTCCAATGCATAACACTTCCAATTTTAACCCTATGAGGGTGATCTTGGACTTTTTAGAAAGCTTGGGATGTTCTCTAACCAATTCCTTTTGTCCCATTTCAATTTGATCTTCCATGCTTAAGTTAAGAGCTTTGACCCAAAAGGTGTTTTTGTTGACTTTTCAAAAGGACCTATAATGTATTTGGTCATAACTTCCCAATGATGCTTATTTGACCTTCCATATGTGATTCAAAGTTGTAGAGAATCACATTTTCTAAAAAATGAGATTTGTATGGGGAGTTTCTGATAAAGTATGAAGAAGTTATGATTTGGTCAATGTTCAGTTGACTTTTCAGTCATCCAAATTTAGAAACTTTTGCATCTTGATGATTTTTGAGATATTCTTGATGAATCATGATCAAGGCTTGATCAAATTATGAATATAATCTCAAAATGATGATGTTGACCAAAAATTTTGACTTTCAACTATAAAATGACCATTTTACCCCTATGGTTGACTGTTGACCAAATAGGGCTTTTGACTGATCAAATTGGCATTGTGAGTCTTGAAACTTGATATGGAGATACTTGAGGACATGTATAGGACCATGAAGCTTGTTTAAGACATTGAGAGCTTCATTTTCCTTAAGAGTACACAAACCCTAATTTTTGAAATCTTTGACCTAAGAGGACATTTGTCTGAGGAGCCTTGGAGTATTCTTGAGTAGTTAGAAATCTTGTGAGCTTGAGTATGTATGCTTGAAGTTCCCATAGTTGCGAGGGACTCTTTGAATGAAAATATGCCCAAGAAGTGAGGGAAAATTTTAGGGTATGATAGCTGCTCCGATTCAATCTTCTTAAACTTGAGGAGTTAGATCGGCGCGCCTGCCGTTTGTGGTCCGGAGGTGGAAGAAGATTGAATACTAAAATACCAAAAATTTGCACTCGCTGGTGTGCCTTATCGGGTTGAAACGGGAATAGGCTTAGAGATTCTATTTAAAGTTTGAGAAATATCGAGGAGATGCGCTTAAAAATGCCATCCAGGGTCGAGAGAAGATCGTCGGAGATGGGCTTAATGATGCCATCTAGAAATAGTATCAGGACAAGTCTTACACATAGGCTATGTTTGAATGGACTGACTAGGGAAAATCTGGAATCGAGTATCAGAGTTAAACCGTTGCCTCATGTATCTTGTGTTATTTCGATAGTTGTATGGATAACATCCCTGTCTGTTATCGGGAATTTCCGTAGCTCGCCACTTGAATGGATAACATCCCTGTCTGGTATCGAGAATTTCTGTAGCTTGCCACTTGAATGGATAACATCCTTGTCTGATATCGGGAATTTCTGTAGCTGGCCACTTGAATGGATAATATCTCTGTCTAATATCGGGAATTTCCGTAGCTCGCCACTTGAATGGATAACATCCCTGTCTGTTATCGGGAATTTCTGTAGCTCGCCACTTGAATGGATAATATCCCTATCTAATATCGGGAATTTTCGTAGATCGCCACTTGAATTGATAACATCCCTGTCTAATATCAGGAATTTCTGTAACTCGCCACTTGAATGGATAATATCCATGTCTGATATCGGGAATTTCTGTAACTTGCCACTTGAATGGATAACATCCCTGTCTGATATCGGGAATTTTTGTAGCTTGACACTTGAATGGATAACATACATGTCTGATATCAGGAATTTCCGTAGCTCGCCACTTGAATGGATAACATCCCTATTTGATATCAGGAATTTTTGTAGCTCGCCACTTGAATGGATAACATCCCTGTCTGATATCGGGAATTTTCGTACCTTTCCACTTGAATGGATAACATCCCTGTCTGATATCGGGAATTTCCATGGCTTGTCGCGTAAAGATTTGAGTATAAAATTCTTGTCTGTTTGGTGATGAACCTGAAAAACAGCAATAATTTCGTAAGAATAACAACAGTGCATGAAATGCATCGTGTAATGATGCTCTCGAGATAAACGAGAATGTTGTATGTATGCGATGAACGCACGCATGAATGTATATATGAAAGAATGAATGCATGAAAAGAAACAACAACTCCGAGTCGCAGCTCCTGATTTGGGGGAAAATAAATCCATGTCCGTTGCATAACCGTGCTGGGAATTTTTGATGTACGTATGAGAACCCTCAGATGGGGATGTTAACTTCTGCATGGGGACAAAAGCAACCCGGGAAGAGTCGATCGCCTGTCGCCTTTTTATTGAAATATTGAAATTTACAAACCCTGACCAGGGATGAAAGAGATGGACAATCTCTGATATACTCTTCTAGTGATCAAGAGGAATTTATGTTTGGAGAATAGGAACTTGCCGGAGACGTAATCTTTGTGGGGAATTGGATCCTCGATGTTGATGAACCGAAACTCCGCTGGGGGATGATAGTTGTTTGGGAAAATAATTCTATCGGGACATTAACTCCTGCGTGTTGTGTAACACCCCAATTCTACCCGTCAGAAATAATAAATAAATCAGAGTAATAAAATTTCATAAACAAAATTGAGACGTCACATCGTCATACATCACTTTCCAAAACATTGCATAATCAAAATAATACTGAGAAGTAGGATAAACTGATCATGACATCATTCACATCATAGGCATATAAATATGCATAAAGCAGCAGATACATCCACAAAGTATTCGTGTCAATATATAAACATAAACCACAAGGTCATCAGGATGATACAAAGTATACTATCCTAATAAAACAACAAAATTTCCCATCCTTGAGTGTTACACAACCAGAGCATCGACGACACAAAAGTAAAACTCATGTTAATCCACCTCTTCAATGCGGAGCACCTACACGTTACCCGTATAAAGGTAACGGCAAAACAAGTAAAGGGTGAGATAATTCACATCTTATAACTAAAGAGATGATAAAATATATATAGCTTCAGAATTATAAAGAGATACCGATAATAAATCATATTCCAACATATCATCACTTGTACCATTTTCTTCACCAATATATGTCATATATTCCACACTTTATCGTCACTTTATCATCACATCACATTTATCACATAAAACATCTCAAATCATCACAAAATAACTCTTCATTAAATTCATCTCAAATCATCACATCATCGCAATCATCATAAATCATCATAACACAACACATCATTCAAAGAACTCAATCAAACATAACCAACACAATGTGACACGACTATGTATGCATGTGGTACCAATCATAATCGTCCGTAATTAGGGACTCGTCATTAGGCAAAAGCCCTCGTCACTAGGCAAAAGCCCTCGTCATTAGGCAAAAGCCCTCGTCACTAGGAAAAAACCCTCGTCATTATGCAATGTATGCGACTCGACAAATACGACATCACATACACACAACAACAACATCATCACAACATCATAATAAAACACTTCACTTAATCATATAAAACATCACAAAACAATAACGTCACAAAAGTACATAACATCAGAGCAAAACTCTCATCGTGTTTGCCATAAAAGGCCAAAGCATAAGCTTTCGTCGCAGTTGCCATTAAGGTCGTCATGGTTGCCATAGTTTTCAGGTCAATCAAACACAATAACATAATATAATACGACATCACACATTGTCTAAAGCCCTAGTCACTTCATTTACACGACACCAAGATAAATGATCAACACATCATATTTGCATTATGAATTTCATCATATCATCAATTATAGAAACATATATCAACAACATCGTCACAACATCATAATGGCCTAAGCCCTCGTCATTAGGCAAAAGCCCTCGTCACTAGGCAAAATCCCTCGTCACTTTGTTTACCAAACATCGGAGGTAAAAACATCGTCATAATATCATAATCATTTCATCACCAATTTATCCCACAAGTATGCATTCAAAATGGAAGCATATATCATCACTAATTAAACAACCACTTAATTCCAATTTTAGATTAATATACACCTAATCACATTCATCATAAAAACCATCCCAAAATTATCGGCATTAACCTCAGTAATCAACATCCCAACCGGGTTGCCAAAACATAACTCAAACGGTCTAATTCGGACCCGTTATAGTCTATTCCAAATCGGGCACAATTCCGGATAACTAGCTTCGTCACCTAGTTCGGCTAAATCGACTAACTGAACCCAATTTTACTCATTTCTAATTCATTCCCCAAGTCTTCTAAATTATAACATGGCCTAATATTTTCCTCTATTAAGGTGAGCTACTGATGCACAGAAGAAAATAGAGAAACAGGATTGCAGAAAACCAGAAACAACAGAGAATAGAAAAACAGAAGGTCCTTTGCAACATAGGGGTGTGCCGTACATCACCCCCTCACACACTCCCGCCGACCGTCAAAGAGGCCATGCCATCCATTAAGAGGAAACTCCGACCATCATACCATGGGGTGTCGGCCGTCAAGCATAGGGAAGCCGACCGTCACCCCCTCTTTCCATTTCCTCTTCCTCAAACCCTCAGGCACAACAGTTGCAGAACAGAAAAACAGCAACTTCATTTTTCCTCTTTTTCTCATTTTCCAACAATATTTCTACACAACCAAAACAATCTTATTTCCATACTACCAACACAAAATCAAATCGAATTCAACAAAACATAACAAGAAATTTAAGAAACTCATTCAACATCTCTACAACCCTAAACCACATATAATCTATCATACCCTATTTATAGAAATAAAAGTATCAAACCCCTTACCTCTAGATTCTTCAAAGCCCTAGAATCATCACCATCCCCATCTTCTCTTTGCCTCCTTCTTCTTCTTCTTCTTTTTCTTCTTCTTCTTCTTTCCCAAGACCACTCTTTTTCTGTTTGTTTCTATTTTCTCCTTTTAGCAAAACAACACACATGCCTTTGGTTTTGTTTCAAGACTATAGGGTGTAAAGTTAATTCCCTCTAATTAGTGAAACGCCCTCCTTTGGTCTTGCTATTCCAATAAGCCCGGTTAAATAAATATACGTCCGAATAATATTTCTCCGAATATATTAATAAATATACCGACTAAAAATATAATTTATCCCAAAATAAATACTAACCGATAATTTTGAAAATAATAATATAAATATAATATTTAATAAATGGGGGCGTTACATGCTATATATTTGACCACTTTTGTTGAAGACGAGAATTTCCTGATTCATGCTGGGGATATCTTGAATGATTGAGGAGGACTGATTGTAATCCTTCATCTGTCCGGGAGACAAATCTACTAGGGAAACTATCTCAGATGGACTAGATGGGGAGCATAGAGCATGTAGATCTGCAACGGATACGAGATCAGATGGATCTGTTGGAGAGAGTAATTCTTTTATCCGCTGGAAGACTCTCTGGGGATAAAGAATAACCTGTTGAAAGATGCCCCAAGCGGCTGCTCTAATTGGCTGGGGAATATTTATATTGGGGGAATTTCCACAAGACTGACTCTGTGAGGGATGACTCCAACATTTCCCCCATATCTTGAATGGTTCCGAAGACATGATATAGACACCATCTGATACCACTGGCATAGACCGGAAAATACCATAATGGTTTTTCTGAAACTGAGAGGTTTTTCACAAGACCGACTTTGTGGGGAATGACTCCACCGTTGCCCCTATGTCTTGACTGGTTCTGAAGACATGATGCTAACACCATCTGATACTACTAAAACAGACCAGAAAATCCCATAATGGTTTTACTGAAATTTGGGATCGATGCAATGCAATAGGGAGGAGGCGCTTCTGGTAATTCAGGCGATGAGGCCTTAACAAATGCTACTCCTGTTTTTTCATGTATTTTTCATAAACATCAATCATTTTCAAAGGTATGGACATTTACGCACTTGAAATAGAGAAAGTAATAGTGGAACAAAATTCTCTAAAGCTTGGCTTAACTGCCCCCGGTGTGCTGGACAACAACATGTCGTGCCCCTAGCTTGGACCATAGCAATCATGCCCCTTGTATGCATGAGCCTTTAGCTAACTAAATCAAGTGTAAGAAATACTGATGTTGTTCAGAAGCCACTACGTCTATCAGGAGGACTCTTAGTCGTTAGTCTTTCCTTATGCAAGTTCCACCTTGATGCCAAACATTTGAACAAATGTAGATAAAAATGTTTTAAGATGAAACTTCTACAATGCAGTGAACATATCTGTCTTAAAGTTTTTGAAAACATTTTGTAAAACAAGATTTGTATTTTGGGTGTAAAAACCATTTTTCTGTGTAAGTAGAATTTTGTAAGCAGAATTTTTACAGAAGAATGATATCAACTCAGGATATGTGCCGAACCTCCAATGAGTCAGGATACTTTTAGTAACAGTATGCTTTCGAACTATGCTTCAGTTAGGACTTTTAAAGGTTGTATCGTGGCTTGGTTCACAGTTTGAGAAACAGAGGATAAAAGGCTCAAAGTATATTTTCACCCACCCTAATCTCTGTGATGTTCTTCCATCCTATACTCAGTTAACTATGCATTTAAGTGCCAATAGAGTTTAGAATTGTAACACTGGCATTTTGTGATAGTTCAGAAATCAGAAATCTATCTGACTAGGTTGTCGTTACTTTTTTCGAGGGTTTGTTGTTACCTCTTTTTGACTTAATTGAGGATTTGTGGTTACCTCTTTTTTGGCTTTTCTATCCCTTACTTTTTCTTGCACTGTTTATTTTTGTTGATTACAGTCAGCGGAATGTTTTGATTGCTTACTAAGTCTCCTTCGTAGGTTTTGACTTAGCAACTTTCTTTCCTCTCTTTTTTTAGATATGTATTGACTGCCTCATTTAGTGATTTCAGGGAACCATTGCTATTTGCGTACAAAAGAACGCTTGGCATAGTCGAGTTAACTGAAGAATTACCTATGCCCCCAGGTTATGAATAAGGGTTTTAATTGGTATGAAAAAGAAAACTCCTACTCCATTGGCTCAAAGGGGTTGACTAGGGATTATCTTCCTTATATCTCCACTGTTTAGGAATTGAAACAGTGCTTGTACATCATCAGCAAGGTCTGTTCAAAAGCATATTCTAAGAAGATTACTGTATCGTTTTCGTCATCCTCCCTATAAAGTCTTACAGTTTGATCGAGAGTTGAACATCAAGAAACAAAGTAAGAACACCGTTTAAATAGTGACAACGAAAAGATTGATTTAAGACAAACATGAGCATTGCATTATTGATGAACATCAAAATAAACAAAAGAGTCTAACATAAGCCAAATGTCTTAACAAGCAAAAATAGAAAGTGAAAATGAAACCCTAAAGATCTAGATGCCATCTTTCTAGTCGTCTGTGGCGTTGACAGTCTTGTCGTGATTGGGCACAGGAGCAGTGATCACCTTGGGACCTTCAAGGGAGGCTAATTGAATGTCACCAGCATCAATCATATTTTGAATTTTTTTCTTCAACCCCCAATAGTTCTTAGTATCATGCCTAGGATTGTTAGAGTGGTAGGCACATCTCACATTAGGATTGTAGCGAGGATGTGAAGTGTTGACATTATGAGGATGATCTTTCAGCGTGATTATCACCATTTTCAACAAGTGTTGTAGTGCTTAAGCTAACGTCATGCCGATCTCGGTGAATTGCCTTTTCGGAGTGTCTTGCTTGCGTTGATTATTTTGTTGGTATTGTAATATTGGTGTAGGTATCACAGTTCTCAACAAGGCTTTGGCTTGAAACTCTTCGGGCGGGACCAGTTCAACGACCTCTCTATCAATCAAATCTTGAATTTTGTGATTTAAAGGCCCATAATCTTCAGTGTCATGACCGGGATTATTCGAGTAATAAGCACATCTTGCATTGTGCTTATAGCCAGGGACAGGGTTGGTTGGAGCTGATTATGGGGGAAACAGAGTTATCAAGTTCTGACTGAGCAGTTGTAGCAAATCTTGAGACAGCGGCATGTGCAACAGAGTGAATTGTTGTTTAGGTTTGAGCCTCCAAGTGTGTTGACTACCTTGCTGCCTATGTTATTGTTTCACCGGCGCAGGATTAGAAATCAGAACTGCTCCCCTAGACTGGTTGTGACCCCTCTTCTTCTCGGTCAGCAGCATCTTCAGTTCTTCTTGCCCCTTGGCTAGATCTAGGATGGATTGCTAGAATTGGACATTCTAAGCTTGAAGTTTTTTGACGACTTGTTCGGAAGCCATTGTTGAAATAAACAGCAAGATGATGAGACAAAGTCCACAACTGAAAAACCTGTCATGCAATGTCATGATGCATGATATGCGTATGCAAATTTTTTTAAGGACCTTAAGAAATCAAATTTGTTTAAATCAAAACAGAAACAAATTTTATTAGCGATAGAGACTTGAGTTCAATGCCACTTAGGGCTTACAAAGAAAGGACAACAATAACTAAAGTAAAAGCAAGAAAAAGGTGGGCCAAGTCTCCCATGGTCACTTTCTCTTTGTGCCAACATAGTTGTTGATGCTTTATTCTTCATGGAGCTGTTTGGTGAGCTCTAACTCTTTCTTCTTGCTGGCATAGAACCGTGTCTTGAAGGCATCCCTTTCTTATTTCAGTTGAATCTAGGACTTCTGTAACTCTTCAAGGTTAGTAGGCACGACAAGATGCAAGATGACTTGAGGAATGCCGCCTTCAAATTCCAGCTCAAAGGTTATTGGCTTAACAGCTTGATAAGTCATACCGAGGTCTCGAGCGCGAGTGCGCACCCATTTGAGGTAGGGCTCCATAGGGAGAGAGTTTTTCTGCCCATATGTCTGGCTATTCACTTTGTATACCTTGTTCTAGGCGCGTATGAATCTTCGGTGATAGTCTTGAGGATTGTTTGCATAGTCGAACATAATTCCCTGGATGATCATGTCATGAGAACCATCCCTTCAAGCATATCCGAATTGGCGCAGAGCTAGAGAAGGGTTATAAGTAATACCTACCCTAATGCCAAGAAGAGGCACGTTAGGGAATTCTTCACAATGATCAATAACAATAAATTCATCTTGAGATCGAGGACACCAAATAATATCAGCATGAGAAAGTGACATTATTCTCTGAGACCAATGACACATCCACTCATTCTTCGATACTGATCTGGGATGGTGCGAAATAAACCACCTGTATAATAGAGGTATGCATCACATAAGAGTTCCTTGGCGCCTAATGGTGTGAGTATGAAGAGAATGTAAGATATCTCCAAGCAAAGTGGGCACCGGATTACGAGTCAGGAATATTTTGATTGCGTGCAAGTCTTTGAACCCATCAGGATTAGGGAGCAACACTAAGCTGTAGATCAACAAAGCCACTATTTCTTCGAAGGCATGGTAACTCATGGCGTCCAGGAATTTTTTAGCCTTCTCAAGCAAGAACTTAGCAGGCAGACCTTCAACCCCACTTTTGGTTCCCCAATTAGACACAATATCAGTCTGTTTCAGATGTAGGGCCACTATGACAACTTCAGGCCTTGGAATAATCTCTAAACCAGTAAACGGAACTTGACCTAAGATATGAGACTTAATAGCTGAGAGAATTCCTCTATAGTAGGCACCCGTTGATAATCAGGAAATTTGAAACAATGATGTCTTGGGTCGAAGAACTGGAATAGGATTCTCATAAGATCTCCATCAAAACCGGGAGTGACCAAGCTGAGCAGATTACCATGTCGCTTGGCGAACTGAGAGTTTTCAGGAACCTTAGAAAACCAATTCTTTTAGCTTGGCAGGAATCTCTTGAAAGCTGATTCAGATATAGTTCTTAGTAGCAGAGGCCATGATCCTACAAAACAAGACAAAAATGAAATCCTAAATTCCTTGAAATGGTTAGTTTGTGAGATGCAATGTTCATGATGTCATGCTCAGTTAGATAATACACACAAACAAGTCAAACACGAGTCTTAGGGTTTAGGGCTTTCATGAAGTTTGATAAGTACCCTCCCCACTGAAGTTGGTTCAACCTGTCCTAGAAAAGTAGCCGGGTTCTAGAAGGTTCTCATATCTCAGACCCTTCTCGCAGGCTATTTCAAAACGTCCTTGAGTGCACGACCAAAACCTCCTTCGAGTCAAGTCTCAATGAGTGTAGCATCGAGTATCATCCAACTTTAGGTCGTGCCAAAGCCGACATCTCACTACCTAATGGCTAAAGCACAGTTTGAATAAGGTTATAAAAGAACTGTGACCATCACTTCAACCACATTGGTAAATGCCAAGCAGCTTCCATGATCTATTATCACTTGCCTATCACTTAGCCCGGGTTAGGAGTTTCACACAAGTGTCTCGCACAATACATACCCTTAAAAACTTTAAAGCAAACAAGACAATCAATTAAACACATGTTGGTGAACTAGAACCCTAAGGTAAACCTCTCTTAAGTAACTCCCCAGCAGAGTTGCCAGTTCTATTTTACGGTGGGAGAACTGACTATTTTATGCTTTCTTAAAAAGCAATGTCGCGGTAAGCAAGAGTTGCCACTGACTTTTCTTTTATCCTAAAGGAGAGGCAGAAAATTATAACAAAAGACCTTTTGTTTTGAAAATAGGGTTTGGGAGGTAAGTTATGCGAGGGGAAGGTGTTAGGCACCTTTCACATCCATGGTTATCCATAGACTGTTAGTTGCTAGCTCACTTTGTTAGAAAATTGTTTACTTTGTGAAAAGGGTGTGTACTCAGTAAAATATTTTGAAGAAGTTTTAACTTCGTAACAGTTCTTGTTCGAACGTTTTACGAAGTGTTAACTTGTTTATTTTTGAAATGTTTTGAATAAGTGTAAGGTCTAAAAAGCATTTTTGAAAATGTTTTTCTAAGCAAGCAACTATTTGGACTTACATACTCCTAAAGGTTTTTTGTTCTTTTGTGCGATCCATGGCGAGAAGTGACTAGCCCTACCATTGAAGGATAGGTAGTCAAATCCCTTGGATGTTAAGGGGCAGGCGCGGTTCATCGAATAAGGCATGGTGTAAGGGTACCCTTAGCAATATTAATCGACGAGACATACCACCACTTTTGATCGAATGGACTAGGTCATATCCCGTAGGGCTACAACCTTTTAATCGGAAGGCACTAGTGGTGGTGTTTTAAGGCAACCTTTTTTCTTTAGGGTTCCCCTACACTCAGGGATGTAACTGTTTTGTTATAGGCAACTAGAGAGGAATTAACCTAGGGGTGTAAGTGTGCGAGTGTTTTTGTTTCAGTTATTTTGTCTTGTGCTAAGTGATCTATGTTCGATTTAATTTTTCATACATTTGCCTAATGTCTAACAATTTAATATAGGTGTGGAAAGTAAAGAAAAGATAAAAAAGACACGCTACGCTATTACAAGGCTTTGGGGAGGGGGTACAATAATTTAATCGGGGAATTGCAAAATGAAAGAAAATAAATTACATTTTTTTAGTATTCGGTAACATATACACTTGTTCTAGAATTTAAATATATAATGGGATAAATAAATACAGACAAGCGAATAAAGTCGGGTGGTCAAATATTTTTTTTTTGAGTTTTTGAAGAAAAGGTAATAATTTTTGCAAGAAAATAAACTTGAATTAAGCTAAAAGGAAATTAAATTGTTTAGTAAAATAAAAGTTGGATGAAAGTCGAGTGATTCCTAATTTCTAATTGGTTGATTTTAGAAAATTAAAATTAAATTATTTACATAATTAATTAAATTATATCCTAAATTAAACTAAATGAATTAATTATATTAATATACTAAAAAAATGAAATGTTAACTAAAATTAAAAGTTTTAATTTTTCTTATTATAAGTCCTAATTAAATTACTAATTGTGTTTAATTTGATTAATTTTATGTCAATTAAACAATTAAAATAAGAAAACAAGAAAATATAAAACATAATAAAAGAAAAGGGTCCCAGGGGTCTCGAACCCGGGACCTTGTGGATGCTGGATGAGTGGTTTGCCAAGCAAGCTAGGCCTCATTGTTGTAATTTTCCTGTAGAGAAGAAAATATAATATAAAAAAAATTAAAAATTTAAATTAAAATGAAATTCCACGCGCAGTTCTAATGGGTCAGTCATAAAATGACATATCTTCATCTTTCTCGTCCTCCGTCGTTTTAGGCCAAAGGCTATACCGACAGTGCTTTTTCCGTCACTACATGCCATGCAAATCACAAAACGCATTTCATGCAAAATAAAATGATCCTGAGCCCATGGTCAGACTCGGTTTGGCCTCGTGAGTATGATAGCACCATTAGTTTTCTCCAATTATGCCTAAATATGGAAGCCCCAATTTGAAACCCTAAAACTCAAAAATGGCAAATCGTCATGTATGCATCAAAACACAAATTAAGTGGTTCCTATATGTTCTAAACATTCATACCAACATGTTTATATATTCAAAAGTGATTTAAAGTAAGTAAAACGATATATTGGATTTTGAGTTAGAGTGGCCAAACCGTGTATGTGAGTTGATGTTTCTGGACCCTTTGAAGACTTATAATGATTTGAATACGTCTCTTGTTGCTCCAGGAATATGATAGAATGAAGGGAATGGCTTGAGAGAAGTTGTAGCACCAAATCCAATTATATAAGTTTATTGAAATTTTAAAAGTGAAATCTTGGTGTTTGGGCTCCGAATCCGTGTCCTTTTGATTTGATGTTGTTGTCTATTTATAAGGAGTGAATTAAACCAACAAAAATGGAAAGAAACAAGGGAATCATGGTCTTGCCAAAATCAAAGGAAACATGATTTTATCAAATTTTCAAAGCTTTCAAGATGGATGAGATTTTGTTTTTCTCTTGTCTCCCACGGTTACATATGATATAAATGGCCTTCTAGAAGCTTGACAAACAACAATCCATTTATTTTATTTATTTTACTAATTTATTTTAATATAAAATTGACTTTTAATGCATAAAATGATAATAAACCAAATAAATAGTAAAAATATAAAATAAATGGTTTGGAGGTCGTGGATGGGCTTAGGATTAAGTTTGGATCATGAAAACTTGGGCTCATTTGGAAAAAATCTCATTTTGGGAAATGTTGATTTCAAGCATTTATCCAAAAATTTGCCAACTTCTTCAATGCATAACTCTTCCAATTTTAATCCTATGAGGATGATCTTAGACTTTTTAGAAATCTTAGTATGTCCTCTAATATATTCTTTTCATCCCATATCAATTAGGTCTTCCATGCTTAAGTTATGAGCTTTGACCCAAAAGGTGTTTTTGTTGACCTTTCCAAAGGATCTATAATGTATTTGGTCATAACTTCCCAATGATGCTTATTTGGCCTTCCATGTGTGAATCAAAGATATAGAGAATCACATTTTCTTCAAATTGAGCTATGGATGGGGAATTTTTGATAAAGTATGAAGAAGTTATGATTTGGTCAATGTTCAATTGACTTTTCAGTCATCCAAATTTAGAAACTTTTGCATCTTGATGATTTTTGAGATATTCTTGATGAATCATGATCAAGGCTTGATAAAATGATGAATATAATCTCAAAATGAGGATGTTGACCAAAAATATTGAATTTCAACTGTAAAATGACCATTTTATCCCTGTGGTTGATTGTTGGCCAAATAGGGCTTTTGACTGATCAAATTAGCGTTGTGAGTCTTGAAACTTAATATAGAGATACTTGAGGACATGTGTAGGACCATGAAACTTGTTTGAGCCATTGAGATCTTTGTTTTCCTTGAGAGTACAAAAACCCTAATTTTAGAAATCTCTTGCCTAGGAGGAGATTTGTATGAGGAGCCTTGGAGTATTCTTGAGTAGTTAGAAACCTTGTGAGCCTGAGGATGGCTTGTCTTGAAGGTATACGAGGATATGAAATTAACTTGGAGCCTTGAGAGATCCAACTTCTTGAAGAGAATAAAAACCCAAATTCCTGATCCATTGTTTAAGGGATGAAATTGATGGTTGATTCTTGATCCTTGTTTGATGCTTGAAATTCCCATAGTTGTGAGGGACTCTTTGAATGAAAATATGTCCAAGAGGTGAGGGCAAATTTTGGGGTATGACACAATGTTTGGGGAAATAAACCCTGCTGGGGAGTGAAATAGCCAGAACCTTCCATCTGTTGGAGAGATAACTCCATAATCTACTGGGGAGAGAGTTTTAGGAAGATTTGTTGGAGCGAATAATTTTCTTGTAGGTCGACGATCTATTGGGGACATAGAGGAAAAATGCTGAAGGATGCCCCTGACTGTTGTTTTTGAAGTCGTATCGGACTTGCTGGAGTGAATATCTCTGTGGGGATATTTTCCCGAGATTGGCTCTGTGGGGATAACCTTACCATTTCCCCTACTGTCAGAAGGTAATTGACTGGTGTTCTGATGAAGGGACATGCCACTGGTTATCTTCGGGGAGACTTTTTAAAGCTCGACTTAATTTCCCCAAATTATTCAGACAACACATCCTGCCCCTAGCCTGGAAAGTAGTGGTTATTCCCTTTGCAAATATTGATTCAGGCGTAAGAAATACCACTGCTTTCCGATGCAATTCTGAAGCAACCACAATCTTGTCGCGAGGAACTTTAGTCGTTAGTTGTTTCGTAATGCATTTCCATCTTGATGTCAAACATTTGAACAAAATAGTCAGGCAAAAATGTTTTAAGGTGAAACTTCTATAATGCAATGCACATATATGTCTTAACGTTTTGAAAAACATTTTTTCTCTTTGTAAAACAGAGTTTGTATTTTGGTTGAAAATTTTTTCGTGTAAACAGAATTTTTTGTAAACAGAGTTTTGTAAACCGAATTTTGTAAACAGAATTTTTGTCAAAAGAATGATATCAACTCAAGATTTTTGTGCCGAACCTTCAAGGAGTCAGGATACCTTTTGGTAACAATATGCTTTTGAACTAACCATGCTTCAGTTAGGACTAACTGACATTTTAAATACTGCACAGGTAGAATATAAACTGATCTTCATAATTTCTGTACTACACCAGATAATTATAAAACCATACCAGAACCTGTAACACATCCAATTAAGCAGGTTCTGATCTATTGATGTTCTGAACAGTCAAGGTTAATAAGAACAACCTGATGTCATGAAGGATGTTATGACATCATACAGCAGATAAATAACCAATGCAGAAAGTAAAGAACACACAATTCTTCACCCAGTTCAATGTCAAAACACCTACATCTGGAGGCTACCAAGCCAGGGATGAAGTTCACTATTAGCAGTATCAATTCAAAGACCCTACAGCCAACACACCCGTTGACAGCCTTCTCACTTAATCACTACCCAATGACCCTTCTACCTAGATCCTCTCTAGATATGAGAACCCTCTCACTCCCAATCACCGCAGTGATGTCTAGCAGTCAACACCTCAGCCACTGCATCAACAACTTGATTTCCTCATGAAGATCCCACTCCATGACAATACTAATCAAAACATGATAAGAACAATACTAAGCTAAGTATCAAGCCAAACTCTAACGTTTGTTAACTCTTTACTTAACCAAGAACAATACTTGGATTTACTTCACAGTTTTCTCCAAGAACACAACTCAACTCATTACTTCACAGCTTCTGAGTGAGTACAATAATCCTCTTGCCTACTGCTTCGAGAGGTACAAATCGCTGACCATCCCACGTACCGGTGGTTCACTTACACAAACCCTAAAAGACTACATCTTTCAATGCACGGTTTGCTTGAAACTACAAGGTTACAAATCCTATATTTATAACCCTTTACCCAACTGGATTTGGGCCTTTATGTGACAAAGATAGCATTGTGAATAACCTCGCAAATCAAGCATAAAACTTCGCTTGAAGCTTCCATAATAGCTAGGTTCACTTGATTAATCCTAAAAACTTGGTCTTTTTAACAACCAATTTAGATTTAATTAAGATTAACCTAGCAGTCACGTGAGCATACAATCCAGCACTTAAAACATAATAAATCGCCAACAAACTTCCCGAAAACTCGTGAATAAAATGATTCTCGCAGTAATCGATCGTTCACACCGAATGTCATAACATCCGCCATGACATCGACCTTTTCGCGTAATTTCAAGCATGCCTTTAGCTTCCAGCTCGAAATGTTCTTCAACATCCTTAGCCTGTAGGATTTATCTTCAATCATCTCTTAATGTCATGACTTTTATCAAGACATTGCTAAAGCGTAGTTTTACCAAAATGAATGTCAACTTAAAACACTAACAAACTCCCCCTTTGGCTCATTTTTGGCTAAAACTACTTAACACACCAGAGAACTCATGCAGCGGAAAAAATCTAAGCTAAGCTAAACTAGAAGATAAATTCTACCTACAGAAATATTATGCAATGCCCATAATGCTTATGCTTAATGTAATGATTAATGCATTCTTCTCCCCCTTTTTAGCCACAAAGGGGCCAAAGGTACTAGTACAAAAACCCCAAAATTAACAGTACTAGCAGAGACAAGGATTACATTTCAATCACCAAAACAACCAGAATTAATATGAGCAAAGAAAATCAGCAGCAGCAGGATCAAGTGCTCTCAGGAGCATCTTCATTTTACTTCTCTCAGCCAGACATAGGGAGAACACTCTAAACAACTTATACTAGTAGCAAGAGACTAGTAGCATTGTTTCTAGAGCAGGTTCTTATACATGAGAGAAACTACTGAAAAAACAAACCAGAGCCTAGGATGTTTGAGTAATTATTTGAACATCTTTGCACACTGTTGCAGGGAAATGCATGAGTGACAATCATGCTTCCCAGAGTGTTGCATAGAGCCAACATTGTACCATACTCAGTCCAAGTTTTTATAGGCATATCTGCCTCCATTCCAAGATTTGGGGTTTTCCACGAATTCCAGGACAGACGCTTGTCACACAAGATTCAGGTGCCACTTCTATCTCCTTTGTTAGAAGAGACTCCTTGCTCATATGTTGAATTGATCAGATTTCTTTATCTGATTTTCTTCTTTTGATCTTCCTTTCACTAGCAGTTGCTAGTACTAGTGAAGTCTTTATTATAATAGCATTATGATTTGCCAGACCATGTTGCTATTAATAAGATCTGAATCTTCCAAAATGCTCCAAAAGGATCAAAACTGCCACTTCTGATACTTTCAACGAGCTCTGAGATTTTCTTCCTAAACTCAGACAGATAACAAGAGCAATTCTTCAATCACCTGATGTTGTGACATTATCCATGACATCACTTAGAAGTTCACATTTTCTTCAGTTTTGTCATGTTATCAGAACACAAAAAAGATAGCAAATCCATGTCCTCTTCTGAATTCTGGTCTTCAGATTAACGTCCAACGTTCTTTCCTTAGACAATGTACAAAGTCTCCCTTCAATGTATTTTGTCATTAGTGGAAAACACAACACCCATTGACTCCCTTTGTCATGGACAATCAAATAACAGTGTGGAAATAAACACTAACCACTAGCTCTGAGGTGATAACTCCAAGTACCCTGAACTAGTCTTAAAGTAGCAAAGACATCTCTGAATCATGCCCTTGCACTTCCACACTTAATTTGACATGACTCTCTGGATGGCTGAGAAGTCATGTAACCATAGTCTGAAACCAACCTCCATCCTTCTTAGTGTGTTTAAAAACTTTACTAAGATTCAGACTCTCTAACAAAACCAGAAGGATTATTCCTTAATCAAAAAGCTGATCAAATCATCCTTCTGCACATTACATTTACTAGTAGTTGCTGATACTAGTAAATTCTTCAAACCAGAATAGTAGTTGTGCATTGTTGATCATACTACTCTTAACCAAACGTAGAATCTTCTTATTCTAAACCCAGGACAGAACTGCCACTTCTGAGTGAGGTGTTAGAATATTAAGATTCATGGTCCCAAGTCTCTGCCACAGACTATTAACAATAATGATGTTACAACATCATCTGGGACATCAGTACCTATCTGCTTGGGTTCTGAAGTTTAACAACCAGGGGATTTATTTCCATCCATGCCCCTTTATGTTCCCCATGTGAACAACATGATCTTTACCAAGATTCATCTTCAGCAATATTTACTCACCAGAATGCCCTAGAGAGAAATAAACTCTCCACCATCCTCTGAAATACAGTGTTCAGAATATAGACTTGCATACATATTATACAAACACTTAGTCTCCCATCAAAGTATTTGTAGTTAACTTTTATGCAAAATCCTAATAAATACTAAGTCTCCCGTCAAAGTATTCATTATTAGTCAGAATATACCACCTTCTCACACAAGGTAGGATCATTATTCTAACAACCTTCTGCTCCACACTTGAAGAACCAGCTGATCCTTACAAACATTCTTTGCTGAAGAGACAAACTCATTTTGAGATGATGTTTCAACATCAGATCAGACATTGATCTCAAACACATGAGTCAGACTTGTACTATGGTTTTGGAGGAAACATCCATAGTAATCCAAGAACAACTTCTTGTAGGGGATACAAGAGTACACCAGAAGCTGATCACCCTTTATGATCAGATCCACAACAACCACAATTACAAGCAGCAACTAGCATGTAACACCTTCACCTTGTCTGCTTACCCTTGATCAAATGGCTCGGGTTATTCTTGACATACTCCTGTAGACAAGTGCATACCCAACTTGTTCTTATTATGTGAGGACACCACATAAATGAACTCAAGTAGGAAGAGGGACTTCTCATGAAAGAACCAGGAAGCCATGATCTTTTGATTCCAAAAAAAATCTTCTCCTTGCTTCACACAGCTGAAACAACTCCAGTGCACACAATAATCCCTTGGATGATTTTTCATCAGAAACAGAGTTCCATGCTCGAATAGACTTGATAAGAGTTACCAAGTTTGAGTAAATACCCTATATCCCGATGATGAGAACCATCACTAGTCAGATTGAGAAAATAGATTCTCAATACCAGGATGTTAAGACATTTTGTATGACATGTCTTCAAAGATCTTTGTGCTTCAGGTTAAGGACTCCCCCTGAATATCTGCACAGGTCTTCTTAGAGAATTATGACAATTCTCCTTTAAATGTTGCAGTTTATGTGATTGGTAGACATAATCTGTTCTATTCCTATCCTCCTTGGAAACCACAAAGATCATGAGAAATAAACTCAAGCATCTTATAGAACAGAGTAAGATTAACTCCCTTTCACATCAGCTGATGGATAACTTCTCCTTCTCAGCATCAAATTGATCATACTACAGCCTCTGAACACAATGTTATCCACTATTCCCTCTTCATGGACACATTGTTGAGCTCACTTCAGACACATAGTAAGCACTCTTTATTTGAATTTGCCACAGGTTCCAAAATTAAGAATCCTTAGTTTGCTTGCTACACAAGTTTCAGATTGCCACACTCTGTAACTTGTACTAGGAGAAACTTTATTATCAACCATGAGGATGTCCAATAAGTCTGGATCTTATTTGTCTTTCCTCAAAATCTGGTGTCTTCAGCAGATGTGATGTTGTTCATCCTTTTTCATCACATACTTTACGACTCTTGATTCTGATTTCCACATATTTATTACATAAATATTCAGCTCCCATCAGTTAATCAGTTAGAATTATCTACTCACACTAGATGATCTTGACTGATTACTTCTTCACATTTACCAAGCATACTTACTTGGCTGAAGTCACAGGGATGATGTTCCAACATCAGATAGGACATCATCCATTACTTGAGGGAAAACATGGAAATCACAACTTTATAAGTCCTTATAAGTACATTGAGCTCAGCTACTATACTCCCATAAGCTTTGGTCAGAAATAAACTGACAACTGGAGTAGATAGCCTGTTGATCGTGTCCTGATCAACTAATACACAACAGATGTCTCCTCTTCCAGATCAGGAGTAGGTTCTAAACATATGTACTCACACTACATGTGTTTAGCACCCAGAACATCTGCTCTTCAACTGGTAGCTGCATACCAGTATTAAAAATGTTCTAACATCCTTAAGAACATCAGTTCCATCTCCTTGGAACACATCATCCTTGATGATCTTCAAGGTCTTCAAACAACTTGCAGATGTATATGAGAATCATTGATCAGTTGATACTCATCAACACTATTAATAAATGCCTTTATGAGTGGACTTGAGGAAGGCTCAAGTATCTTTGACAATATTAATAGATTGTAGAATCTGCTACGAATTCTGTTGACAAAATAACCCTAGAGTTCTTCCTTCACTTTAGGGGTTGTATCAGAAGCTATGCAGCGGAATAGCCATACTTCAACAGAATTTACACAATGCTTACTCCATATTGTAAGCATGACACATAAAGATTGAAAATAAATCAATCTTACAATTTGTTTGCTTCTTCACCAAGCAACATCCTAGACCCAACGCCACAACCCTGTCATATAGAGGTTTTTGCAACACAAAGGATACCTTATCAATATTTTCACTCCCGCATGAAGGTTTTGATAATACTCTTCTCTGTGCTGAAGATAGGTTGAACAATGCAATCCAAAATCTTCACTCCCGCATGAAGTCTTTGGATTTGTTCAAACACTTTCATCTTCATAGCTGATCAGGTTGGTCTAGTTTTTCCCAAATTGGTCCATCCTCCACTTCTAGGGACCATACAACATGAACACTACTTGTTCAAACAATCTTCTACCTTGTACACAACCAGAAAGTATCCCCCATGGATCTCATCCAAATGTACAGATGCCCGCCCGATACCAATTGAAATTCCCGGTACGATGCACTCGTGATGTCTAATGGAATGTTAAGACATCTGATATGACATTTTAAATATCGCATGTGTAATATAAACCCATCTTCATAATTTACTACACCGTATAATTATAAAACCATACCGTAACTCGTAATACATCCATTAAGGTGTTCTCGATCTATTGAAGTTCGAATAATAAGGTTAATAAGAACAACCTGATGTCATGAAGGATGTTATGACATCATACAGCAGATAAATAACCAATGCAGAAAGTAAAGAACACACAGAATTGTTCACCCAGTTCAGTGTCAAAACACCTACATCTGGAGGCTACCAAGCCAGGGATGAAGTTCACTATTAGCAGTATCAATTCAAAGACCCTACAGCCAACACACCCGTTGACAGCCTTCTCACTTAATCACTACCCAATGACCCTTCTACCTAGATCCTCTCTAGATATGAGAACCCTCTCACTCCCAATCACCGCAGTGATGTCTAGCAGTCAACACCTCAGCCACTGCATCAACAACTTGATTTCCTCATGAAGATCCCACTCCATGACAATACTAATCAAAACATGATAAGAACAATACTCAGCTAAGTATCAAGCCAAACTCTAACGTTTGTTAACTCTTTACTTAACCAAGAACAATACTTGGATTTACTTCACAGTTTTCTCCAAGAACACAACTCAACTCATTACTTCACAGCTTCTGAGTGAGTACAATAATCCTCTTGCCTACGGGCTTCGAGGTACAAATCAGTGACCATCCCACAACCTGGGTGGTTCACTTACACAAACCCTAAAAGACTACATCTTTTCAATGCACGGCTTGCTTGAAAACTAAGGTTACAAATCCTATATTTATAACCCTTTACCCAACTGGATTTGGGCCTTTATGTGACAGCATAGCAGCTGTAACAACCTGCAGAAATCAAGCATAAAACTTCTGTTTTGAGCTTCCATAATAATAGCTAGGGTTCACTTAATTAATCCTAAAAGTTGGTCTTTTTAACAACCAATTTAGATTTAATTAAGATTAACCTAGCAGCCACGTGAGCATACAATCCAGCACTTAAAACATAATAAACAAGCCAACAAACTTCCTCGAAACTCAGAATAAAATGTATTCTCAGTATCGATCGTTACATCGAATGTCATAACATCTCGCCATATCGCATCAATTTTGTATTCTCCAAGATGCTTTAGCTTCCAGCTCCGATGTTTCTTCAACATCCTTAGCCTGTAGGATTTATCTTCAATCATCTCTTAATGTCATGACTTTTATCAAGACATTGCTAAAGCTTAGTTTTACCAAAATGAATGCCAACTTAAAACACTAACAGCTTGGTTCACAGTTTAAGAAACAAAGGATAGAAGGCTCAAAGTATGTTTTCAACCACCCCGTTCTTCGTGATGTTCTCCAAGCCTATGCTCAGCTAACTATGCATTTAAGCACTAAAAGCTTATAATTTTAGTACTGATGTTTGTGATGGTTCAGAAGTTAGAAGTTCATCTGACCAGGCAGTCGCTACCTTTTTGTTATCGAGGATTTGTAGTTACCTCTTTTTTCTTGATTGAGGATTTATAATTTCCTCTTTTTATTTTTCTATCCCTAACTTTTGCCTGAGCCGTTTGTCTTCGGTGATTATAGTCAGCGCGATGTTTTGATTTCTCACTAAGTCTCCTTCATAGGTTTTGACTTAGCGGCCTTTTTTTTCTTTAATATGTATTGACTGCCTGCTTTAGTGGTTTCAGGGAACTGTTGCTACTTGCGTACCAAAGAACGTTTGGCACAGTCGAGTTAACTGAAGAACCACCCATGCCCCCAGGTTATGATTAAGGGTTTGAATTTGTAAAAATAAGGAACTCCTACTTCATAGGCTCAAAGGGGTTAACTAGGGATTATCTTCTTTATATTTCCACCATTTAGGGATTGAAATAATTCTTGTATATCGTCAGCACAGTCTGTTCAAAAGCACACCATAAGAGTTTATGATATCGTCTTTGTCATCCTCCCTATAAAGGTTCACAGCTTCATCGAGAGTTGATTATCACAAAAACATAGTAAAAAACAAAGTTTAAATAGTGAAAACGAAAATATTGATTCAAGACAAATATGAGCAATGCATTATTGATGAACAATCAAAACAAATAGAGTTTGACATGAGTCAATGTTTAAACAAACAAGAATAGAAAATGCAAATGAAAAACTAAATACCTAAATGCCGTCCTTCTAGCCGTTTGTGGTGTTGACAGTCTTGCCATGATTTGGCATAGGAGCAGTGATCACATTGGGACCTTCAGGAGGATCGGAACACAATTTCTCCTACTTCAATCAAATCTTGGATCTTGTTTTTCAGTGCCCAACAATTATTAGTATCATGCCCGATGCCGTCAAAATGGTAGGCACACTTCGCGTTAGGGACGCAAAGAGGAGAAGAAGTGTTGACATTCTGAGGAACACCCCTCAAAGTGATCAGGTTAGCTTTCAACATATGCTGCAATGCCTCTGCCAACGACATACTGATTTGAGTAAACTGTCTCTTCGGTGCGTCTTGTCTGCGCTGTGTATTCTCTTGTTGTGGTTTGGATGCAGATATGAACTTCCCCAACAGATTGATTGCGGCGATTCTTCTGACCATGCACAACATTCACTTCATTTTTCCCATTGTAGGGTTTCTTGGTACCAGGGGACGAAACAACTTGAACTTTTCCGCTTCAGATACCATTCTCGACACGTTATCCAGTTAGAATTAGCTCAGTAAAACCGGATGAGGAGCTCCCACTCAGATAAGTATAGTACGGGCCAGTTAGAGTGCCCATGAAAATGTCAACCAATTCTCTGTCAGCTAGAGGAGCTGAACTCTGGCTGCAAGGTCTCTCCATTTTTGAGCATATTCCTTGAAACTTTCTGTGGAGTTCAGGGACATGCTTTAAAGTTGCATGAGAGTTGGCATGAGCTCGGAGTTGTATTGTTAGTGCTTGTAGAATGCTCTAGCCAAATCAGTCCAGGTATGAATGTTGGAGATCTCCAACTGATAATACCAATCCAATTGAGTGCCGGACAAACTCTCTTGGAAGAAATGTATTCACAACTTTCTGTCATCAGTGTATGGTTGAACTTTCCGAACATAGGACCTCAGATGCATCTTTGGACAAGACACGCCATTATATATGGAGAAAACAGATGTCTTGAATTTGTGCTGGATAACCACTTCAGGAACCAAGCCCAAGTCTTCAAAATCCAGGCCATGAGTTTTCTAAATCTCCATAGCAGCCAAGCGCTCTTCAAGCAATTTGTATTTTTCATCTTCAAGAGGAGGATATTGGTTTCCCATGTAATCTTCCTCTTCATCAGAGTGCCCCATAGTAGCTTGGTTGGTCTTCTTCATCGATTCATCTTCACCATCAAAATTTTCAGCCTTTTTTTCCGCCTTAACTCGCTTGAGTGGAGTTTTGAATCTTCGGCCCATGTTGATGATGCCAATGGATTTTGTGACCTTCTTTTTCTTCTTTTTAGTAAGGAGTTCCTTGAGTTCAGCTTGCCCCTTAGTTAGGGCCATAATTGCCTCCCTGAATTCAGCATTCTGTGATAGTTGGATTTGCCTCCTTTGAAGATCTTTGATAGTTGGATCAGAAGCCATTGCTGAAATAAACAACAAGGAGATGAGAAAACCCGCGGCGAAAACCTGTTATGAAATGTCATGATGGATGCCATGCGTATGCAATGTTTCCAAGGACCTCGAGAAATCAAATTCATTTAAACTAAAAGGCAAAAAAATTTATTAGAATTAAATTAACATTTGGCGCCACTTAAGGCTTACAAGGAAAGAAAGTAATAAATTGTAAAGAAAAGTAAAGGTGGGTCAAGTCTCCCATGGGCGCTTTCTCTTCGTGCCGACATAGTTATTGAGGTTCCGCTCCTCGTGAAGCTGCTTTGTAAGCTCCAACGCTTTCTTCTCACTGGCGTAGAACTGAGCCTTGAAGGTGTCTCTTTCTTCTTTCACTTGAATCCAAGACTTCTGTAACTCTTCAAGATCGATAGGCATGTCAAGATGCAAGATGACTTGAGGAACATCTCCTTCAAACTCAGGTTCAATGATTACTGGCCTGACGACTGGATAAGTCATACTGAGGTCTCGAGCACGGGTGCATGCCCATCGGAGATAAGGCTCCATAGGAAGAGAGTTCTTCTACCCCCATGTCTTGCTATCCATTCTATACACCTTGTTCCAGGCGCTTATGAACCTTCGGCGGTAATCTTGAGGATCACTTGTATAGTCGAATATAATGCCTCGAATAAGCATGTCATGAGGACCATCCCTTCGAGCATAGCCGAATTAGCACAAAGCTAAGGAAGGGTTGTATGTGATGCCTCCCCTAATGCCAAGAAGAGGCACGTTAGGGAATTCCCCATAGTGGTCGATAACAATGAAGTCGTCTTGAGACCGAGCACCCCAAATAATATCTGAATGAGAGAGTGACATTATTCTTTGAGACCAATGACACTTTTGCTCGTTCTTCCACACTGATTGGGGCATGTGCGAAATAAATCACCTAGATAGTAGAGGCATGAAACACATGAGAGCCCCTTGGCGCATGGTGGTGTGGGTATGAAGCTAGTGCAGAATATACCCAAGCAAGGTAGGCACCAAATTGCGAGTTAGGAATATCTTGATGGTGTACACGTCTATGAACCCATCAGGATTAGGGAACAACACCAAACTATAGATCAACAAGGCCATAATTTCTTCGAAGGAATAATAACTCATGGTGTCTAGAAACATTTGAGCTCTCTAATGAAATCACAGGACCTTCGACTCACTTGGTCCCCAATTAGAAACAACGCCACCTATTTCGTGATGTGTAGTCACGACAACTTCATGCTTGGGGGTATTCTCTAAACCGGTGAACGAAACATGACTCAGGATAGGTAGACCAAGTAGCTGATGAAAATTCCTCGAAAGTAGAAATAGCAGATAGTCGGGAAATGTAAAGTAGTGATGTCTCGGGTCGAAGAACTGGAATAGGATTCTCATCATGTCTTTATCAAAACCGGATGTGACCAAGTTGAACGGAGAACCATGTCACTTGTTGAACTGAGAGTGGTCAGGAACCTTTGAAACCAACTTCTTAAGCTTGGCGGGAATCTCTTGAAAGTTGATTCGGACATAGTCCTTAGTGGCGGAAGCCATGACCTATAAAATAAAACAAAGATAAAGTCCTTTGGTTCTTGAAATGGTTAGTCATGAGATGCTATGCATATGATGCTTATGATGTTATCCTCAAGTAGATAACAAGCACAAACAAGTCAACCAAAGGTCCTAGGGTTTAGAGATTGCATGAAGTCATAGGTAAGTACCCGCCCCACTAAAGTTGGTTCAACCTGTCCTAGAATAGTAACTGGTTCTAAGAGATTCCCATATCTCATATCCTTCTCGCAGGCTATTTTAGTGTGTCCTTGAGTGGACGAACAAAACCTCCTTTGAGTTGAAATCTCAATGGGTGTAGCATCGAGTATCATCCAACTTTGAGTCGTTCCAAAGCCAACATCTCGCTACCTAATGGCCAAAGTTTCAGTTCAACTAGGGTTCTAAAGACTGTGACCATCATTTCGACCACCTTGGTACATGCCAGGCAGCTTCCATGATCTATTGTCACTTACCTAAACACTCAGTTCGGGTTAGGACTTTCACACAAGCGTCTCACCCAAATAGCCCTTTAAAAGTAAAGCATACAAACAAGCAAGTAAAAACATGTAGTGATCTAACTTTAAGGTATACCCCTCTTTTTTAGTACTCCCCAACAGAGTCTCCAGTTCTGTAATATGATGGGAGAACTGACTAGGTCAACTTTTCTTTTATCCAATCAAGGAACGGTGGAAAAGAACAGAAAAAGACCTTTGAGATTTTATAGGATTCGGGGGGTAATTTATACAAAGGGAATGCGTTAGGCACCCTTTGTATCCATGGTTCATCCACAGGCTCTTAGATGCTAGCTCACTTGATACTTGCTTTGAAAATTGTGTGAGGCGCGTTTAGAAAATATTTTGAAAAGAAGCGTTCTTTGTAGTGATCCTCGTATGGATGTAGTACAAAGAATAATGTTCTTGAAAATATTTTGAAAATTGTTTTGTGAGGTGTAAGTAGTGATTTTTGAAAAGCATGAGCGAGCATCTAACAATATTTACTCGTTTACCCACTCAAAGGCACGATTCTAATGATTTCTGGATCCTTGATGATAACACTATCCTTACTATTAGGGAGTAAGTAGTCACTATCTTGGATGTGAAGGGACAAGCGTTGTAGGGACTACGGTCAATCGAAGGTAACTTATAGGATACCTTAGCAATCTCTTTAAGGGACATCATCATTTAAACCGAAGGCAACATCGAGAGACTGATCATATTTGTAGGCAACAATTGAAGGGTCAATTCGAGGGACTTATGATCTTTTGTATGATGATTTATTATCGAGCGTCTTTGCTAAGGGATACCCTATATTTGAGGGACGTCACCGTTTATCGTAGTCAGTAGAGGTGTATACCCTAAAGGTGCAGTGTGTGAACATTGTTTGATTTCAGAATTTATCTTAAATGAGTTATCTAAATTCATTTAACTATTTATCTTGCACTCCCTATTTTACTAACCACACAGTAATAATAAAAAAATAAAAAGTGGAAAAAATAATATCCTGCAGCTATTATAATGCTTTGGGGCAGTTACATAATAGAAAATACGATAAATAAAATCCTAATTAAACTATTACAAACCGGAAAATATTTACATAATTAAAAAATTAACAGAAAATAAAATGCAGAAATTTAAAACCCTAATTATCTATTACAAACCATGATCAAATACAATAATAGGAAAAAATAGGTAAGCGAAAAAATAAATTACAAATGCGAAACAGTTTACAAAATTCATCGTGCGATAAATAAGGTTAATCGAGGTAAAACCAATAAAATGAGGAAAGATAGAAAAAGTCGGAAAAAACGAAGGAGTCGTGATCCGGACTAATCCTAATTAATTATCCTGATTTTACACGAAAAAATTATTTGAATCAGATAAAATCCTAATTATTTATTAATTTATTCATGAATTAAAGTTAAATTAAATTAATTAAAAAAACCTAAATTAAATTAATTAAATTAATTACTTGATTAATCTAAATGAGATTATTAAATTAACCTAATTATTTTTGTTCTTGTTTTGTATTGGTTGTAATTTTGATAAAACATTATGTATGTTTGAATGTTGGACAAGAAGTCTCAACATTGGTTTTAAAACAAGTCAGTTATAGGTTTGTAGATGTCGAAGTAAATGTCGTGACATTTTCCTTCTGTTCTGAGCTAGTTTTCTGTTCAGGTTTTTTAGGAGCTGTCAAGCTTGTTTTCTCAAGCTTATCTTTACACTAAATCAGGAGAATATTTGTGCGGTTTTCATCAACACAAACTAAAGATTTAATAACCAAAATTTAAGGAGAAAATCTAGGAAAGATAGCATGAACCCTAGATACAATTTATTATAAAAAGCGCAGCTCACTTTGAGCCGAGTATAGGTTGTTTTTATTTGTGTACTGTGTTGACAGTTGAAGTCCTTGTGTTGATTGTTTATTGTGAGCCATTCTATTATTGTTTAGATACTAGTATTGGACTTTTGTATTGAGTTATAACCTGTCCATTCTTAATTTTTTAAGCTTAAAGAATTTTTTTTCTTGATTGAAGCTTTTAAGTAAAATCAAGGTGTGTCTTTAAAGTGTGACTTCAGTTTTTATTGTTCACTTGATTTAATCATAAGAGTTGTGATTGAGAGAGAGTGAGAGGGGTCTCATATCTAAGAGTGTCTTAGGTAGAAATTGCACGGGTAGTATTAAGTGATTAGATCACAAATAGGGCATTTATTGAGGGTCTATGAATTGATTCTATTTTAGTGAATTTCCTTCCTGGCTTGGTAGCCTCTATAGTAGGTGTGATTACCACCGAACTGGGTTAACAATTCCTGTGTCTTTTACAACTGTTTTATTTTACTACTTTTAAATAATATGTTCAGTCACTTGTGTCGAGACATCTCATTCGACATCTATTGTTTGTTACTAGAATTTAAGTTTCCATCAGAGCAGGCACCTTTCCTATTATTTTCTGGGTGAGATCTAGGGACAATATATTCTGGTACTATGGAAAAGGATGGAGGTTTTGCGAACAAACCACCCATTCTCGATGGATCTAACTATGACTATTGGAAACCTTGTACGATAGCCTTCTTAAAATATCTGGACAAAAAGGCTTGGAGAGCTGCAAACACAGGATGGATACATCCTGTAAATATTGAGGAAGATGGAACTACTGTTGAAAAACCTGAAGAAGAATGGAGCAAAGAGGAGGAAGAGTTGGCTCTTGGCAACTCTAAAGCACTAAATGCCCTATTCAATGGAATCAACAAAGATATATTTAGATTGGTGCACCATTATGAATTGGCCAAAGATGTTTGGGACACTCTCAAAACCACTCATGAAGGTACTTCCAAAGTGAAGATATCAAGATTTAAGCTGGTCACTACCAAGTTTGAGAATCTAAGGATGAAAGAATATGAGAGTATTCATGACTTTCATATGAACATCCTTGAGATTTCCAATACCTCAGGTGCATTAGGAGAAAAAATGTCCGAGGAAAAGCTTGTTAGAAAGATCCTCAGATCCTTGCCCAAAAGGTTTGCTATGAAGGTTACTACTATTGAAGAGGCTCAGGATATCAGCAATATGAAGGTATATGAACTCATTGGCTCCCTTCAAACATTTGAGATGGGGAGAAATGACAATGCTGAAAAGAAGAACAAAAGCATAGCTTTTGTGTCCAATGCTGAAGAGGAAACAAAAAAGAGTGATATTGGTACTGAAGAAAATATATCAGATGCTTTAGCCTTACTTGAAAGACATTTCAAAAATATCATGAAACGAATGGAACAAAATTCAAGATCAAATGTCAAGAACATCACTTCTAACACCAGCAAGAGACTAAAATCTGAAGAAACATCCAACCAAAGCAAAAGGGTTCAATGTCATGAATGTGAAAGCTATGGTCACATTCGAGCTGAATGTCCTACTTTCCTCAAGAGACAAAAGAAAGGACTGTCTACTACTTGGTCTGATGGAGACTCTGAGAGTGAATCTAAAGAAGAACCCGTTAATCATGTTACTGCTCTAACTGGCATATATGTTTCTAAAGAATTGACTTTTGATGAGCTTGCAAATTCTTACAAAAAGTTGTATGTCAGAAGTGCAGAAGCCTGTCAATAAGGAGAGAATCAAAAGAGATTTATAATTGATCTAATAGATGAGAAGAAAAAGCATCCTCTAACTATAGCTCACCTCAATAATGAAGTCTCCTGGCTAAATTCCAAGCTTGGTCAGATGTCCAAATCTGTCAGATTGTTGAGTAGAACTGGATCACCAGAAAAAATTGTTCAATCAATCTCAAGTTCAGATGTTAAAGCAGATGTCTAAACCCATGACTCAACAGTAGGAAGATGTACTTGAGAATCTCAAAATTGATGAGGCCTGCGCATCAGAAGGTAGCAACTATAAGCATGTAGAAGTTGATAAACATGTTAGAACATCATCTGAAGGATGTAACTTGAATGAAGATTGTAGTGATGATGAAGTATGAGTCATACAACTCATGAAGATAGTAGTGATGAAGGAATAGATGAGTATGACTGTGAGACATATGTTGGGGAACTCACTTCTAGCGAACTTGCTACAGGTTTCTCTGAAGTGTGTCTAGAAAGTGAAAATATCCTCTTGAGAATAATACAGTACAGGAAAGCTAATGTACTTCTAATAAATGAAAAAGAAAGTCTCCTGTCAAGGATTACTGATCTTGAAGAAGAAGTTGCTATGTTAAAGAAGAAAGATACTTTGGAAGAAGCTGAAGCCTCTGTCTCAAGAGTTTGTGAGAATGTTGAAACCAATGTCTCAACATCTGAAGCTGTGGAAGAGTCAAGTGTGAAAACTGAAGTAAAAGTCCCTCCTTTAATTGATAAGGAACCAACTCTCAGCTATATAGGAAATCTCCCTAAGGAGAGTCTTATTGAAGGTCAACAAGGAGTCATTAGAAAAGCTAAAGAAAGAACATATGAAGATAGTTGGTCTTTGTTGACTTGGATGAAACAAATAATGACTGAACATGATTTCAATAAGGATATCATGACATCATACTATGACAATCTATGTGATATCAATCACATTCAACAAAGTCTTCATGTCATGAGAGAAATTGTTGATAACAAAGTTGTTACACTAACACAGTTAGCTGTTATCATCACCTTGGTCTTGGATGCTAATCAATCTAAAATAGTAAGGAGTAAACTTGATCTTTGCATAACCAAGGACTTATAGAAATTAAAGTGGTGTGAGAATGATTTAATGTGGCATGAAAGCGGTACTCAGGATGTTTTACATTCACTTCTAAATACATGCACCTTTTTCAATCAATCATGTCCTGACTATCTTTATGACATTCTTACACGGTATATAAGAAGAGTCTACAATGTCTACAATCATTCAAATTTCCCTCTCCGAAAAATACACTCTGCAACTCTTCGCTCTCTCAAAAATACAAACATGTCTCAACATCAATTCCCAAAATATTCTATCAAAGGAAAATCTCTTGAACCATCGGCGAAAGAACTATCTTTTGAGGACATTCTTAATGTTATGCCCTCATCAATAGTTTCTCCTGTTCACTCGCATGAAAGGAACCCTAAAGAATTCTCTGCATCAGGTGAAGGTAACTCCTCTAAATTAGAAGAAATCAAAAGTTGTGCAGATGTTGACAGAAGTATAAGAAGGATTGTAGCAAGGGTTTTAAACGAAGGTTTTGCTGTTCTTGGGATTTCAAGTCCCTTTTCTCAAATGGCTAGTGATAATGTAAGAACTGAGGTTAACCCTACCTCCGTTTCTTCTGAAGATGAGGAAGTCAACCTTAAAGACAATCTTGCCAAATTGGCTGAAACTGTTCTTGAAAAAGAAAGGGATGAACAAGATGTCAGAACATCCTCCCCAAAGGATGCTGTAAAAGCTTCCAAGATCTTTGTTATGGAAGAAGTTGTAAATGTTGATGATCTATCAGATAGTGAGCTTATCACTAAATTCAATCTTGAATGTGCTAAGAAGCTGAAATCAAAAAGAGGAAAATATGTGGCTACCAAGACCCCTTCTCAAAAGAAATCCAGTGTTGGACCTCCAAAGGCATGGAGTAAGGTGAAACCATCCTCAAATAAAAGAAAAGTCAGAATTGAATCTGACTCTGATATTGATGTTGAAGAAGATGTCCAGGACATCTCTCCTGTAAAGAAATCTGCAAGTAGAAAGCTGTATGTGAGGTTAACTGATGCTCCTCTTGATAACATCTCATTTCATTCTCTAAATAATGCTGAGAAGTGGAAGTATGTGTACCAAAGATGGGTTTCATTGGAAAGAAAATTAGGAAAAGATGCCCTGGAATGTAAAGAAATAATGGAAATGATTGAGTATGCCGTCCTCCTGAAGACAGTTATCAAATTTAACAAGTGCCATGAGACTTTTGTTAAGGAATCCATAATGAATATCTCAGAAGATTATGCTGACATAAGAAGTAAGGAATACCTGAAAGTGTATGTCAGAGGTAAGTGTGTTGAGTTTTCTCCTACTGTCATCAATAGATATCTATAGAGAAGTGAGGATGGAAAGGATGAACTTGAGGTATTTAACAATCAAGTTTGCAAGACCATCACAGCCAACCACATAGGTTTGTGGCTTGTGAAAGACAAGCTATCCTCAGGTCAAATGAGTGTGAAGTACGCCATCCTACATAGAATAGGAGCTGCAAACGGGGTGCCAACCAACCACACCTCTACCATTTTTGCTGGTCTAGGAAAATTCATTTATGTTGTGGGAAACAAGGAAGACCTTGACTTTGGAGGATACATCTTTCTTCAAACTCTCAAGCATGCTGCAAGTACATAAACAAAGATGCCCATTGCCTTTTCTTCTCTAATATGTGGAGTTATTCTGAACCAACACCCTAGAATTCTAACAAGTTCTGATGCAAACAGCAAGAGAGAGTCTGTGTTGTCTCTTCATTATAAACTGTTTGAAGGTAAACATGTCTCAGACATTGTTTTAACATCTGCTACTATGAAAAGAACTTCCTTAAAGGATGAGATAATCCAGGAGCTGGTGGACACCTACAAAGACTTAGATGATACAATCAGAGTAAGCACGGTCGAGAATATCAAGTTGGAGGTTGCGATCGAAGCTCTAAAGAGATCCAATGCTGAGAGTGTTGAAGGAACCTCTGCTGGTGGTGAAGGAATTTTTGTTGAGAATGTTGATGCTGGTCATGAAGACAACTAGATGCTCTGGTGTGTTGTGCTTCCATGTGTGTTTCCATTTACTGATGTGTACTCTCTCCTATTTCTTCTCTATGCTTATATTTGGTAACTTCCCCTGACAATGTTTAGTTACTGCTGCAGTGTGATCTTTTATTTTCCTGCATCTGTTTTGTAACAACCATACAATGCCTTTATATCCTTTTCTTCAATTCTTATGCTTATAACTGACTTAATTGGCTTATGTGGTTGTCTAATTAAAGGGAGAAAGAGTTGTTTTTGTGCTAATTTTGACTAAAGGAGTAGTCTAACATTATGGACCCGAGGGGGAGGAATAATTTCTGTGTGATGTTTTAACATCTGATCTAACATTTGTGTGTCCTTCAATACTGCTGCTTGAAGGACTAATTTCTGATGGTGCCCCAATATTTTGCTGCAACTCTGATTATGTTTACCTAATTATGATCTCTTTGTCTAATTATGTCTAAAAAGGGGGAGAGAGCTAGCCGTCATATTGTGATCCCAAAAGGAAGTTGGGAGTAGTGTGTTTTTGTGAGCTTGAGGGGGAGTAGAAATGTTTAACTTACTGGCTTATGCTGCTATTCTACTTCTTGCCTGTATTAAACAATGTTTTAGCCAAAATTTTCCAAAGGGGGGGTTTGTTGGTGTTTTTTATTAGAAGTGATTTTGATAAAACATTATGTATGTTTGAATGTTGGACAAGAAGTCTCAACATTGGTTTTAAAATAAGTCAGCTGCAGGTTGGTAGATGTTAAAGCAAATGTCGTGACATTTTCCTTCTGTTCTGAGCAAGTTTCCTGTTCAGATTTTTAGGAGCTGTCAAGCTTGTTTATCTCAAGCTTATCTTTGCAAAAAAACAGGAGAAGATTTGTGTGGTTTTCATCAACACAAACTGAAGATTTAATATCCAGAATTCAAGGAGAAAATCTAGGAAAGATAACATAAACCCTAGATACAATTTGTTATAAAAAGCGCAGCTCACTTTGAGCTGAGTACGAGTTATTTTTATTTATGTAATGTGTTGACAGTTGAAGTCCTTGTGTTGATTGTTTATTATGAGCCATTCTAGTATTGTTTAGATACTAGTATTGGACTTTTGTATTGAGTTGTAACCTATCCATTCTTAAGCTTTTAAGCATAAAGTATTGTGTTTTCTTGATTGAAGCTTTTAAGCAAAATTAAGGTGTGTCTTTGAAGTGTGACTTCAATTTTTATTGTTCACTTGATTTAATCACAGGGGTTGTGATTGAGGGGGGAGTGAGAGGGGTCTCATATCTAAGAGTGTCTTAGGTAGAAATTGCACGGGTAGTATTAAGTGATTAGATCACAAATGGGGCATTTATTGAGGTTCTATAAATTGATTCTATTTTAGTGAATTTCCTTCCTGGCTTGTTAGCCTCTAAAGTAGGTGTGATTTCCACCGAACTAGGTAAATAATTCCTATGTCTTTGACAACTGTTTTATTTTACTACTTTTAAATAATATGTTCAGTCACTTGTGTCGAGACATCTGTACTCCCATTAAGATCATTACAGATAATGGGTCGAATTTGAACAACAAAAGGATGAAAGAACTGTGTGAAAAATTAAAGATCAAGCATTATACCTCTTCTCTTTACAGACCCAAGATGAACTGCACTATTGAAGCCGCCAACAAGAATATTAAGAAGATCTTCCAGAAAATGGTCATCCCTTACAAAGACTGGCATGAAATATTGCCATTTGCTTTACATGGATACCATACTTCAGTATGCGGTTCAATAGGGGCATCCCATTTCTCTTTGGTTTATGATAAAGAAGCAGTGCTCCCCGTAGAAGTTGAGATCCCATCAATGAGAGTTCTCATGGAAGCTAAGTTATCTGAGGCTGAATGGTGTCAAAACATATACGATCAGTTGAACTTAATCGAAGAAAAATGTATGATCGCTTTATGTCATGGATAGTTGCATCAAAAAAGGATGAAGCAAGCCTTCGACAAAAAGGTTCGACCTCGTGAATTCCAAGAAGGCGACCTCGTGCTTAAAAAGATCTTGTCTTTTCAACCAGATTCTAGGGGAAAATGGTCTCCTAATTATGAAGGACCATATGTTGTCAAGAGAGCTTTCTCAAGCGGTGCCATGACTCTCACAACTATGGACGGTGATGAACTCCCTTACTCCATAAATGCGGATGCAATCAAGAAATACTTTGTCTAGAAAAGTTAAAAGAACAACTCGGTAAGTCAAAAACCCGAAAAGGGCGGCTTAGGAAAAAATGAGCGTCTTGGTGGACTGAAAACCTGAAAAGGCGGTCCAGGCAAAAATTAGAGACATAAACAGAAAAAGATTATCTTGGTAGATTGAAAACCCGAAAGGGCAATCTAGGCAAAAATTAAGGATTTATGACAAAGTAACTGCATCAGTTCATGCTTCATCATCCGAAGAATTTGTCATCAAAGGATCTTTGATCAAATCATCAACATGAAGCGACAAACACAGTTGGAATTCAGAGTTGTTAGGGAGAATATGGTTATTTCTTTCAATGTAGCCTTTTCTGCATAATTACCATTTCCAAACTTTTGTAAATAATCCATGAAATCAGGCTTTTGGCTGATTACCATCCTGTTAAATAAATTTGAGCTTTGTGCCCACTTATTTGCAATCCTTTATTTATTCTATCTTGTAAAATGACGCTTTTACTTTTTGATAATCACTTTTGAAACAAAAAAAATTATTTTAAAATGAATTTAATTTTTCAAAATAAAAGCGATACTTTCCTTTGAGTGGTGAACATAGAAGGAAACATCAACAACTTTCTCCATGAGTGTTCGATCTCTAAAGGATGGAAAAATGGCTCACCATGAGAAGTGCTCTCTTCCCTGAAAGAGATCATGAGATAAAACGGTATTCTTTTCCTAAACGGAATTTCTAAACTTGGCATCTCCAGTAAAGGAAAATGTGTTTTCTTCCCGAGAGAAGTATGGAACATGCAACTCCTAATCTATCACCAGTGGTATCTAGACCATGTTGAATATATCTTGCTAAGTATTTGGTTGTACTGCGACATTGGTCCTGTTTCCCGATACCTCCCTTCTTCAGTCTTCTCTGTATTGTCAGCATGCATAACAACATTCAAGACATTCATTATTCATACATTATTTTATGCATTTATCACATATCTCGATATTTGTTTATTTCTACTTGTTCAGGTTGTGTTTATCCCTAAAACAGGTATGGGTGTGTTATCTCTCCAATAGAATGTTAGCCATAAGCAAAAAAAAACACATTCTTTTTCCCAGTTCCCCACCGAGTTCATTCCTCGTGGAAGAAGGTTATTTCTGTTTTTCCTTATCCCTAGCGGATAACATTATTTCCAATTGAGTTTGATCCTCATTGGATTTAGAGTCTCAATTGACTGTACCTCTCCAGTTCATTCCTGGATTGAACCTCGTCATTAAGGAAAATTCAGATTCTCCAAATAGAATCGCAATTTTCAACCTACAGATAATAAGCAATAGCCTCGCTATCCGAGCAACTTATACTTATCACAACTAATTGTTATTCACAACAAGTCTGATCACAAAAATTCCTTAACGAATATTTACAGTCGTCTTTCTCTCTGAGAAACCTGTATTTTTGCAATTAAGCTACCCGCATCTTTTCAAAATGATCCTCGGTATGATTGTAGTTGGGAATTGAAAACTCGTTTGAGATCTATTTCCACTGCCATTTTTCATTCACGAGGCTGAATAATCGATGAGAATATATCTGAATTACCTTGTTATAGTTATCACTTTGCTAATAATGGGTAATCTTTCCAAAAATGTTCATTCTTTATTATCACAAGGCTGATAAATGATAAAGAAATATTCATTCTAAATTACCTTAATCATCACTAGGATGATAATAGGTAATGCTACCATTTGTTTACCTTGAACATTGTCACCAGGCTGACAGTAGGTAATATGCTTTTCTCCCAAGTGAAACGGTTAATCCTTTCCTTTGTGAGTCTTTCCCCAGTGAAACATATGCTTATTTCCTGTGCCAAGGATTCTTTCTTTAAAATGTATCGAGACATCTTGCTCTTTTCTTCCTAGTGTTGTCACCTCTCGGTACTTCTGTGCGGAAGTTTATTTTTGTTTTTTGCCTCATTCGCGTTTTTTGGTATCTTAGGTAGTGTATTCTGTTATTTAAGTCTCTTCCTTCATATCAAGAAGAAGATTTTTCAATCTTCATATCTCAGATTGAAGAAACTTAAATAGGGGCATCTGTCATGCCCCAATTTTTGACCTAAGATACCATTTCATATCATATGCATTTGCATTTTTGCATTAATAACAATTACATAGCTTGTGTGTTTTCTATTGGTGTTAATCAGGATTCAATCAAGAATCAATCAAGAATCAATCATCAGAACAAGTTGTAATCAATTAGGGTTTGAATTTTCATTCATCTCAAATGATTCATCTTCATCAAATATGGGGAATTGACATGATCGGAGAGATTAGACCTACCGTTTCTAATGGACATCGTTTCATCCTTGTGGTTATCGATTACTTTACGGTGGTATGTACCGCTTTCCTCGTTACCAAGAATGTTATGGCTCGTTTCATCAAGCATAATCTCATTTTCCGGTATGGCATCCCCGAGAGGATCATCATAGATAATGGCACTAACCTGAACAATTCTATGATCACTGAGCTATGCATGCATTTCTAGATCAAGCATTACAATTCTTCTCTGTATCGACCAAAGATTAATGGTGCAGTGGAAGCCACCAAAAAGAATATTAAGAAGATCATTTAGAAGATGAAGATGACATATAAAGACTGGCATGAGATGTTATCGTTTTCTCTTCATGGTTATCGCACTACGACACGTACTTCTATAGGGGTAACTCCTTTTTCTATAGTCTATGGTGTGGAAGCGGTGCTACCAGTTGAAGTTTAAAATCCCTTTCTAAGGATAATGAAAGATGGAGAATTAGACGAAGACGAATGGATTTAGACTTGACTTGATCGGCTGAATTTGATCGAGGAAAAGAGGCTCATGCCTATATGTCATGGTTAGGTGTATCGTACATATAATGAAGGCATTCAACAAGAAAGTCAATCATCGACATACTAGATCGCACTTAGTAATCAAGTGCATCATTCTTCCATAAAGTGATCCCAGGGGCAAATGGACTCCCACTTACGAAGGACCATTTGTAGTTGCCATACCCCAACTTTTTACCTAAGATACAATTTCATATCATATGCATTTGCATCTTTTCATTACTAACAATTACATAGCTTGTGTGTTTGCTATTGGTGTTAATCATGATTCAATCAAGAATCAATCATCAGAACAAGTTGTAATCAATTATGGTTTGAATTCTCATTCATCTTAAATGATTCATCTTCATCAAAACAATCAACATTGGATTCCTCAAGTTCATTCACCCAAACAAGCTCAAGAGTTTGAACTGATCAAAATTAGGGTTTGGTCAAACAAATGCATCATTGACTTTTGGCTCAAGGCCTGACCAAATATCCTAAGAACATGGCTTAAGTAACTCCTATATCCCTTGGAAGCTCACCCATATGCTCCAAATCAACTCAAGGATTGATTCAAGAAAAGTTGAAAATTAGGGTTTCCTGACTAATTTCATTTGATACACAAGGGAAAAATTGGAATTTTTGAAACAAGTCAATGAATTCTCATCAATATCATGTTCATCATCTTCAAATATCGCAAGGATTTTGAAATGGCATTCTAAATCACAAGATTCCTTTTGAAAAGATTGAGAATTCAAATTCATCTGAAAAAGTCAATTGTAAAGTCAAACTTTGACTTTTTGAAATTTTTGGTCAACCCTGAAGGTTTTGACCCAAGGATCCTGAAAATGAAGTTGGATTTTGATTTTGAGCATCACAAGTCAAGAAAAATGAGTTAACTTGCAAGTGAAGGCACATGAATAACTTATAAATTTTTTCTAAGTTATGAAACTTTCAAGTTTTTTCACCAACTTTAGGAAGCCATAACTTCTGGCTCAAGCAACCATTTATGATGATCTTTATATCAAATTGAAGATCTCATAACATACTACAATTCATTCCAAAGCAAGTCGTCTTGAAAATCCATGGATCAAAAGATATGAATTATTGAAAATCATGGTTCAAAGTTATTACAAGTTCAAACACTTAGAAAATTTATCAGCATTTTCAATAACTTTGAAACACCAACTTTATGCATATTTTGAGGTATGACCCAAACTGAATCTTTGAGAAGTTTAAAAAGCAAAGTTGGAGTATGCTATCTCATCTATCCAAAATGACCAAGAGCATGAAAAAATATCAAGCCTAGCCATAGTTTTGCATTTTTGAATTAGGGGTCATGGAACTTGCATGAACATGAACATAGCTTTGCAAAATCACAAATGCTATTGAACCCATGGGGAATCTATTCCTTCTCATCCAAAACTCAAGTTCCTAGGTTGAAATGATTACATTATAGCATGAGTCATGTCCTTTTGCCTTGTAGCCAAAGAACCACATGTTTCCTTCCAAACCAAGTAATTTTGCAAATATCTCTCAAACTTGCAAATTGATATCTGAATCCTTGCCTATAAATACAGGTCACTTATGCACTCTAAGACACCAATTCACATCTCACTTCATAGCTCAAAATCTCTCCTCCATTTCTCCCATTTTTGCAAATTTTGAGAAAAGAGCAAGCATTATCGAGTTTTGAGTTAGGATAGATATCTGAGCAATCCAACACTTACCACATGTTTAAAACACCATTTTAAGTTTGTCCATACCCTTATTGTCCTCCCAGGTCATCCTAAACTCTGAATCACCACTTAACCACCATTGATGCACATATTGAGCTAAAACATGCTAGCTTGAAATCTACTCGTGCGTTTTTGGATGTTTCACTTCATATAGCTTCTATACTTCACATAAAACATATCCATCACCCTAGACTACTTCTGTAACACCTCCATCACCATGTTCCATTGTTGCAACCAAGCTCTACAACTTGAGATGGGGAGGATGATCTAGTAGGTTTCAAGGCAAACCAAGGATTAGAACATATTCAGGAGGGGTCAAGGAAGCTTTTCTTATAATCACTTTGTACTTGGGAGTGCTTATTCGAGTTCTGTACTTTGCTCCAAGAGGTAAGTTTTTTCAAATTTGATATCATGATTCAAGCATCATTTGCATAAAGTTTCTGAAGAGATATGTTTGTTTGATTATACTGAAGCTAACTGAATCATCAATTTGGTTTGAATTTGCCTGTGTTTTTAGTTTGATGTGTTGGTTCAGTTAGGTTTTGTTTGGGAATGTTTAAATTTCAGCTTTTATTTTTAAGTTTAATCCAAATAAATGGTACCATTAAATTTGTGATGAAATTCTGAAGAGTTTGGTATATCTTATTGTTCAATTTCATTGACAAATGAGCAAATTCGAATTTCACCATGGATGGTGTCTTGAGGTTGAAGATGAAGTATATTCAGAAACCATTTTTGAAATATATATGTTTAGTTTCATTCTAAACATTGGATGTATCACCACCCAAGTGGTTAACCAGCGTGCCTTAAGTCTCTCACTATGCCCAAAGTCCGGGGTTCGAATCCCCCTCGCCCCAGACTTTTTGTGTTTTTATTTTTTAACCATTTTCTCACTTTGTTTTCAAATATCTTTATTCATTTTTACTATTTATCACCACTAGCACATGGGCTCAGTGGTAAATCTTTTGACTGGTGATTCCAAAGGCCCGAGTTCAACACTCACCAAGGCCAAATCTATTTTTTAACACTTGTTTTTTTTATTTTTTTTAACAAAACCTCAACATTTTTAAAAACCAATCAAACCTTCTCATTTTGAGATATTTTTTGCACACTTGTGATTAATACATCTATTTTATGATTATACAAAAAAAATGCAAAAAATATTTATTTTCTAATTATTTTTAGTCAGTACGAAACAAGGTATTTTTAGGGTTTTTAAAATGTTTTCTCTGAAAAATTTTCAATAAAACTTTGATTCAATTACTTTGATTAATCAATATCCATCAAATGGAATGTCATACACCTCATGGATACTATCACTTATTGATTTTATACATTATGCCTTTTTAATCATATTTTCAAAATACTTTTTCAAAATAGTCGATCACTATTGACGATACCTTGAAATTTTTAAACAAAATGGGCCTCTAATAGAGTGTAAGTCCCAAAACATTTTACACCATTTTTAAACAAAATGGGCCTCTAATAGAGTGTAAGTCCCAAAACGTTTTTTTCAAAACTTTTTCACCATTTTTAAACAAAAGGGGCCTCTCCTTGAGTTGTAATTCCCAACCCTTTGTTAAGAATATTTAAAATGGGCCTCCATGTAGGTATAAGCCCCATTTTCTTTTCAATAACTCTTTTCCTTTTTTGCAAACTTTGTGGGCTTACTTTGGTAAATTTTATTCTCTTTTAAAGCATATTTCCTTCATAAATTCCCATGAGTGCATACACACACACACACACACACACACACACACACACACACACACACACACACTTTGTCATATAATTCATATACTTGTTTTATATATTTTTTGTCAATTCAACTTAGTATAACACTAGGTTCCCCATTGCATCCTCTTGGGCTTTGTACAAAAGAACTCCCCCGATGGGTTAGCCTCCTCCTGGGCTTCATAACCAAGAAATCCCCTAGTTTAGGTTAGAATATAAGAGCAAAGGTTTCCCGGTGAAACCACTCTAAAGCCAAGCTAATCATACATAAGCATACTCTTGGGCTTTTAGAAGCAAGGACCCCCGGTGACCCCCGATTAGCCTTCTCTTGGGCTCAAAATACAAGGACCCTCGATGACCCTTGATCAGCCTCCTCTTAGGCTCAAAATACAAGCATCCCCAACAAATAATATCCCTTTAGAGATGTGACATGAATCGTCTCTATGGAAGGAGTATCTACTCTATAGCATCACAATCAAATCAAACATTTTATCAAACAAACATCTTTATTATTTTAAGAACTATAAGTGGTGCACTCATACACTCGAGTAAAATCCTTTTTCTTACAATAAGAATATTTCAAACATTTTCAAAACATCTTACTCATTTTAAGAAACCTAGTGGTAACTGTATACCGAGTCAAATCCTTTTTCTTACAATGAAAGGATTAAAACAATTAAACATCAAATGTTTGTGATGAAATAGATGAGATACAATTTTCATTAAGATGACATTTGTTGTTGTCTCTTACCCCTTTTTCTTCCACTAGCATAAGTGGGAACTACGATTGCTCTAACTTTCTCAACTTCCTTTTGAGAATACTTAGGCACGAGGTCTTATCCTTGGCGAGCATAATACATACAAACTTCAAAACATTAGTTTCCTGTAGTTCCTCGAGCTACAAATGCTCTGATTCCCAATAAGGGATATGTATGCAGAGGATTGCGATAATCTTTACGAGCATAGTTATAACAAACCCATTTAGGTTTCTTACCCATCTACATTACCAAAACCTCACAAAAATATAATAGCGTGCACTCTTAATCAAAAGGATCCTATAGAATACTATAGATACATAGGGTGTTAATACCTTCCCTTTGTATAACCGACCACCGAACGTAAGAATCTCTCCCCCATGCATTGCTTTTAATCTTGTATTTTACGCTTTGAATATCTTTAGGGTTTATGTAAATTTTTGCCTTTACTCAATTGGAAACAATAAAGTTCGGTGGCTACTTTTTATTAAAAATCAAATGAGCAAGAAAGTTGATACCCCATCGACTCTCTCTTCTCATATTGCCCAATTTTTACCGTGACAGTAGTCAAAAGAATATTCTCCGGTAGAGCGGTGATACTTACTACTTTGAATGAGCATATGCATTTGAATATTATTGATGTTTACCAATATATATATATATATATATATATATATATATATATATATATATATATATGCATGAAAATAGGAACAACAGTTGCTAAAGACTTTAGGGTTTGGGATAAGGACTAAGGTGTCCACGCGTCCCCCCCCCCCAGAGTCAATTTTAGGGGAACATCCCCACAGAGCATTCAGCAGGAAATCCTTTCAACAAAATATTCCTCAGCAAGTCTAGTATGACTTGAGCAGGAATGGGCATCTTCAAGAGTTCACTCATGTCCCTAGAGAGTCATCCGACAGGCAAGAGAATTCCTCTCTCCAGCGGATCTGCCTCAAACTTTCTCTCCAGTAAAGTCATCTCCCCAATAGATGAAAGGTTTCAATCATTCTTCCTCAGCATACAATAGGAATTTCCTTAGCTCAATTCAGTAAATCCTCATCCCTAGTAAAAATCATCTATACAGTACATAAGATTTAATTCCCTAATAGAATTATCTCCTTAAACGTTGCATATAGATGAGCATCCCCCATCAAAGTTATTCCTCAATACTAGTAATCTAATTCACTATAGAGCCTATATTTAAAGCAGAACTCATTATCCCCAGAAAAGATCATCAGAGGGAGGTTCGTCTCCTTTATCCCCAGTCAGGATGTATCAGAATTAATTCCTTGATGAAACAAACGATTAACTCTTCTTGGTTATTTTTATCCCCAAACCGAAGTTATAAATATCTAGTAGAGTTTCCGAAAACAGAAAACAAGGATTCCCAGCACGGTCATTCTAAATCAGAGTGAAGAATTACTTTCAACATCTCTAACAACTGATGGGGAGTTATTTTCCCAAATTAGAAGCTACGACACGGAGTTGCTGTTTTGTTTCATTCATACATCATTCATGCATACATACTGCATTCTCATTTATTTTGAGAGAATCATTCTCATAACACATCTCATACATCCTGACTTTATGTGAGACTAACGTTGCTTTTCAGGTCAATCGCCGAATAGGCAAAAATTATACTCAAATTTCTATACGACAGGTCAAAGATTAATACTTGAAACAGGATGGGGCACTTATATATATGACCAAGCCAGTATGAATTCCCGAAGCCAGATGGGTTTACCAACAGAGCCAACTGTGGATTAACTCCTAACACCAGACAGGGATGCTATCCACACCATTATTCGGTATGAATTCCCGACACCAGACAGGGATGATATGCCAACTAACAGCAAACCTTGGATTAATGCCCAACACCAGACAGGGATGTTATCCATACAAATGGTAAGCTGTGGATTAACTCCTGACACCAGACAAGGATGTTATCCACATAACTATTCGATATGAACTCCCGACACCAGAAAGGCACGCTATACCAACTAATGGCGAGCTATGGATTAATGCTCGACACCAAATAAGGATTTTATCCACATAACCATTCGTTATGAATGCCCGACACCAGATAAGGATGCTTTGCTGACCAAGAAAACAAGCTGTAGATCAAATCCTGAAATAGGACAGGGCGACTAATCTACCACTCAGTGAGAAATCCCGACACTAGACAGGGATGCTAATCTACCACTCAGTGAGAAATCCTGACACCAGACAGGGATGCTAATTTATCACTCGGTAAGAAATCCTAACACCAAACAGGGATATTATCCATGCAACTACCCGATATGAATTCCTGAAATAAGACAGGTTTACCAGCGAACGACTATCTACACAATTACAAACATATCTTCCAAGGAAGCCTTTTCAGGCGGTCTTCTCCGAGACATTCCTTCTCGAGCTTTGTTCAAAGCACAATCTTCTCCAAGATGATTCTATTTCCTTTTCAGGTTGATATTCATTCAATATAAGGTTAATCACGATGCTGATTTTCCAGAGACAGTTCAGAGATGGTCTACACAAAGATTTAATTCTGATACTTAGTTTCAGATATTCCCTAGTGAAGTCGATGTGTTGAAAAACATACCTTGATCAGCATTCTCCTCGGATATAGCCTAATGTATGGCTCATTTCGATGTTCTCCTTATGACGTTCATCTGGATGACATCTTTAAGCCCATTTCCATCGACTTTCTCTCAACTTACTGAATGGCATCTTTAAGCCCATTCATGCAACCAACTAGCAATGCGTACCGACGAGTGCAAATTTCAAGCATTTTAGTATTCAATCATCTTCCACCTTCGGATCACGAATGGATGGCGCGCCAACCTAACTCCTCAAGTTTAAGAAGATTGAATAGGGGCAACTTTCATACCCCAAAATTTTCCCCCACCTCTTGCATATAATTTTGCTCCCGAAGTTCCTCACTTCAAGTTATGTCAAGAAGCAATCATCAGCATTCTCCTCCTAAGCCATGGTCCAAATTAGGGTTTTGGTTTTCTCAAGGGAAAGGGAGATTTCAAGGCCTCAAGTTGATTTCATATGGTCTCTCACGCTTCAAAGATTCCTCATGTCAAGTTTCAAGCCTTGGTTCACAAGTTTGCTCAATTAGAAGCTCAATTCATCAACAGTCGACTAGAAGGGAAAAATGGTCAATATACAGTCAAAGTTTCTAAATTAGGATTCTTTCATAATCAAAAGTTTCTAAATTAGGGTTTTTGAAGAAAAAGCCAATTGAACTTTGACCAGCCATAACTTTCTCATACTTTGTCAAACATTTCCCATCCAAAGCTCACTTTGAAGGTAATTTGATTCTCTACAACTTTGGTTCTCACATTGAAATGTAAAAATGCTTCATTTGAAAGTTATGGTCAAAGATATTATAGGTCCTTTTCAAAAGTCAACAAAAACACCTATTGGGTCAAAGCTCCTTACATGAACATGGAAGATCCAATTGAGATGAGACCAAACGGATCATTTAGAGGACATCCCAAGCTTTCCAAAAAGTCCAAAAAGACCTTCATAGGCTTAAAATTGAGAGATATATGCATTGCAAGTTGACCATTTCCGAGAAGGGCATGAAATCAATATTGACCAAAATTGAGTTTTTTCCAAATGGGCCTACTCTTTTGTGATCCAAACTTGGTTCTAAGATTTCTAAGAGTCTCCAAGTCTAATACCATGCCCTTGTGCTATTTATTTAATTTATTTTGATTTTTAATTCATTTAAAATTCAATTTAATTAAATAAATCAAGGAAAATACCAAAGGTGTAATGACAAGATATTTTCCATCATATTTTGGGCCTCCAAGTCACTATAAATCAAGTCAATTTTGTCCAAGGCATGATTAGTATGATTGAGAGGAGATTTGAGAAAAAATAGCAAGATTGGAAGATTGAAAAAAATAAAATATTCGATGGACCAAATCATTAATTCATTTGGTTCTTTTTATCCTAATTCAATTCATTACATAAAGACCACAATACCAATGCATGAGGGAGAAAATTTTGAGGATTTGCACAAGAGACAACTCGGCAAAGCTTGAAAAGCCAAGGAAAATTGGAAATCAGCCAGGATGAGGCATTCTCAAGGAGATTTGAAGGCTGCAACACATTCCCTGAGTTCCAAGGAAGCTTTTCCATCATCACCATCAACCAAAGTGCCTTAATCGTCCAAACACCATCACGGTTTGCATATTCTAACTCAAACTGTTTTAATAATTTTTGCATAGTAAACATGTATTGATGGTATTGTTATGTCTATTACTTGTATACGATGTTTTGAATGCTTTAATTTGAGTTTCATAGAAACATCAATATGCCATTATTAGGGTTTGGACCTTCAAATTAGGGTTTCTTGAAACAGAAAAATTAGACAAAACAAAGACTACCAATGTGCTCAAAGGATTAAACCGAATCGATCCATGGACTTACATCTAATTTTTATTATGCTTTGTTGATTTTTGAAAGTTGCAGGGGTTATAGTTACAGACAACTACCGTCACTAGAGGTCTTATTATCTAAGATGACAGACGAAGAGGAAGATGATGGTGTGGCCCCGTCCCATTCGTCCATTCAAATCAAATAGCATTTTTTATTAATTCAAATAGGTTTATTTTATATATATATATATATATATATATATATATATATATATATATATATATATATATATATATATATATATATATATATATATATATATATGAGGATCAAATTGTTACCGACACTGAAGCATCAAAAACGTCACTTTGATTTAAAAATCAATCGTTGATTGAAACATACCTATATAGATACCTATAAAGTTTGAGACTAATCTATGATGAGTTACTATGTCAATGAACTACATCAAAATTAACGTTGTATGAAAGTTCATTTTGACGTTAATTTTTAGATATCTTGATCGTATAGTAAACTATTATAGATTAATCTGAAACTTTATAGGTATGATCTATAGGATGGTATGTTTCAATCTAACGGTTGATTTTAAAAAATATTAATCCGAAGTATCGTTTTTGAGCGAGTGTAACTCATGGTGTAACTTTTCAGGTGTAATTTGATCCCTCCTCTCTCTCTCTCTCTCTCTCTCTATATATATATATAGGACAACAGAAGGAGGCAACGCAGTTGGCTAGGGTGTAAAGTGGTGAGCGATGGGCCGTGGGTTCAACCCCTGCTGCCCCCCATTCTTCTTTCCTCTCTATTTTCTTTTCCTATTTTCTTTCTTTTCTCTTTTCTATTTTCAAACTATTTTTTTTCAAAACCAATTTAGTTTTTTCTTTTCTAACCAATCAAATTTCAGCAAACTAATTAATTTTTTTTCATAGATAAAATATTTAATTAATTAACATGTTTTTGTAAATAAACTTAATAATTTGATTAATTTATAAAATTAGGTTTATAATTGATTTTAATTTAATTTATTTTTCATAAAAAAATCCAAAAAATATGTTAAGCAATTTTATTTGTTTTTTTGTAAATAATTTCACATAGAATTAGGAATTTTTTCCAATTAAAATTAAGGGTTAATACCTATTTTCACCCCTGCCATATGGGGGTACCGAGAGAAATAGGTAAAAGAAATTTCCATCCAAGATTTAATAATTGATCCATTCTTAGCCTAGGAAAAGACCATCTTGTTATGATAGAAACAAATAAGAAAAAATAGATTTTAGCTAATGTAATAAAGAGATCAATTGTAGTTCCAAAAACTCCGTATGTTTTATTTATTTCAAAAAATTCAGAAACAAATATGTACGGAATAGAGATATTTGAACCGCCCAAGTAAAGAACTGTTTCAAAAAATTGTCTTTTTTTATTTGATTTGAATTGTTCGAATTGTATAATCATCAATTATTGACATTGGTAAACGGCCCAAAGCAATTTGATTAAAATTCAATTCATGACGATCATAAGTTGAAAGTTCATATTCTTTAGTCATTGATAAACAATTTGTTGGACAATACTCAATACAGTTACCACAAAAAATATAGATTCCAAAATTAATACTGTAATTTAGCAATCGTTTCTTTCGAATATCTGTTTCCATTTTCCAATCAACAACGGGTAAATCTATAGGACATACACGAACACATACTTCACAAGCAATGCATTTATCAAATTCAAAATGGATTCGACCGCGGAAACGTTCTGATGTGATTAATTTTTCATAAGGATATTGAATAGTCACCGGTAAACGATTTGGGGGGTATTTGAAATATCCCCGTGCCAAAAAAAAAGTTCCAATAATTTCCTTAACAAATTTTTAAAGTTTCAGTTTTTACCCTTAGAAGGCCACATCACCAAAAAGGCTGATGTAGCTTCTTCTTTTTTTTTTAATTTTTTTAATTGTTTGTTATTCCAGCTCAGATATTCCCCATTAAAAAGACCATAATACGCTTTCTAAATGGTATAGAGATAAGCTTTGTTAAGAATGAGAGCTATAGGGTTAGGGTTGAGTGTAGGAGTAAATGTGGCTTTAGAAGCCACATCAGTCTTTTTGGTGATTTGGCAGGGGATTTTTCAAATACACCCCATATGGCAGGGGTGAAAATAGGTATTTACCCTAAAATTAATTAGACTTAGTATAACTTAATCAAATCTTTTCTTAATTAAAATCAATCAAATCTTTTCTGTAATTAAATTCAAATCTTTTATCATTAACTTCAAAATATTTTTAGTAACCCTAATTTTCAATTCCTTTCTTCTTAACCATCGTTTCTCGCTAGTATTCTTATTTAATTTCTAAGGCCTCATTTATTTCACTTTTCTCGCATTTTTTCGATTATGTAACTTCTCATGGGATGTAATAGTTAATTAGGCTTTATTTTCTGCTTTTATTTTCCTATTTTTACTTTTTGCACCATTAACTGCTAGTAATTAGGGTTTGTATGGAAAGATAATGATTAATTGAGCATAGCTAATCACTAATTAATTCAAGATAAATAACTAAAATTAACACACTATTTTCACACCCACCCTCTAGGTATACTCTTCGTTGCTTCGATATAATGGTCATGTCCCTCGAAACTTAGGGATACCTAACCAAAGATTGTCTTTCAAATCAAATCATCATTGTCCTTTCGATATAAAGATCATAAGTCCCTCGATGACCCTTCGATGCTGCCTATGATAATATGATCTCGTGCCTCAAGTTGCCTTCAGTAAATGATGATAGTCCCTTCGGAAAATTTCTAAGGTATCCTTACATGTTGCCTTCAATGACCATCCGATGTCCCTATGCCTGTCCCTTAAACATCCAAAAGATACGACTACTTATCCATTAATGATAAGGACAGTCTATCTTACCAAGGATGCGGAAATAACACGAAAGAACTTTGAGTAGGTAAATAGCTCGTAATTTCTTGCTCAATACTTTTCACACCTAACAAACACTTTGTATATATTCACACAAGAATCATTACAAAATTGATATTTTCAAAATACCTTTCACAAACAACACTTTGCATATATTCGTACGAAGATCATTGCAAAGTCATCTTTCTAAAAATATTTTCTACACACACCACACTTTTCAAACAAACAAACAATTGAAACAAAGTGAGCTAAGCAATTAAGAGCTCATGGATAACCATGGATGCAAAGGATGCCTAACACATTCCCTTTGTATAACTTACCTCCCGAACTCAAAATCTAACAAGGTTCTTTCCTGTTCTTTTCTACCTTTCCTTATTGGATAAAATAAAAGTCGATGGCGACTCTTGCTATCCGCAACAAATCTTTCTATGAAAGCGAAACACGTAAGTCAGTTCTCCCATCGTATTACACTTTCTAAAATGGCCAAGAACAACTTCATATAATAAAAATTGAAAGAGTTATGACTTACATAAGTTGGGCAATTTTGAGAAAATGCACAAAAGTCAATGTGAGAAAATTTATTTTTTGGACCAATTGGCCTAAGATTTGGATCTCCAACGTGTCCATTGGCTAATTAAAGACTCCTAAATCAATTATTTTATTTTTATAACATTTATTTTATTTATTTTAATTTTTATTCATTTAAATATTTTAATAAATCAAATAAAATATGAAATATATAGATTTAATCAAAATATTTGTTTTCCAATCAATCTTAGGCATCCAAGATGTCAAATATATGATTCAAAATCGTGCAAGAGTGGATTAGAGAGAGAGAGAGGGAGCAAAACTTGGCCAAATTTAGAAACTTAAATTCAAAGATTCAAATGAAATATTTTTTATCCAATCTTCATGATTCAAATCAATACTATTGACCTAAATCCATCTCCTATAAGTACACAATGCATTTAGATTGAAACAACAAGGATTTGCAGCCTAGAGATCACGTTCCAAACCTAACATTTTCAAGAGAAAGTCAAACTCGATTTTTCAAATTCTAGGGCAATTCAGAGGCTTTTGAGGATTCAACAATATTCCAGGGGTGTTTCTAAAGCTACTCCTATCATCCCTGAGCATAGAAGCATCGCGAATCCTCCTTTACACGCTCACAATTTGCAAGCTCTTTTTTCAAAATCGATTTCACTGATTTATGCATCATAAACATGTTTTGATTACATATTTTTGTTTGATATCATGTTTGCAATGTGTTTGAATGCTTTAATTTGAGTTTGAGTGCAGGATTGTTTTCCACCATTGTTAGGGTTTCAAGCTTAGTTTTTGGGAACTTTGTGTTCAATCAAAATTAGGACCAATTGAAGCCACCACCATGCTCAGGAGATGATTTTGAGTTGAACCATGGCAGTAGTTGTGATTTATACTGCTTTTATAACATTTTGGATTTTTGTAGGGGCTATAGCTACATATGGACTGCTACTAAAGTCTTTAGTGACGACGCCCAACTGTCACTAAAAGCTTGGTTTATTTAAACAAAGAAGAAGACCCCCTTCGCGCGGTTTTCTTTTAAATTCAAAATAACTTATTTTTTTATATATATTATTTGGTTTCGTTTTTCTGAACAGTATGAGCCACGTGACGCAACGGTTGGAAGGCTTCCCCATAACCTCAGGGGCATGGTCTAGATCCCATACCTAACTCGGGTTTGCCATTCTTTCCTTTTTTCTTTTTTTTTTTTATTCTTTTATATTCTTTTTATTAAACCTTTTTAATAAAACAAATTAATTCTTGTTTTCTTCCCAACAAAATCATTGATTGTTTTTTTAATTAATTAGAGTTAACCTTAAAATTTTTGAATATAAATTTAATTAATTAATTAGATTTAGGATTTTCTTAATTAATTAATCATTATTCAAAAATACTAAAAATATATTTTCTTGTAAATAAATTAATCGTTTTTTTTGTAAGCAATTAAGTTAGTTAATTTTCCTGTAATTAAAATTAGGTTAACTTAGAATTATTTTCAATAATTAAGTAAAATTAATTTATGTTAATTAGGATTAACAATTTTGTACATAATTAATTAATTTCTGATTTTTCAAACCCTATTTTATTTTAAAACCCTAATCCTGATTTTCCATTCAATTTTCTTCTCAACCTCAAATTCTCACTTGCTACTTTATTATTATTTTTAAGGACTTGTATAATTTTTATAAAGTCATGTAATAGTTGTAGCTTTATTTTCCGCAATAATTTTTTTTCCAATTACTGAAACTGCTAGAGGATGTAATAGCTTAACTTAGGCCTTTACTTTTCTGCACCTCGTGATATTGTAACTGCCCTGAAACCATGTAATAGTTTAGGAACTTTTATCTTCTATCTTTATTTTCTGCACACTACTAAACTGCTTAGATGTATGGCTAATAGGAATATATAGAAAGACTGATAAACTAATTGAACATAGCATAACCTAATTCAAGATAATATATCCAAATTTAACACACTCTTCACATACTCACCTTTAGGGTAACCTCTCTTTGTTGCCTTAACATGGTCATGTCTCTCGAAGCGTAGGGATATCTTAGCACAGTTACCTTTCAATCAAATCATCAAAGTCCCTTCAATATAAAGATCATAGTCCCTCGATGAACCTTCGATATTTCCTACAATAATATGATCTTGTCCCTCAAGTTGCCTTCAGAAAAATGATGATAGTCCCTTCAAATGCTAATGTATCCTTACAATGTTGCCTTCTATGACCATTTGATGACCCTACGCGTCCCTTCACATCCAAAGATCTAACTACTTATCCCTAATGATAAGGACAATTATCTCACAAAGGAGAAGGAAAGTAAATAGAAATAATCTTGAGTAGGTAAGAACTTAGAATTGCTTGCTCACAACTTAAAAATACTTTTCACACCTCACAACTTCAAAACAAACGCTTTGTATACTGTAATAGTCCAATATTAATTACTCGTTATTTTATTATATTTATTCGGTGTATGTATTTATTATAATCAATTATTTATTTATGCGATAATTGATTATATTTTGTGTTAATTAAATTTTATTACTTTTATATCACTCTTTGGGGCATTAGTGAGAATTGTTTTGGTTTTGGGGTTAAATTGGAATTAGAGAGAGTAGAGAGGTAAGAATAGAAAGAAGTAGAGTTTTGTTTTATAAAATGAGAAAATAAAGGAAATAGAATGAAAAGAAGAGAAAGAGGGATAGAAAGAAGAAGAGGAAAAGAGAGGAGAAGAAGAAGATGATGGAGACAAAGAGGAATTGGAGAAGATGATGAAGAGGCAAGCTAGGGTTTTGAAGACCAAGAGGTAATGGGGAGAATTTCTATTATTATGGGTTTGTATGATTGGGAAAATGGTAGATAACATGCTTAGGTTTTACTTTGATTGAATCCATGAAATTGATACAAAACTATGTTGTGGTTTGATTTCTTACTATTTTTCGCTGAGTTATTGTTACTGTATGAAAGTTTCTTTGTTGAGTTGTTTCTCCTGTGCGTGAGTTAATCATGTGGATTATACCTTGAAATTGTTTGGAAATGGTTTATTGAGCCTTGGTTTTATAATTGAATATGTGAAATAAATATGTGAAATGTTCTTTACATAATTATACAATATTTGATGTTGTGAGATTATGTGATATATGTATATTTTCGTGATATTATGTGAATAGGTGAGCATGTGAAATATAATTAATAATGTTATTAACATGTTTATGAAAGTGTGTGATGAATTCCTTTGATTGTTATTTAATCATTGTTCCTTATTATACTTATTCATAATAATGTGAATTTCACTCTTTGTTGGAATGATGTTTTATACGATATCGCTCGTGCAATCAAGATAGAGGTAGTGGTGTTCTGCATTTAAGATGGCGAAGGACTTAGTATAGTCTTTTCCATTTGTTAGATTAGTGAGTCATGCCTGGTAGTATAACACTTCGGAGGGTTTTGTATGTTTAAACTCATGTTTTGTTATTTGGAAATGTTATGTTTTCTTTTATGAAGTTGTTGAGATAATGATCATGGTATGGGACATGAATCATTTATTAATACATGAGTTATTCTTTTATTGTCAGTTGTGGTTTTCATGAAGAAAATAAAATGTTATGAATGTGTTACATGCTTATAAAACCGAGAGTATGATATTTAGTGTTGGGCTTTTCATGTATATGGAAAGTGTCTTGTAATGCCCTTTTGATGCAATAAATTTTCTCTAATTTTATATTATACCGTTTATTTGGGTTATTAGAAAGGGGTGTTACATATACATTCCTACAAGAATCATTACAAAGTCGACTTTTCAAAAATACTTTCAAAAAACAACACTTTGTATACATTCATACGAGAATCATTACAAGGTTATCTTTTCGAAATGTTTTTCTAAGCACACCATATTTCAAACAAATCAAACAAATAATTGAAAGTGAGCTAAGCAATTAATAGCTAATGGATAACATGGATACAAAGGAGCTAACACCTTTCCTTTGTATAACTTACCTCCGAACTCAAAATCTAACAAGGTTTTTCCGTTCTTTTCTAGCTTTTCCTTATTGGATAAAAGAAAAGTTAGTGGTGACTCTTACATCGCAACATAGCTTTCTCGAAAGCAAAAATCAAAGTCAATTCTCCACCATCTTACAATGACTATCTATATAAATCTTCCATTTTGGGCGGTAATAATCAATTATGGGTATTGCATAATCGTTATTAATCGATTAGCTAATCGCTTAGGTCATTTAATTAACACATGGATTATTTTCAAATTTACACCATTGCATACCCTATAAATAAATAGCTTCTATATCATTTCAAATCATCCAAAAAAACGTGAAAAATCTCACTTTCATTTCTCTCATACTCTCTCTAAATCATTTCTATGTTTTTCACATATTTTATCCATAGTGTTTTGAGAGTGCTGTTGAGTTAAGAGAGAAATTTTATTTTGGGTGAGAGCTTAATTTTAAATTTACCAAGAGTAGATTTTTCTCGAGTAAATTATTATTTCTTAGGAAGTGATTACTTTTTTTGGGAGTTCTTATTTGTTTTTTTGGGGGAGGCTAGTCTGTCTCCATTTGATTAGTGAGATCTCGCCATTGAAGAAAATCTCTTTAGGTTCGTGAAGATCAACTAGTGAAACACCATCACAATTTTGAGCTCAACCCGATTAAAATCTATATTAGTTCGAGATCACCTGTATAAAATCTCACTCGGTTTTTAGTTTAGTCGTTAAACCTTAGTAGTCACGACATCGCCCCTAAGAAAATCTTGCTGATTCCTAGCCAACATATGTAAAACCTTGGTTTGAAGGATATTTAACTCAAAACTTTAGTTTGGTTCGAGATCAGTATGTGCAAATATCTATTTAGCTTGAGTCTAACCACTCAAGGTATGTTTGTTGCTTGGTTTAGACTAACCTCTTCAAGCCTTAGTTCTTTATTTGGTTGGGTTAGCTTGAAAATTTATTTTCTTGTATCGTCCATGATAACCTTGAAAAACTCTCAAGCAATAATGGATATTCTCAAGATCAATTAATGGGGAGAGCAGAGGTCACTTCATTAGACCGAGCTATATAATTTTTCTCGTGTCGTTCTCTCTTCCCCTATCTCTTTTTCCCTACTTAATTTCTTTATCAATTTCCGATACTTATTATTCAAACATTTTCAATAAAATACTTTCAAAATCGATTTAAAAATGATTTTTTATATAATATTTTCAAACCTCCACAATTCATCCCTCTTCGTATGGAGTTACATGTTTTATAATAATTACTTTAATTTTTCAAATAACTTCTTATAATTTTTCAAATAATTACTTTGCTTTCTCTTTTTTTCTACTAATAAGTTTGCAACTTTATTTTATTGTTTTTAACATCATTTTATGTTCATGTGACTGGTCGTGGCACCTCAATTACTAGGACGTGGAACCTCATTCACTACCTTGTGGCACCTCCGATACTATATGGAAGTGCTCAAGTGTTTACTCTTTTCCATAAATGTGGACTATCTGAAGTTGCAGTCCAGAAATGTGGCCCTGGTGGAGGAGGTGAACAAACTTGAGAATGATCTCCTTCAACACAAAGAAAAATAACAAATTCAGACTGGCCTTTTACATGACATAGTCACTTTGGAGAAGAAATTGGCCGAAGTAAATTTGGAGAACAAAGGCTCGTAGAGAATATTGCTAGGTGAAGCTGCCTTGCACTAGCCGAGGAGGAGATCAAGGAAGATCGTGCCTGACTACCCATGCTAAATTAATCGCCGTATTCGTTTGCTTCGAGTAGGATTATATGGCCACCCTCAAGTTTGGTTTCAGCAATGCGGTGGATCAACTTTAGCTAATGAATCCCAAGTTCGCTTTGTCACCGACTGGATTGGGCCTTGTCATCGGATTGGTGGCTGTGTTGCCTCCCGAATGAGGACGATGCTTGATTTTGTTCATGTTGGCCTTCGTGCTCGCTTGTTATATGTTTGGGCTCAAGCACCAATTTAGCCTATGTTTGGTTTTTCTGGCCTCGCATGCCACCGTTAGGTGTTTTGTTTTTCTTCTACCGCGTGCCTCTATTTAGGGTGTTTAGGTTTTAGCCATTTTTCATGTATGCCACTGTGGTTTTTGTGGTCTGCACTTTTGATGCTTTTATCTTAATGTTTGAACAATTATATCTTTTCCCATTTTCGCTTATAATATTTGCTCATCAAGATTTTTGTTCATTATGATTTTTGCTCATTATACCTTCCCGCTCGACTGTTATGTAAAGGAGACCTCGATTAGATGGTTGCTCAGGTGAGGAGGACTCAGGGCACGGTTAGATTCCATTTGGGCATGAATATGCGCATTTGGGGCCTTGATCCTCATGGGCATGAACTTCTCATCACGAGCTGGGTGTTATGCCTATTTGGTACTTTGACGACAAGCCTTGGTCGAGGTAACTCTGTCTGAAGCAAGACTCGCTTTACGAGAGCAGTGCCTACCTAGTTTTGGTTGGGAGGTTGTTCATCTTCACATGCTTGTGGTCGGTATAGCCTTTTGTAGTTCAAATGGGAAAGTTAATGTTAGTTCCACCGTTGTATTGAGGAAAATTAACTATAATATTGTTTTATCTTTTCAGCGTTCCAGGATCGAGGTAATAGGCTCCATTTTCCATTTTTGCTTAGACGTAGTATGGGCCTTCCCAATTTGCGCGAAGTTTTCCTGTGTGAGTTTTCTAATTTCTCTCGCAAGACCATGTCAGGACCCGAAATTCATGTTTTATGACTTTTTCATCATGTCGAATGGTTATCTTTTGTTTTAAGGTGGCCTCATGGATGGCTTTCCTCGATCGAATTTTTCAACTAGGTCGAGCTCCTCTCACGTGGCTTCGCCATTCATCTCTTTTTCGAGAGGATTCGTCGCACTCGATGGTTCTCCGATCTTCACGGGATTACTTCCTCGATTCCAGAGGTCGCGGAAAGGATTTCCTTCCATGGTCGAGTGAGACGTTGTTCGGAAGGCTTAGAGCATGTTGTGCTACTCCCACCCACTTTTTGCCACACCCAATCGCCGCTTTAGTCCTCGTAGATCACTGCTTATAGCCTTGACTTGTCACTTGTTTAGGGATGCTCGACTTGACGGAAATTTTCTTAGTGCCTATCTTGGCGACGAAGTCTTTGAAGTTTTCATTAGTGAATTGCATTCCATTGTCAGTGATTATTGCTTGAGGCACTTTGAACTGGGCGAGGACATTTTTTTATAGAAGTGCAGAACGTTCTATTTGTGATGTTAACGAGGGCTTCAACCTCTATCCATTTCGTGAAATAGTCGACGATGAAACTTAAATATTTGTTTTAGTATGTCCCTTCAACAAATGAGCCGAGAATATCCATATCCTACCACGCGAAAGGCCAGGGGGTGACAGAGTTTTTAGCTCGTGGGGTGGAGCCAAGTGCATATCTATGTGGCGCTGGCACTTGTCGCATTTTTTGACATATTCTTTTGAGTCTTAATGCATGGTCGGTCAATAATATCCTACTCATAGTGCCTTCCGAGCGAGAGATCTTCCACCCAAATGTTAGGCGTTAAATCCTTCATGGATTTCCCGTATGATGTGCGGCACTTTGGTCCCCTCCACACATCTCAAGAGGGGTATGGAGAATCCTTGTCTATATAATATGTTCTCGATCAAGACATATGAGTATGCCTTTTGTTTAGTTATGTTGGCCTCTTTTTGGTCGGGGGGTAGTTCCCCCGTGGTGAGGTAGTGATGCACTAGGGTCATCTAACTGTTGTCATCTCCAACGACATTTACGTAGAGCAAGCTGGTTGATTTTATGATGCTCAGACAAGGGCGGATTTCTTGGATGACAGATTTGTGACTGCCCTTTTTCCTTGTGCTCGCAAGCTTTGAAAGGACATCTACCCCGGTGTTATGCTCGCGAGGGATGTGTGTGACCTCGCGTAATGAACTTCCTCATTTTTTTCTTTTACCAAGTTTAGATATTCTATTAGGTTGTCATTTTTTGCTTGGTATTCTCCTCGTACTTGTGCAGTTACGAGTTGAGAATCAGTGAAAACTTTTACCTCTTGTGCGCCCAAATCCACGACTAACCGTAGCTCTACAAGAAGGACTTCATATTCTTCCCGGTTGTTTGAGGTTGGGAAGGATAAAGAGAGGGATACTTCGATTAGGATTCCTTCCTTGTTTTCAAGGATGATGTATGCCTCACTTTGTCGAGCCGAGGCTTTGTCGTATTTAAAATGATCCATTTGTGAGCTCCATTCATTGAACAGTGGCATGGTCATTTCTTCCACGGTTGGCTATAAATTATCCTTAACAACCTTTTGGCCTCATATAAAATATCAAATTCGCCACTAAGGACCATTACATTCGGCCTACCGTGTCCGGTCGGTCGCGCTCTTTATTGGTTGGTAAGTTCAGATAACAATGATATGGGCAAGAAAGTAATGTCTCGCCTTCCTGCTTCATTGATGAGGCCATAGCAACCTTATCGATCTGGCGATATATGAGTGGGCCTTGAAAGATTTTGATCGAGAAGTATATCGTCGCCATCGTGTGTTTCTACTGATGAGGACCACGCTGATGGCTTTACTGAAACAACCAAGTATAGATAAAGAATCTCTCTTTCTTGTTGAGAGACGTAATTGTGAGAGGACTTATTTAAGTTTGAGGAGGGTTTGCTCGCATTCCTCCATCCATTCAAATGTTGCCTTATCGCATAGCAGCTTGAAAATGGAAGAGCGTGATGGGCATATTTTGTCACAAAACGAGAGAGTGAGGCGAGCATCTCGCTTAAGGATGGTACTTTTTGAGTTGGCATTGGAAATTTGAAGAAAGCTCTCGTGACTTGTCGTGATGGCTTCCATACCTCACTCTATTAAGTAGAAACCGAGGAATTTTCCCACGTTGAAGTGTTTCTGTGTCAACCTTATTACGCACTTCCTCGCGGTTGAAAACCTTTCTCGATGGGCGTTGTGGTCTTTCACTGAATTTTACGATCATGTCGTCCATGTAGATTTTGAGCATATCTCCAATTTCTAAGAAAACGTTTTTCATCATTCAATGGTAGGTGGCACCGATATTCTTCATACCAAGGGCATTACATTGTAATAGTAGTTTCCTAACCTTGCCACGAATGTAGTTCACTTTTTGTCTCTCATTGCCATTAGATTTGATTGTAATCGAATAAGCATCCATGAATGATAAATTTATAACCGCGCAATAATTCTACCAATCTATCAATGTTAGGCAAAGGATAAGCATCTTTAGGGAAAGTCTTATTAATATCAAGATAATCAACACATATTCCCATTTTCCATTAGATTTTTGACCAATACAACATTTGACACCTAGGTGTGTGTAGTGGGCTTCAAAATAAAATTTTCCTCCAAGAGGTCTTTACATCCTTTTCGTGCTTTCGCTTCGTAAGACTACTTTATGCCTATGATGAACTCAATGCCTAGCGATAGGATTTACTGTTAGTTGAGGATGTATCACCGTAGTCCGGCATCTCACCTACACCCGTGCGAACAGATCAAGATTCTCACGAGGCAGCCTTAGTTACGCTAAATTTGGGAGCCCTATCCAAATCTTCACAATCTTTCTCGTGTCGATGTCGAGGAGGATGGCTTTAAACCCCGTCATGTATAAAGACTGGATGGATAGGCTTTGTCTCTTTATCTAAGGCCATACCTCCTTCCTCTTCAGCACCATCCTTGGTGAAGAGTGTCGAGGTCGATCGAAATGATATTTGGGTGACGGCTCTAAACCCATCTAGGCGCATTTGTCATCCATGCATAAAGTATGCTTGACACTATTTGATGTCGTGTTGATCATACTGTGCCCCTTCAAAGCTGCCTCAAAGAAACTTCTCACCACTTTGATGTTCTCATGCTGGGTGACTACTCGACCTCTCTTGGTGTAGTACTTCATCTTCAGGTGGACCGTAGAGGGAACAACAACCAGCTCGTCCAGAATTGGCCTCCCAAAATGCAGTTGTAAAGAGAAGGTCACTCAATGACCAGGAAGTGGATTTTGATCTATCTGATTTTTTTCGCTTCCCTGAAAGTGCTAAAAACTCGACGCAACCTCATGATTCGTGGTTACGTTGTTGAAGTTTTCAGGTCGAACCCACGTAGGGCATTAAATGATTATGGTCGAGCTGAGAGTGGTGAATGATGAGAGTACATGATGTCAACAAAACTCCCTTGGTCAACCAAAATGTATGGACTTCAAATTTACATCTTTGCCCTTGCTAAGAGTAGGATGCTAGCATCGAGATCCCCGAAGTTCCTGTTAAAATGTCTGTAAGATTTCCCGAACCTCGCCAAGATGATGTTCTAGATCGAGCTAGCCAATCACTCGTCAATTTTTCTATTTACAAACCCTACGGTTAGGTCATTAAACCCGCTTGATATGACCATGGCGGGGGGACTTTTCCCATGTGTCATGGAAAACATGGGCTTGTCTTCCCTCATCGGGGACATATAAATCTTTAGGCCACATGATGCACATGGAGACCGAATAGAGTAGTGTCTTATAGTCGTAAGACTTCCTCCCGACCTTATTTTCCACACACAGACATCTAGACGGGAGTTTCTCCTCTTAGTGTATTCTTAGGCGACCCTCCTCGACAGGGTCTCGATCGTGTCTTCGATGGATGCAATCCTCCATGACGTAGTCGTGACTATGATTAAAGTAACAATACTTGGTCTTATTGAAATTTTCCTTTATAGGTATGGGTCTAGGGAGACGATGCATGCCTCGCTGAATTGATATTGTGGCAATAGCCAAACCTCCAGTAGGAGTCGCTGGAAGTGTGCTTGGTAAAGTGACTTGTCTTCTCTCTCTGCCACGGGGTTCGTATGGCCGCTCTTCTTTTCTCCTCGCCTGGGAGCATCATCATTTCTTAAGGACTTAGTTATTTATTTATTTCTCGAGTATCAAACTCTATTTGCAACCTCCTTCTCTTCATATCGGATGTAGTTTTGGGCTTTGAGGAGTAAGTCCCCAAATGAATGGGGAGTCTCGATGTCAACCGCCTTCTTAAAGTTGTTACATGGGTGCAACCTTCATTCGATCAGATATTTTTTCATTCGACAGAGGTGGGTACATCGGCTGCGCGGTTGAAATGCTCGATGTATTCCCAGAGAGGTTCATCGCTCCCCTGGATTATTGCCTCGAGGATAGCTTCAAATTTTGGGTGTCATCGAGAGGCAGTGAAATTCCTGGTGAACTGAGTTTGAAAATATCTCCAAAAGGTGACAGACTCTAGGGCAAGGCCTTTGTACCAATTCATGGCATCTTCCTTAGTGTGTTTGGAAATAATCTGACTGATGGCCCCTACATATGCGATAGTCAAGCATGAAGTTGAATCTTTATATTTGGTCGCGTAGGTCGAGCCATCATATACGCCACGGGCGTGGGGCCTTCCTCGCTGCCCGTATTGGAGAGGAAATAAATTCTAGAAGAGAAGCCTTCATGGGTGCGGTCCTTCCCGAGTTGTTGGGTTGCCTCGGTGACTTTGCTTCTTCGTGAGGAGGGATTGTCTCCCTTACAAGGAGGAGAGGTCCATGTTTCGATGGGTGTGGCCCCTAATCGAGGCTTGTTTTTGTCTCGTGGAAGGACTACATGAATCACATCGCCCCCTGGTGGAGAGAGATAGGACTCGCCTTCACGGGACAATGAGCATGACTCAGATCACATGTGCCCGGACGGAGCGCGTGATCGTGATTCTTCCCGACAAATGTCTCCTTGGGGAGTGGGATCATGACTGCCTCGACCGTGTCTCCTGGGAGTGTGTTGTACACCCCATTTTTACCCAAGAATTATAATAAAAATCATAGTATAAAAATTTCAACCAATGTGATGGAATGTAGCATTCAACTCTTAAACAACAACAAGTTAATCGTGATCTCATCATAGATACATAATACATAAGTTAGGATAAATCAAAAACTTGTTTAGTCTTTAAAATAAATCAACTTTTAATTAACCACGCAATGATTCACAACTTTTAACTTCAAATAAAATAACATCTTTATCCAACTTAAACAACTTAGTAAACAACAAAATTCTCAATGCAACAACTTAAAATCTAGCTACGTATAAAATCAACAATAAAGCAAAACATGTGTCATCCCCCGAGTGCTACGTATCGGTTTACCACACCAACTCGAATTCAATGAAGTTACTAAATCTTCATTCTTGATTACCCCACGTTATCAATAAAAGTTACATTCAAATAGAAGGAGTGAGATATCGAATCATATATTCAAGTTTATGATAAGCAATATATTAGAATTAAATCATACAAAGTCACCACTTCCCAAATTTCAACAACAACTATCAATACAACTTCATAACATACAACTTAAATATGGGACATGAATGTGACTCAATACGATGCACATACATGTGGTACCAACTGAGAAAACTCCCAACTTAGAAATTTTCCAATTAATATTGGCATAAATGTACATAAGCCCTCAACTTAAATATTATTTAGAATTCAGCCAACTTGTCGAGCATAAGCTCACAAGTTTGATATGATATGTATGCAACGATATGATAAATGCAACAACACAAAAATACAATAACTCAACATCGACATAAGCCTACAACTTAATAATTTCAACTCAAAAAGGTGCAATCCAACACAATCATCACCCACAACTTCAACAATTAATAAACTTCTATATTTCGACAACAGACACAAATTACTGTCTCGACCAGAAATCCTTTTTAAAACATATTCTACACAACTACCCGGACTGTTTACTTATTTTCGGTTAATTAATTTCCTGCTATAACACTAACATTTTCTGCTACATGAATTAATCCTGCTATTATACATATTCAATTATCAAATGTCCTTTTATATTTCCTGCTCCACTACTAAATTACTGAACTGTCAGTATATATATCAGCTTCTGCTATTTAATTTGTAACATTTGTTACTAACTGATAACTATACATTCTGCAAAAATACTATCTATTCAGTTATGCCTAAATTATTCTGTTTGTTTCCAGCAATCCATCAGTAGCCAAAAATATAAATAAATTGATCAAAATTATATGCCCGCCACTATGTAAGGCCCCACCTCCAAACCATAAAGTCTGGTGTCCAACATAGGGCTAACTGGCGCCCGCCACAGGCACCTGTGGCCCCCACCTGGGCACTTATGGCCCACCATCAGGGGCAAGATGATGAGGCGCCTATCCCATTTTTTAAGTATTCCTAAGCACATGTTTTAGGGCACTCTCCTCCATACAATTTCCTTTATTAATAACAGACTTTCCTCCGATTAAACCACTATATTGTTCGATCTACTAATTTTTCCGTAACTCTTCGATTAACACATTATAATACCAACAATACCGATTATCACAATAGATCAATTCAAAACAGAAAGTAATACAATTCCGTAAATCACATCTTAGAAATTGTAACATGGATTCCAATAACAACAATTTCACACAAGAAGAAATTCATACAAATATTGTCCCATATATTACCCTCATATGCCCTATTATAGGATTATAATCTCACCCTTACCTTAGATGAAGGTTTCAAAATTTCGCAATCGATCGAGACCGATTGGGAACCTAGTCGTGCTCTCTTCCTTCTCTCGCAACCTTCTTTTTACTTCTACTTCCTCTTTTTGTAACCTAGCTTCTAATATAACTATAACTTAATAATTCTAAATTTCTCAAGTGGGCTCAACTAATGCACCCCCACATTACTACTCCTAGCTAAAACTAAGCCCAACAATCATTGTCTTTTTAGTCCACTAATTTATATTACTATTAATAATTTATTTTATCAATCAACTTAATAACTCAACAAATAATATAACGACATATTCAATAATTAGCAACACGTAACTTCGACAAATACATCCAAAAATATTTAATTAAATAATTAATTAAATATTCGGGGTGTTAGACATGCGACTGTGACTCTGCCCGACGATGTCTCCTCGTGAGAGTGTCTGGTTGACGCCTGTGTTCCACCTTTCGATGCTCTTCCGCCGAGAGATCAAGATTGGTTTGTTGATAAATGAAAAGGACCATGATAGAGGATTAACATTGGGTGGTTGTAGATTTCCGGTATGTCACTAGACTTTGAGCCCGATAGGCGATAGTAGCCCTCAAGCGGGTCGAGGAAGAGGAAGTGTGCTCGTCCTGTGGCCTACTTTCTCGTGGCCATTGTCAGTATTAAAATTTCGTTACAGATAAATAACAAATGTCGAATAGGATATCTCCACAAGTCACTGAACAAATTATATAAACACTTAACAGTAAATAAAAACAACAGTAAAAGACACAGGAATTGTTACCCCAGTTCGCTGCAAACCATACCTACTCTGGAGGCTACTAAGCCAAGAAGGAAATTCACTAAAATAGAATCAATTCATAGACCAGAACGCCCCGTTTGTGATATAATCACTTAAAACTACCCGTGCAATTTCTACCTAAGAACTCTTAGATATGAGACCCATCTCACTCCCCCTCAATCACAACCCTTGTGATTAAAACAACTGAACAAACTAAACTAAAGTTACACTTTAATGACATGCCTTGATTTTACTTAAAATCTTCAACCAAGAAAACACAATTCTTTATGCTTAAAAGCTTAAGAATGGACAGGTTACAACTCAATACAAATGTCCAATTCTAGTATCAAATCAATACTAGCATGGCTCATAATAAACAATTAACACAAGTGTTTCAACTGTCAACACAGTACACAATCTTTAACCCATACTACCAAAGTGAGCTTTTTATAACTAAATGTATCTAGGTTTATTCCTATCTTTCCTATATTTTCTCCTTGAATATTGGTCATTAATTCTTCAATATGTGTTAATGGTTGTTTAATAACATCCGCACCAAATCTCCCGATTTTGAGCGTATATAGACTTGAAACAAAAGAGCCGGTCAGCCCTAAAATATCTCGAATAGAAAATTTGTTCAAGATAAGACAAATGTCACGACATTTGCTTTCGACATCCAGAACCTGCAGCTTACATATGTTTTAAATCCAATGTTGAGACTTGTCCAACATTCAAACATACATAATGTTTTAACAAAATTATCGCCAATACAAAACACCAACAAACTCCCCTTTGGCAAATTTTGCTAAAACATTATTTAAAATCAATGAGGTAGAATAGTAGAACAACATAAGATATTAGTTAAACCTTTCTACCCCTCGCTACTAGATAAATATTCCAAACATCCCTTTGGGATCACAATAATGGTTAGCTTTCCCTAGCCACAATTAGACAAATCATTATCCTAATTAGGTAGACATTAAAGAGTTGCAGAGAAGAATTAAACAAATCATTATCCTAAATTTCAGATTATCACCTCAAGAGCTCCGAGACGGTTCAGAACAATCGTACATAGATTCAAAGCCCATGCCTAAATTCATGCGCCTCAAATTCTAGAGACAAGAGACGATCCGCAAAGGTCTACTTAATACTCGGCCCATACGCTTATCCGACATTTTCTTGCAGTACAACCCAACGACTTGCCTGCTGTAGTATCGTCACCTCCGACATACCATCCTCGCATGGCTCATTCTCGATCATTCATCATGCATGATTTATCCAACAAATCCCCACAGAGCCTAGCATTGGCATTTTGTCGCTTCAAGACTGACGATGGTATTGAAAACTACTCAAAGATTCAGATGGCATCTCTAAGCCCATCTCCGAACGGCATCACTAAGCCCTAATTCAATCCAAGACGACGCAAGGCAGCAAATTTCCCAAGATTTTAGTATTCAATCCTCTTCCACCTTCTGACTACGGTAAGGTAGCGCGCCATTCTACCTCCTCCGATTTAAGAAGATTGAATAGGGCAGTCATTATACCCCAAAATTTGCCCACACCTCTAGGGCATGCTTGTCCAAAGAAATTCCCAAGTCCATGTGAGTTTCAAGAGGTGTACATACCAAGAAGACTCATCACCATTTTCTCCTTAACAAGGGCCTCAAACTAGGGTTTTGTGTCACTAAGGAAAATGGTTGTTCCAAGCACTACAAAGGGTTTCATATGGTCAAGAAAGCTCCAAGGAATCACACCAAGTTTCAAGTCAAACTATGCACAATTGCTCACCATAAACCCTAATTGGTCAAAAATCAACTGTAAGGGTAAATGGTCAATTCACATCCAAAAGCCAAAGTTTTGGGCCAACATCTTATTTTTGAGTTCACTATCATCATTTGATCAAGTCTTGATCATGATCCCACAAGGATAGCTCAAGAATCATCAAGATGCCATACTTACTATTTTGGACATCATTGAAAGTCAATCGTACATTGACTGGCATAACTTTTATTGGTTCATCAAGAAAATTCCATCCAATGCTCAAATTGAAGAGGATGTGATTATCTACAAATCCATAGTTCATGGGAATTTTTTTTGTACACCATTTGAAAGTTATGAATTTTTACATTATAGGTCAATTTTCAAAGTCAACAAAAGTGCATCTTATGTCAAAATCATAACTTGCGTTGGTAAATCAAATTGACAGACCAAAGAAATTGGTTAGAGGATTTTAAGGTATTTCCAAATGACCAAGAACACCTTCATACCATCAAAATTGAGCAAGTTGTATAGGTGAAGTTGGGCAATTTTCATGAATTTGCAAAATTCAACATTGACCAAACTTGGATTTTTCTCAAATGGGCTTGCAATCTTGTGATCTAAACATGATTATAGGTTCATCCAAGACCTCAAAACCATATCCTTTTATTTTTCACTATTTATCTTTATTTAATTTGATTTTTTAACCATTTAAATAATTTAAATTGAGTAAATATTGAATTAAATCAAAACAATGGATAAGGGTTGGTTTTATGATACACAAAATATCCATGGATATCCACATGCCAAGAAAGCCACGAAATTTGATCAGAAAATATCTTTTTATCCAAGATTTAAAACTTATTTTTTGATTAAATTTTGAATATTCAAAACATTATGACAAGAGATTTGATCCAAATATTTTGACCTAATCTTGTTATATCATATATAGACAACACAACCATGCAAAGAGCAAGGATTGAGAGCTGCTACACAAGCCATACGTGATCACCAAAAACAATAGAAACTTGAATTTCGATTTTTGTTTTGCAGGCTGATTCAAGGCTCAAAGTTGATTGCAAAACATTCCTTGAGGTTCATAGAACGTGTCTCAATCATCCACAGGCTTCCATACTCAAAGAAACATCAAATCACCATTGGAGTTTGGTAAGAAAATTTAAATTTCGGATTCCATTGTTCATGCATTCTTTTGCCAATTTGTGAATGTATTTGACTTGTGTTTGATGTTTGCAAGCTAATCGTACCATTTAATTGAAGTTTTTATGCTTAGAACGCAAATTACCATGGCCAAAATCTAGGGTTTCGTGAGTTTAAATTTAGGGTTTCACAAACCATGAACAATTGAGGGATGAGACCTGGACCATTAAAAACGCAAGAGCAAAAGGAACATGATGATGGGGGTCCGAAATATTTATTCATCGTGTTGCCCTCTTTGCTATTTTTTCCATGTGCAGGTTGTGGGGGTTTAAAACCCCCGCTATCTAATTTTAATTTTGCGTAATCTAGAGGAAGTCGATGATGTGGCATCATATGGTTGGTGGATTTGAATTTCGCCAAGTACAAAGGAAAGGCCACGATTCACTTGTGTTTCTTTTGATGGCCAGCAACAACATAAAACCGTCCGGTTGTCTATTCGCTTCATGATCAAAGGACTCGGTTCAAACCAGTGTGCAAGTCCTTTTTTTCATATTTTTTCAGTTTTCTTTAATTTTCTTAATTTTTAATTAATTAATATAATTTAGTAATAATTAGGTTAATTATTTAATTAATTAGGATTAGTCATATAATGAAACTTAGGTTAGTTTTTAATCACTTTTTTCATTCCATCTAATTAAACCATTAAAATTAATAATTTCACTTAATATAATTTTAATTAATTAGGTTATTTAGTAATTAAATAATTTAGTTTTAATTAGGTTAAATCACTTAAAAAATTAATAACTTTTAAACCAAGTTTCGATTCGACGATTCGTTTCGCACAAAATTAGAATAAATTTAGGACTAATCAAGTGCACTTCTAGTTGTTTTTACCGTTTTTTCCAACTTTTGTTCTAATAATCTTTTCATCATTTTTAATCGGTTTCGACGCGTATTTGTAAATATTATTGTTTGCACCGTTTTTTGCCCAAATAAGGGTTCGTAAATGTAAATTAATTAGGTTTAAATCACATAATTAGGATTAACTTAAAATTAATTAAAATTGTGAATTAAATTTAATTAGGTCTATTAATTAATTCAATTAGTTAATTAGGTTAAAATTAAAACTTAAAATTCTTTTCTTTCTTAAAATTTCTTAATCTTTTTTTTAAAAACCCAAAACTTTCTTTATTTATTCTTGCATTTAATTTTCAATTATTTTTCATATTATTTTGTATTTGCTTATGGGTTGTAACTTAAATTTCGTTTATCTTTATATTTCCGCATTTTGTTTTTTCATAAGGGTTTGTTTTTGGCGATGTAAATATCTGACGCCTTGTAATAGTTTAGATTATATTACTTATTTTATTTTCTGCAAATTAAATGTGTGGTTAGTAAAATAGGGAGTGATAAGAATGCAAAAGTAATTGAATCAAGATCACCTAAACAAGATAAATATTCATGAACATTGATCACTATTCACACACCTTCTTTCACATCCCTAAGCGGATTCTCTCTTGGTTGCCTTAACGAATAAAAGGTCATCCTAAACATAGGAAACCCAAAAGCACAGTCCCTTAAACGAAAAGTGTTAATCACAAGTCCCTTCGATTAAAAGGATACCACCCCGCGGGTTGTGGCCTAGTCCCTACAATTCAATGTGATAAATATAGTCCCTTACGAATGCAAGTGCTAAGGGTATCCTACAATGTTTAGGGTGGTCGTACGATGACCCACGCCTGTCCTCTCACATCCTAGGGTCCCACTACCTACCCTTCAATGGTGGCCACTGCCTCCGCTTAGGAAACGCAACAAAGAAACGGAAAAGACATTAGGTAGGTCGAAACTCATAGGTACTTGCTCTACTTTTTCAAAAAAATTTAAACACACCACTCATTTTCAAAACAAAACAATCGACTTAACACTTTGTACTAACACCGCAACGAATGGGTTAAAACAAAGTTAAAAGATGGATTCTTTTCAAACACTTTTGCACATAAATCAAACAATCTTTGAAAACATTTGAAAGAGCTAAGTACCTAAGAGCCCATGGATAACCATGGATACAAAGGGTGCCTAACACCTTCCCTTTGTATAAATGATCTCCCGAATCCAAAATCATTTTAAGGTCTTTTCCTGTTCTTTTTGCCTTTCCGTAGGATAAAATAAAAGTCGGCGACTCTTGCTATCCGCAACATTTCTAAACGAAGAAATAAAATAGCCGCCCAGACATGTAGAACGCTACCCCACTCTGGGAAAACAAAAAGAGATCCATCTTAGGGATTAGATTCAAGATAACATGTTTTCACTTGTGTGGTTGTGTGCTTTTTTTAAGGGTATTTCTGGGTTTTTGTTTGAAAGGTCCTATACCCGATCTATGGTCCCTTTAGGTAAGTGGCAATAGACCAATGAAACTCATGCCGTTCCTATAGTTGATATGGTGGCCACATTGGTGTGACATCTTGTTTGTACTAATGTTCTTCTAACTTGATTGGGGAACACATTAGGCTACCATATGTTGTCGCAAAACACCAACTAAACTTTTAGAACCTTAGTAGAACTATACTTAAGCCATTAGGTAGCTAGATACCATCTTGGCTCGATCCAAGGTTGGGTGATACCGATGCTACACCCATTGAGGCTCGACTCAAAAGAGATTTCGCTCGCTCACCCGAGAGCGCATCAAGTGGATTGTGAGAACGGTCCCAGATATGGGATTACTAGAACCTTGGTTTACTTTATAGGACAAAGTTTCAAACCAACTACCGAGAGAGGAGGGCATACCTTTAAAACTCATGCAAGCCTTAAACCTAGGACCCTTGTGTGACTTGTTTGTGTGTGTTATCTACTTGAGCATGCATCATCCCGCATAGCATATCATGACTAACCCATTTTAAGGACTTTGAATTTCTTGTTCGCTTTATTTTTAGGTCATGGATCCGATCACAGCGCCACATTCGCATCAACTTGCCGTAGATTCCCGCTTAACTCAAAGATTTGGTTTCAAGTTCCCGAACATGCTTTCCGCCAACCGATATGGTTACATCCTCGCTTGGTTACCTCAAGCTTTGAAGAAGACATGGTGAAAGTGTTGTTCCGCCGATCCGAGGCATCATTGTTTCACGCTTCACTACCGCCGGTTTTACTGAGGAATTCTAGGATACTTGGTTGGCCGATCCTCAATCAAAGGCCTTTCACCGGCTAGAGGAGACCAAGCCTCGCCATAGCCGCCGCTTTGCACGTGGCGCTTTCGACGCCACCGCTAATTGGGAAACCGTAAGAGGGTCAAGGGACTTGCTAAGTTCTTGTTCAAGAAAGCTCTCATTCTTGATGCGATGAGTTACCATGCTTTGAGGAGATATTAGCCTTGTTGATTTATGGTTTGGTTCTCTTCCGATGCCGCATAAGTTCATCGCTGTTCATGCTATCAAGGTCTTCCCGAGTCGAACTGTTCCTACTTTGCTTGGTGACACTGATACTGTGATACCCGCACTATCAAGGAGCAAGGGACGCTTATGTGTTGGTACCGCTGTTTGCTAGGTGGTTTATTTTGCACCTTCCTCGCCTGTCACAAGAATGAGAAAGGCTTCAGTGGTCTCAAAGGATTATGGCGCTTCACATTCCTCGACATTATTTGGTGTGTCTGGCTCGAGACGACCTTATCATCGTGATCATTGGGAGAGTTTCCTAACATGCCGCTTCTTGAACTAAGGGAGGTATCACTTATAGTCCTTCTTTGCATTGCGACTGGTTATGCTCAAGCGATGGACCTCATGACATGCCGATTCCGAGTATTGTGTTCGATTACGCAGATGACCCTCAAGGTTACTATCCGAGGTCTGTAAGCGCGGAGCAAGATACATGTGGTTGATAGCAAGGTCTGGGGACGTATACCCCATTCCTATGGAGCCTTATCTCGATGTACGTACCGCGCGCCGCCTTGGTATGACTTATCCAAATGGTTCGACCAGCTTATCATAGAGCCGAGTTCGAGGGTAGCGCCCTCAAGTCATTCTTCATCTCGATGCCAACCCACCAAGAGTTGCAAAGGTCATGGGTCCAGTTGAAAGAGGAGAGAGATACTTACAAGGTTCAGGTTCAAGAATATGAGACGAAGACCTTAGAGCTCACCCGGTTACTTCATGAGGAGCAAAGCATGAACAACTATATGGGTTCCAAGAGGAAGGAATTGGGAGACTTATCCGCTTGTTTCATTATTTTGTTCATTTGTTGTTTTGTTCTTTTTCTTTGTAAGCCCCGGAGGCGATAAACCTAATAGTGCTAATTCTAATGAAGTTTTGTTTTGTTTTGGATTTAAACGAATTTGATATTTTCAAAGTCCTTAAAAACATTTGCATACACATATCATGCATCATAAGCATCGCATCACGTTTTCTACTACAGGTTTTTCTCAACTTCTTGTTGTTTATTTCAAGAATGTCTCACGAGCAAGTGATCAAGGATTTGCAAAGCAGTAACGCGCACAAGAAGCTTATTCGACTCGACCATGGTCGGATGAACTCAAGGACCTCTTGGCCAACAAGTCGCAGACAACCGTGTTCATCAATAATGGTCGAAAGATCAAGGAGTGGATCATGAGTTGGATTCAAGGAAGAAGAGATTTTTCAAGAAGAGCAAGTCGAATAAGCAATAGAATGGTGAGAATGATGAAGACAATCAGCGCACTCACCACACCAAGATGAGAGGATCGTGATGCTAGAAGAGAGTCTTTCGCATGGAGGTCCGTAAGACTCCAGTGTAAACTTTGAGGATCTAGGCTGATACTGGGTGGTCATTCCCACAAGTTCAAAACTCCAAAGTTGTTTGCTAAGTATGACTGTTTCATGTCCCAAATGAATCTGAGGTCATATAAACAAAAGGTTCACCGCAAGACACCGACAAGAAGTTGTGGATGCACTTTTTCCAAGAGAGTTTGGTAGGAAATCACTGAGTGGTATTACCAATGGAGAGCAACATCCTTCATGAATTGGCTGCTTTCTGAGCATTACTCATACAACATCGAGCTAGCGCCTAATAGAATGCACTGCAAGGCATGCGATGAATTCCAAAGAAAGTTTCAAAGAGTATGCTCGTTGGAGAGACTTGGCAGCAGAGTTCGACCTCCATGACCGAGAGGGAGCTAGTGATATGTTTATGGGCACTGACCGCCTGCTCTATAGTTATCTTTAGGAAGTGCCTTCACTTTCACGAAATATACTGATGCTAATCGAGTGTAGAATGGTTCAAGAGTGGAATGATTCAGCCACTTCTCCCTGGTGTAAGAAGCCCTATGGTGGAAAGAATGAGACGAATGTTGTGTACGACCGTAAGGGTTGTAATAATCGTAATTCTAGAGATCAACTGTGGAGCTGCTCACATTGCTACACCGTCTGCGCTTACCAACCGTAGGCGTAATAATCAGAGACGTATGCACTGAGAGAGAATAACTTACTAAGATCAATATGTCGAATCAAGCTTTGAGACACATGTTGAAGGCTAATTTGATTACGCCTGGAACTCATCCGTAATCCGAACACCGATTCCCTCACTATAATCAATGCAGATGACGTACAGACACTGATGATTCCACACGATATACGAATAATTGTGGGCCTCAAGAATAAGATTTAGGACATGATCGAGGCAAGCGATATAAAGTTTTGATCCTCCCGAAACTCCGAATGTTATTAATGCACTGCTGTCGATCATACCAAGTGGTGTATGCTATTGAAGATGGTGTATGTTACTGCAGGTGAGTGAATACCGCTGCCCGTGCTCAAGAGGAAGTCACAGTAATCTAGTTTATTTCCGTGTTGCGCCTAAAGACTATCATCACAGTTTCCTACCCAATGGTTGTCGGATCAAGATGGGTATCCAGAGGTTGATTGATGTTCATGTCAGAATGATCAAGAAGTCGCTGCGGAAAGGATGTTCGAGGACCCGAATTGGTGATGTGTGTCTGTTGACCAATGGTAAGGTGCCTATGAGAATTCCCGCCAAGACCCTCACAAAATTGTCACGAGCCGAGAGTACCTCCACTTGTCATTACTAATCCCGGACCGATACCATACACGATCGATAAGGCCATCCTTGGCATTATGGGTTTGATGTTTATGCATGGTATCAAACAAGAGCTGCTCGCTAGTGAAGAAGTTGAGTTCAACAAACCCGACGCTGACAACATTGCTTGCCTAGCAAGATTACTCAAGTGGGAGGATTTTCTCTCCTGAACGCTGCCCGCTCATTGCTATTACTTCCCGCCACCCTTTGGTCGAGCCGCCTCAAGGTCGAGGCAAAGGACCGATACTTGAACTCGTTAGAGTAATCAAGAACAAGACTTGGAAGAAGTGCTGAAAGTTATTGCCGAAAGTGCTGATGTGGTTGACCGGTCAGCATACCCTCCAAGATCTCTATGTTGTCTTTGTTGTCAGGTTCTCAAGCTCATGCAAAGGCTTTAGTGAAGTTTTGAAGGCCACATGTCCGCAGAAATAATCGTTGTCACCGAGCATCGAGTAGCTAGCTTAACCACTAACAATGGGCTAGGCTTCGATGTGACTTGACTCCCTCACGGAAGGAATCATAATATACGCGCATGTTTCGTGGAGTGTTTAGGAACGAATTTGTGTCATGTGTCATTGACAATGGCTCGCCTCTTAATGTGTTACCAAAGGTCATCCCGAGAAGATCAACCGTCGTGGTATTATGTCGAAACCTAGTGATGGGTGGTACGCAAGCACGATGGTGCTAAAGGTGGTGTGTACAGAGATTGAACTTCTCACAAGATTGTACCGCAAGTGTTTAATATTACATTTCATGTCACATATCTGCCTTCCTATTCTTGTCCTGCCGCCTTGGTTGCATGGGTGCGCTGGCTTCTCTCTACATCGGTTGAGGTATCCTATGGAAGAGTCAGACTGGTAATGGAGAAGAAGAGATTGGTGAGTCATCTCAATACCTTCAAGTATGTTGAGATGGACGGTGAATATTTTGAAACTCCCCGCCGACGCTCAAGTGATTCCCCGCTACGGTTCCAAGATAAGCCACCTCTCAGGTCAAGATTACTAGGCTCCCTCCCATGGCCTCCCGAAGATGCGAAGTGTGGTCAATGACAAAGGATGCACGGTCTGGGGTCAACTTCGATATCCCTACAAATCGATAAGTTTGATCTTGGTTTCACTACTCAAGGTCAAGCATATTCGAATGTTCGCCCGCCCGCATCACCGCTCAAGGAGTAGTCGAGATGTTGATGTTGTCAAGATGTTGATAATACTATGACATTGACAATCGGGTGTTTTCTACTACCTGCTTTCGAACTCTCAAATTGGACCGTCAAGACGTGGTCTCTCTCCTTCGCATATTGTGAGTAATGGTCGCTTTCAGCTTTTTGTTTTTCTTTTAAATTTTTAATTATGTAAACTTGAACTATTTTGAACATTTTAAGTCCTATGCTTTTGCCGGGGCATAGCGACTAGTTTGTTAGGGCTTTTCATATTCATAAAGCATGTTTTTCATTCAAGAATCAATGGATGTTTTGTGTTTAAATATTGCGCCTTTTGTCTTTCTTTATGTTTTATTCTACTCAACATCTATGTTTCTTACACCACACAAACTAATTTTGTGATTATTATCCACTCCTGATCCCACCGATAACAACTCTCATATTACCTATTATGCCTTTAATAATCCGACTCAAGTCAAGACGAAGGTGAGGAAGATCATGAGGATAAGGCCATACCGCCGCATGAGGAACCGTTGGAAACCGTGGAATTTGGGTACCGAGGAGAAATGTAAAGGAAGTCAAGATTGGGGCAACTGAATGAGGACGCCAAGAGGACTTTGATCTGGGACATGCGCCACCACGCGAGATTTTTGCTTGGTCTTATGAGGACATGCCCGTTTGATGAGAACATCGCTGTACATCCCCGCCACGAGGGAAGAAGTCGGGCTTGCTATGTAAGATTCGCCGTGATGCGCCTGAATGTCTAAGAAGATTAAAGCGGGTTATGAAACAGCTTTGACGCAGATTTCGAAAGTGGTATCATATCCTCAATGGGTTGCAAACGAACCAAAGCGTCAAGAAATATGGAAAAGTTCAAATGTGTGTGGATTACGAGATCCGAATAGGCGAGCCCCAAGGATGATTTTCCACTACCGCATATTGATGTTTTAGTTGACAACGCCGCTCAAAGATAAGGTATTTTCGCTCATGGATGGATTTTCGTGTTACAACCGATCAAGATGGCCCTCAAGATATGGAGAAGACTACTTTGTTACGTAGTCCGGATATGTTCTCGCTACAAAGTAATGTCGTCAATGAAGAATGTCGGAGCAACTTATCGCAAGCGATGATGGCATTGTTTCATGACATGATACATCACGAGATCGAGGTTTATGTGGACGATATGATAGCTAGATCCTGACGGAGGAGGAACACTGCATTATCCGCCAAGTCGCTGAAAGACCAAGAAATACAAGTCGAGGTTGAACCCAACACCACTTTTGGGAGATCCGTAGAAGTCAGCTGGGTTTCATTGTTATGACAAAGGTATCGAGGTCAACCCGTCAAGGTGAAAGCTATTCAAGAGATGTTTGTCCCCCGTGACCGAAAAGGAGGTTAGAGGTTTCTGGACGCCCGAACTACATTGCCGATTTATTTCCCATTTAACCACTACTGTGAGCCAATCTTCAAGTTGTTGAAGAAAGATCAAGTAGTGAAATGGAACGATTTAACGTAATTTTTGATAGTAATCAAGGAATACTTACTAAATGCTTCCATACCATGCCACCGCTTGAAGGAAGACCTCTAATCATGTATTTAATCGCACTAGAAAATTCAATGGGCGTGTCTTGGGGCAACATGACGAGTCCGGGTCAAAAGAGTATGCAATATACTACCTTAGCAAAAGTTCACCGACTCGTGAAACAAGATACTCACTACCGAGAAAACTTGTTGCGCTTGGTGGGCTGTCACGACTAAGACAAGATATGTTGACTCATACCACTTTGTTTGTTTTAGGATGGTTCCTATCAAGTACATATTTGAGAAGCCCGCCTTCCGTATGAATAGCCAAATGGCAAATGATCTTCTGTAATATGATATACGCGACACTACACGTAAAGCAATAAAGGGAAGCGTGGTAGCGCATCATTTGGCCCATCAAGTTACGATGATTACCGCATCATGAACTTTGATTTTGATGAAGACGTGATGATAGTGATAGATCGTGACAAACCCGGATCGGACAAGGACTCCGAGTACGGATCCCGGATGGTCTATGGTTTTGATGGAGCTCAACGCTGCTTTGGCAAATGGCATTGGTGTTGTGTTAATATCCTCGCAGTTGCCACATGCCGCCACCGCTAGATCGTGCTTTGACCGCACCAACAATATGGCGTAGTACGGGCGTGCATCATGGGTCTGTGGCTGCAATCTGACTTGAGGATCAAGTTGTTGAAGGTTTACGAGATTCGCCTTGGTGATTAATCGTGTCAAAGGAGAGTGGGATACAAAGCATCCGAATCTTATTCGTGATCGAGAGCAAGTTTTGATCGCCGATACCACACTTTAAAGAGAATACCTTGAACATATCCCGCGAAAGGAGAATCAACATGGATGCGTTAGCTACTATGTCGCCCATGTTCAAAGTCGATGGGATAACGAAGCACCCATGATCACTATCGAGGTTGGAAGAACCAAAGACATTGCAAATGAAGTTAGATCGATGAAGACGAAACCCGGTTCCATGATGTCAAGAGGTATATAGGCCAGGAATATCTTGGGGCATCCATCGCTGATCGGAAGTTCTTAAGGATCACCGCCAAGTTCTTATTGAGTAATGGGATTTTGTACAAGTGCAATCATGATTCGACACCGCCTGCTGTGTGGACAAGAAGGAAGCAGAGTGCATTATGAAAGAGATACATGACGATACGTTTGAACTCATTCCAAAGGCATACTATGGTAAGAAGTTTCGAGAGCGGATATTATTGGTCCTGTATGGAAGTCGATCCACCACCATGCTAGGACATGTCACAAGTGTCAAATCTATGTCGATTAAAGCACATGTGCCTCCTGTCCGCTGAATGTGTCGATCGCACTGGCCTTTTACAATGGGGCATCGATATGATCGAGAGATCAAACCCACCGCCCAACGGGCATCGCTCATCTTGTGGCCATTGACTTTACGGTGGCAGAGGCTGGCTTGTATGCTTTTGTTACTTAAGAATGTCAGGTTCCTGCTCATTAAGCACAACCCGATCCGCTTGCACGGCGCTCCCGAAGAATTATCAACGACAAAGGCACCAACCTCGAATAATGTCAGTAGGGACGAGCTCGCACGCAAAGACAAGATTACACCATAACTCCCTCTCCGTCTCAAGATGAATGGGCAAAGAAGCGGCTACCAAGAATATTAAGAAGATCATACGTAAGATGGCGCTACGCATAAAGATTGGTACGAGATGTTACCGCTTTCCGCATGGCTATCGCACTAAAGCTCAGATTTCAACAAGGGCAACCCCTATTCATTGGTCTATGGTGTAGAAGGCCCCACCCATGAGGTGCAGTTCCTCCATCCGGATTATGAAAAACGTGGTTGTGAAAGTGAATGATCGCATACCCACTGACCATTGAACTTAATTGATGAAAAGCGGCTTCGAGGCGGTCTTTCAGCTGGCAGCGACGTAAACATATGATTAGAGCTTTTAACAAGAAGGTCAAGTGTTCGATGTACCGAGTCACGATCCGTAGTCAAACGATTATCCTCCCGCAGAGTGATCCCAAAGTGGACCCTACTACGAAGGACCATTTGTAATCAAGAACATTTTCTCCGTGGAGCTATGACACTTACAACAATGGATTTAAGATATCCCGCACTCGTGAACACCGACATAGTCAAAAGATACTACGATAAAAAGGACCTCTAGGTCGACGACTCTAGGCAAAAGCTAGCATCCCAAGCCAAAAGGATTGGGCAAAAATTAGATAGATATAAAAAATTTGTACACTGACAAGTCGAAAATCAGAAGGTCGGGCAAAATGGTATCCCGCGACCGAAACCCAAAAGGCGGTCCGGCAAAAGTTAGGATTAAAAGTGACGACTATGTCCCATTAGATCCATTCATTACCCGACGAAATCAAAAGGCACCGAGCAATCCAAATGCCTTTCTCGATGCAAGGGGATGAGATATTTGAAGGCATATATGGCAATGGTGGAGTTAAATCGGATAGATTATTTCACATACAAGCTTTCTTTTCTTTCTCAGACATTATTTACAACGATTCTCTTCTAGGATTCTCGCTTCCTGTACAAAACTTGCCTATTCATGGGCCAATTTCAATACAATTCACTTTTTTCAAATATAATTGCGCTTTTACTTTTCCCTGCTCTAAATGCGTAAACGCCCATCGATTCTTGAATGACTATGCATGATTTTTGAATATGATTGATGTTTATCAAAAATGTACAAAAGAAAACAGGAACAACCTTGGCGAAAGTCGAAGGAGAAAGAAGGACCATTATGAAGGTCTAACTCAAAATCGGAAGCGACGCCAACTACACCATGGTACTATCAACAAATGGCAGGCCAAGATCATGGCTTCGGATTTCATGTCTTCGGATCCTGCCATGAGCAATTCATCTCCATAGAGACCTCACAATGTCTTCGGTTTTCATGTCTTCGGATCCCGCCATGAGCTATCCATCTCCACAAAGGCTTCATTGTCATGTCTTTGGATCCCGCCATGAGCAATGCATCTCAGAGCTTTGTAACAAGGATTCCCACAGAGTAGACAAAGATCTCCCTGGAATCTTCCTACAAGGTTTTCCCAACAAGGTCTTCCTCAACAAGGCTTCTCCAATGTGGTCTTCCTGAGAGGATTTTCCCACCGAGTGGTTCCTCACAGACAACTTCGTAAAATCGATTCTAAGATTGTCACCCTGATTTTATGTCCATCTGCTTTATCCTCAATCGTGGATGGACCAAATCACATTGAATAAGGGTCACTGAGTCTTGGATTTTCTCCTTATCCCCAAAGCAGAAGTTCATCCTCAAGCAACAATATCCCCAGCGGAGTATCCCCACTGAAGTCGCCCATATTCCCTGAACAGTGGTATTCCCCAGCGGAGCTTATTTCTCCCAAGCAGCACACTTGTCCCCAAGCAGAAATCCCCAACATCAGACGGGATGTCTCAACATCATTCTCCAGTCAAGTTCCCTACGCGGAGTACAGGAATGTCCGGCACTAACGTCCCCAGTGGAGTCTCTAAACAGAAAGGCTAGCTTCAACATTTCAGAGAGCGAGCCGGGATTTATTTTCCTGGGCTGTTGTGTTTTCCCTCATGCATACATGCATACATTCATTGCATCACATGTTACATGCTATCACTTGGTTATGTTTCCTTGTTATACTTTTCCGCCCTTGTGTACATCACTGCATACATTCTCAAATTCCTCTACGATCCGTCAAAGATTCATCCTCAAACCAGGTGGATTCAATCAACATCATGACCCAAGATGAACTCCCGATACCAAACAGGATGCTTTTACAGTCAAATCTCAAGCTCCGAGACAATCATGATAATGGTTTAAATTCGATGTTCCCTTGAAATGGAGAGTCAACAATCAAGACGGTCCAACAACGTCTCAGACGAAGACTTAAAGCCTCGACGCCTAAATTTTGGAGACATCTCCTATCAACCTCAAGACGGCTCAAGAACAACTGTATCAAGATTTAAAGTTCGACACCTAAATTTCTGGAATCTCCAATCGGGCCTGGTTCTAAGAACAAATCATATAAGACTCAAAGCCCCGACACCTAAATTTCGTATATCTCAAGAATAATCAAGATGGTCCAAAGAACGATCCAGACGCAGACGAAGCCCGACACCTAAATTTTGATATTTCCGTCAACGTCAAGACGGCTCTAGCAACAATCAGACACAGATTCAAAGCCTATCATCTAAATTTTGACGGCCCTATCTATCAAGACGGGCCGTAAACAACTGCAAAGACTTGAATCCCGACGCCTAAATTTTAGATTATCACCAAGAGCTCCAGAGATTGCTCAAAGAACAATCTGACACGTATTCAAAGCCTCGATGCCTAAGTTCCGGCTTCCCCAAATTCTAGAGAGATGCTAGAGACGATCCGCAAAGGTCTACTTAATACTCGGCCCATACGCTTATCCGACATTTTCTTGTGTACAACCCAACGACGGTTCATTCTCGCAGTATATGTCACCCAAATACAATCCATCCCTCGCATGGCTCATTCGATCTTCATACGCTACGATTTATCCAACAAACCTATGTTTCTAACATTGGCATTTTTTCCCGCATTCAGACGACGATGGTATTGGAAAACTACTCAAAGATTCAAATGGCATCTCTAAGCCCATCTCCGAACCGCATCACTAAGCCTGCTCCCGATTCAATCCAAAAGACGCACTGCTGCAATTGCATTTTAGTATTCAATGCTCTTCCACCTTCCTGACTACGGAGGTAGGTGTGCCATTCCACCTCTCCGATTTAAGAAGATTGAATAGGGGAAGTCATATACCCCAAAATTTTCCTACACCTCTAGGGCATGCTTGTCCCAAGAAATTCCCAAGTCCATGTGAGTTTCAAGAGGTGTATAAACCAAGAAGACTCATCACCATTTTCTCCTTAACAAGGGCCTCAAACTAGGGTTTTGTGTCACTCAAGGAAAATGGTTGTTCCAAGCACTACAAAGGGTTTCATATGGTCAAGAAAGCTCCAAGGAACCTCACACCAAGTTTCAAGTCAAACTATGCACAATTGCTCACCATAAACCCTAATTGGTCAAAAATCAACTCGAAGGGTAAATGGTCAATTCACATCCAAAAGCCAAAGTTTTGGGTCAACATCTTATTTTTGAGTTCACTATCATCATTTTATCAAGTCTTGATCATGATCCCACAAGAATAGCTCAAGAATCATCAAGATGCCATACTTACTATTTTTGACATCGTTGAAAGTCAATTGTACATTGACTGTGTGGCATAACTTTTATTGGTTCATCAAGAAAATTCCATCCAATGCTCAAATTGAAGAGGATGTGATTCTCTACAAATCCATAGTTCATGGGAATTTTTTTGTACACCATTTGAAAGTTATGAATTTTTACATTATAGGTCAATTTTCAAAGTCAACAAAAGTGCATCTTATGTCAAAAATCATAACTAGAGATTGGTAAATCAAATTTACATGGGACCAAAGACATTGGTTAGAGGATTTCAAGGTATTTCCAAATGACCAAGAACACCTTCATACCATCAAAATTGAGCAAGTTATGCATTGGTGAAGTTGGGCAATTTTCATGAATTTGCAAAAGTCAACATTGATCAAACTTGATTTTTCTCAAACGGGCTTGCAATCTTGTGATCCAAACATGATTATGGGTTCATCCAAGACCTCAAAACCATATCCTTTTATTTCACTATTTATCTTTATTTAATTTTATTTTTAACCATTTAAATCATTTAAATTGAGTAAATATTGAATTAAATCAAAACAATGGATAAGGGTTGGTTTTATGATCCACAAAATATCCATGGATATCCACATGCCAAGAAAGTACCTAAATTTGATCGTAAAATGGTTTTTATCCAAGATTTAAAACTTATTTTTTGATTAAATTTTGAATATTCAAACATTATGACAAGAGATTTGATCCAAATATTTGACCTAATCTTGTTATACCATATATAGACAAAACAACCATGCAAAGAACAAGGATTTAGAGTCGCTACACAAGCCATAATGTGATCACCAAAACCATAGAAACTTGAATTTCGATTTTTGTTTCAGGCTGATTCAGGCTCAAAGTTGATTGCAAAACATTCCTCGAGGTTCATAGAATGTGTCTCAATCATCCACAAAGCCTATACTCAAAGAAACATCAAATCAACATTGAGTTTGGTAAGAAAATTTAAATTTTGATTCCATTGTTCATGCATTCTTTTTCCAATTTGGAGTGTATTTGACTCAGGTTTGATGTTTGCAAGCTAATTGTACCATTTAATTGAAGTTTTGGTGCTTAGAACGCAATCACCATGGCCAAAATCTAGGGTTTCGTGAGTTTGAATTTAGGGTTTCACAAACCATGAACAATTTTGAGGATCTAGACTCGAACCATTAAAAACGCAAGAGCAAAAGGAACATGATGAGGGGTCTCAAATATTTATTCATCGTGTCGCTCTTCGTTATTTTTCCATGTGCAGTTGTGGGGTTTAAAACTTCGCCATCTAATTCTAATTTTGCGTAACGAGAGGAAGACGATGATGCGTGGCATCATATGGTTGGTGGATTTGAATTTCGTGCGAAGTACAAAGGAAAGGCCACGATTCACTTGTGTTTCTTTTGATGGCCAAAAGCAACAACATAAAACCGCCGATCATCTATTTGGTTTACGACTAAAGGACCGGTTCGAACCTGTGCAAAAAGTCCTTTTTTCATATATTTTTCGCTTTCTTTAATTTTCTTAATTTTTAATTAATTAATATAATTTAGTAATAATTAGGTTAATTATTTAATTAATTAGGATTAGTCATATAATGAAACTTAGGTTAGTTTTTAATCACTTTTTTCATTCCATCTAATTAAACCATTAAAATTAATAATTTCACTTAGTATAATTTTAATTAATTAGGTTATTTAGTAATTAAATAATTTAGTTTTAATTAGGTTAAATCACTTAAAAATTAATAACTTTTAAACCGAGTTTTCAATTCGGACGATTCTTTCAAGCATAAAAATTAGAATAAATTTAGGATTAATCTGTCACATCGCTATATTTTTACCTGCTTTTTCCAACTTTTGTTCTAATAATCGCTTCATCGCTTTTAATCGGTTTCGACGCCAGAACAAAACAACAAATATTATTGTTTCCAATTTTTGCCCAAGTAAGGGTTCGTGAATGTAAATTAATTAGGTTTAAAATCACACAATTAGGATTAACTTCAAATTAAACCAATTAATGAGATATATATTTTTATCTTCCGCATTTTGTTTTTTCATAAGGGTTTGTTTTTGCCATGTAAATAATTCGACGCCAGAATAGCTTGTATTATATTACTTGTTTT